>JAULUF010000025.1:880000-1410000 GCA_031834385.1 Semotilus atromaculatus
CACTCACTCACTCTCTCTCTCTCTCTCTCTCTCTCTCACACACACACTCACTCACACACACACTCACTCACTCACTCTGACCACTGCACAGCCGTCAGCGAAGCGTGCTAGCTTCCCCGTTGAGATCTCCAGCTTCCTGCACACAGAACATCAATTATTAACAAAATTAGTTTTCTAAGTTCTGTTGTTTTACAAAAAAAAACTATTTTAGCTTTTCTACTTGAAAATCTAATGCTATTTTTTGTGAAATGTTTTTACTAGCAATTTCCATTTCTACAGCAAAAGTTTTCCGTGTGAGTATTCACGCTCTGACCGCGATGCCGGATCACCACAGCACTGCTGATCAACACCTACAGTGGAGCTGTGCGCTTCAGAGACACTATCACCACAGGGTTAATATGTTATTTCACACAGTAAAGCTGCTGCATGAATTGGAATTAAGCGACTGTCATCCGTAACGCCGCAGGGGTTCACAGAAACGCCGAGTAAAAAATTTAAACACATTAAAAAAATTGACTTAAATAAATTTGAATTGTGTACTGTTATTAAAATTGTTTATTTTTTTATTTAAATAAATAATAACTTAATACATTTGATGAAAATAAAAACATTACAATAAATAAAGGAATTGAAATAAATCCTTAAAATTTGATTAAAAGCAAATAACCACATAATTAAAACATTATCAAAACAAATAAATAAAAATGATTAAAATAACTAAAATCTGAATAAAAAATTTATTTGATAAAACTAAATTAATAAACAATGCTCGGTTAAAATAAATTAAAAATAAGTGGGTGTAAAAATTAAATAAAAATGCATAAATAAAAATGAAGAATAAACTATGTAACTTAATAAATACATTTTTTTGTATTATTTAAATAATAAATACATTTGATTAATATCATTTTATTTAAATAAATGAGTTAATAAGATACAGCTTTAGTACTAAAATTAGTAGAAAAACAATGCATGTAATATAATAGAAAAAAATATATTTTACACATTTATAATATACATTTTCAAAGTATTAAATATTCTTATAAATGAAAATGCATTGCTGTCTTTTAAATATTATAGTGGTAAAAATGATTGGTAAGTTGTTGAGTCGTCCTGAAGTCTCTCACCTGTCCCCTAAACCCACAGCCACAGTCCGCTCATGAAAGGCTCTGACAGCAGCGAGCCGAACCCAGCCGAGCCGAGCCTTCATCACACTCCTCATCATCACACTCCTCATCATCACACTCCTCATCATCACACTCCTCTAGCGACACACACAACACACGGCCAGCTCCATTACACACACGCATGCAGCGGACACTGGGCCGCCATGACAGCTACAGGAATGAACTCTCGCGAGAAGACATTACAGCGCTGCGATTCAAAATAAAAGTCAAAAATAACAAAAATACAATTTAGGTTACGCTAAGAAAACATTAAACAACCGTTCCTTAAAAACAAATCCCATCAAAAGCTCATGTTTATGTGTTTGAAGTACTTTAAGTACTTTTTGGTCACACTTTATATTAGGTCTAAACATTAGGCTATTTTCTTACAGGAAACAGTAATAACATTGACAAGGACCTGCAATATATCAGCCACTAAAGATGGAAATATTAAAACCCAAACACACTGGCTCTATCCCTGCCCTGTTTCACTGTAAGGACTTCTGCAAATCGAGTCTCTCGGGCTTTTTATGCCGCATGATGGTATTGGTATTATTATTATTATTAGAAGATCAATCAGAGTTAGTTTACATGTAGTTGTAAAGTTACTAATATTTAACAGAATGTTTAAAAGGAACCATCAATATAAAGTGTTACGTAATCATTTACATGTGAATTGTGTTCAGGGGAGTTTGTGACGAGAGAAACATGAGATATGTTCATGAGATATGAAACTCTCTAATATACCTTCTTTTCATAATTGTGAAGATATTATGCAGATACTATTTAGTTAATTTAACATTAACACTTGACTATTGCATGAATAAATAATGTTTAATAATTTAATGTTAATTGCACTTGAATTAAAAATAAAAATGAAGCATTTGTGTACTGCAAAAAAAAATTTCCTTTAAATGTACGGTATAAACAGCTGTGGGCGCCAACAAGTTACTAAAAATAGTAAGACTTTACAATAAGGTTTCATTAGTTAAGATGAACTAATAATGACCTGCACTTCTACAGTATTTATTAATCTTTGTTTTGATAACATTAGTTAACATTGTGAAGTAACATGACCAGCAGTATTTTTATTAATTAATATTAACAAAGAATAACAAATACAGTAACAAATTGCTCTTGGTTAGTTCATGGTATTAATACATTAATGTTAACAAATGAAACCTTAGAATAAAGTGTTACCGTAAAAATCTAGCAATCTGTATTCACGTGCCTTGTTTACTCAGAAAACCCAAGTTAAGGTTAATTGATTGGTTTGAGTCCCGTTTTATCAAGCAAAGAAATTTTATAAAAATAATTATAAATAACTCAATTCTTAATAGACTTTTCACTCATTTGCTCCATTTCTGTAGATTTTTCTCTAGTTTCATTCACTATAATTTCCCAAAGTCATCTTAAATGTTTGATTGTCAATACAACTGAAAGAGTAGAGAACATCATAAGCTGACTTCATGAACTGATGTTTATTTTCCTAAAATGTTTGTTTGAACTCATTATGATGGTGTTTCCTTTGGTTGGGCACTTTGAACTTCGTTGAAATAATTGTAATTCTCTTCCTATCGATGCAGCACTGAAACAAGAAATCAGTTATCTGCTTTCGAAGAAAGGGATGTAAAAAAAATTATCTGTGTAAATAAACATTCAGTAAATATGTAGTGATGGCAATTTTTTTAAAACACTGCTTCATGAAGCTTTGAAACCTTTACGAATCGTTAGTTCCGAATCAATGGTTTGAAGCAGTGGTGGTAAGTAACGAAGTAAAAATACTTTGTTACTTTACTTAAGTATTTTTTTGGGGGATCTGTACTTTACTTGAGTATGTTTTATTTGCATCTACTTTCACTCTTACTCCACGATTTCCATTACACGAGAGTAGATGTTAAAACTTCGTGCTGATTTGTACTCGGCTTTCGCCAAGATAAGCAAAACTAAGACATAGCTTTACAGTAAACTATGCTTCTCCATCCATTTACGCTTCTTTCCATGTGGTGGTGTGACTCCCCTTCTGTCCGGCATTAGCGGCTGCAGTGTACTTGGCGCGTCAGCACACACGACGACTACAACCACAGGACCAGCACGACCACCGTCTGGATTGAGCTGAGTAGGGGACAGCTTACTGACCTCTACATCCCTCCTGCTGCTGAGACCTAACCACAATCTCACGATCTCTCCGCAACCCAACCATACGCGCCAACCCGATTGACTAAGGCTGTCGAGCCCCACTGGTGCGTTAAAGCAGTTACAGTGGCAACGGTTCCGTATGGCATACCACCTACCGCTAAACACAATATCTGCCCAACCACCCTTCATTCACACAATATCCACAGGAACGTATACAACTAAACCAACAGCCTCTTCAATTTTTCAAGAATTCTACGAAACCATAGTGTGACGGCCTGTACACAGCCAGCTAGAATCTTTCCGTCTCAACCACAGCCAGTTGCTGCTCCTTTCTGCTGCTTCAGATAAGTTCTTTACTGTGCAACGCAACTCTTGGCCGCCGAATCCGACGTCTCTGAGGAGTGTTGTAGAGTGTGCCACAAAACCTCGACAACCCACTTCCACTGGATAAACCTGGACTCTCCATCCTCGCTGTTCTGCTTCAGTGGCCAGATGAGCATACCGCAGTTTCTTCCTCTCATATGCCTCATCTACCGCATCCTCCCATGGCACTGTCAACTCTATCAGTTGAACAATGCGTGCTGATCCAGACCACAAAACAATGTCTGGTCGTAGGTTAGTGGTGGCAATCTCAGTTGGAAAAATAAGCCGTTGATCAAGATCAGCCAGCATCTTCCAGTCCCTAGCAGCTTCCAGTTGTCCTGGGCGAGAATTGGTGTTAACACCTTTTCTTGGTGGTTGCTCGCCTGGGCAGAGGAATGTTGTCTTCTGCGTGTAATGCTTTGCTAGAACAGGCGGCAACTTATTGGTCATACTACGCTTGCCTTCCAATGCTAAAGCCAAACATCGCACCTGGTCATGGCGCCAAGTAAACCGACCTTGGCTAAGAGCCACCTTACATCCTGTCAAAATGTGCCTTAATGTGGCAGGTGATGAACACAAAGGACAAGAGGGATCTTCTCCTACCCAGAGGTTTAGGTTCTGCGGTGATGGGAGAACATCATATGTTGACCTAATAAGGAAACTGATCCTACTCTCTTCCATTGACCAAAGGTCTTTCCAGCCCATCTTGCGTTGTTCCACACTCTCCCATCTCATCCACTCTCCCTGCTTGGCCTGGGAAATGGCCTTTATACACCTCATCCTCTCCTCCTGCTTTCGCACCTCGTTGACTACCAGCTTCCTCCTTTGAGCTATGCCTGCCTTGTGCCATTTAGGCGGAGCTAAACTGAGCCCAAAACCCCCTCTTCCATGCTGTACCTGTCCCACGATATCCCCAATTTGAAGGTCAGCCTTTGCCTCTGCTACAGATTTCTTTGCTGACCACTTTCTACCAGTTTTTACCACAGAGGCTGCCTCCCTTACACATTTGTCACGTGACTCTACTAATGTCATTTCCAGTCTGACCTTGGCACACTTAAACTCCTCGGTTAAAGCAGAGACTGGCAGCTGCAATATTCCTTTACTATAAAGTCCCACTCTGCTGAGGCAGCGTGGAACTCCCAACCATTTCCTGATGTATGAACTTATCAACGCTTCCAGCTTATCCACTGTTGTCAAAGAAACGTCGTACACAGTCAGTGGCCACAGCAACCTCGGCAGTAGACCAAACTGAAAGCACCAGAGTTTTAGTTTGCCTGGTAGAGCACAGCTGTTTATGCTCTTCAACCCTTCCACTGCTTGTCGTCTAACTTCTCCCACTCTAACTGTGTCCTTTAGATCCCCACCGTACCATCTCCCAAGACTCTTCACTGGCTTCTCAGAAACGGTTGGTATTGCCTCACCATTAATGAAGAATGTTTTATCTACTACCTTTCCTTTAACTATCGAGATGCTCCTTGATTTAGAGGGCTTAAATTGCATTCGTGCCCATTCAATATTATCTGTTAACTTCCCCAATAACCGATTAGTGCAGGCTACTGTTGTAGTCATGGCTGTCATGTCATCCATGTATGCTCTGATTGGTGGTAGTCGCATTCCAGAAGCCAAGCGCTCACCTCCTACTACCCATCTTGATGCCCTAATGATTACTTCCATTGCCATGGTAAAAGCCAGTGGGGAAATGGTGCATCCTGCCATTATTCCAACCCCTAGGCATTGCCATGCAGTGCTGAATTTTGGAGTTGAGAAACTGAATTGCAAATCTCCAAAATAGGCTTTCACTAACTTTGTTATTGACATTGGTACTCTGAAAAAATCAAATGCTGCCCAAAGAAGCTCATGTGGCACTGAACCATATGCATTATTATCTTGTTGACAGATCAAAATGGCGCCAGTGTGTAAGGCACGCCGTCTACCAGTATCATGCTATACCTGCTTTTTGTTTGCTGTTGTTTTATTTCTGTGTTTTTGCTGTCGGGATGTAACTAGCCTTCTCGTATATGATCGCCAAATTCTGTTTGACATCCGAGCGTCCTGTGAGGCCTTGGGGCTGTTTAGAGATCGTTTGGGAGAACAAGCTGGTGGCCTTCCACCGTGGTCGTCTAACATCCCAGACTATCTGCGCTGTGATCCGTATGATCTTCCCCGAAAAAAACGCCATAGGAGATGTGGAAGACGTGCCGGAGTGCTTGTTCGCCGTAAAGCTTACCTGGGGTCCTCGGATGTGCCTTGCTCTCGTCTCCTCTGCGGTGGGGGATGTGGTCGTCCCGCTGTTTGTGACTGCCGGTGTTCAGAGGTCCCACGGCTATGATGCGACCTGTCTTTCCCGGCTCGATTGCAGTTGTGACACAGCCTGTTGTGGCTTCTCCGAATCGGATGCGTGGTGCTCCGTGGGCGGGTACCGGGCGGGGAGATCTGGTGTCGGTGAGGAAGTGTCGGCCAGACTATCGGTGCGGTGTGAGGGCGGCTAATCTGCGCGCATTGCGACGGGCCTCAAAGCCAGACAGCTTGGATTTAACTCTTAATATGGCCCTGATTAACGTCAGATCATTGGCTAACAAAACATTTGTGCTAAATGACTTTTTTACCTCACATAAACTGGACTTTATGCTGCTGACTGAGACTTGGCTTCATGCTGGTGAGTCTGCTTCCCTTTCCGAGCTTCTTCCTCCAAATTGTAATTTTTTTTTTTTAGCTCTCCCCGGACTACTAGTAAAGGTGGAGGGCTCGCCACTGTGTCTAAATCAATTTTCCAGTGTCGGCTGTTAGCATTTGTCAACTATTCGAGCTTTGAGCTCCAGCTATTCAAACTAAATCCCTCCACCCCGACGCTATGTGCAGTTGTGTATCGTCCACCGAAATACAACAAAGATTTTATGCGAGACTTTGCTGACTTTGTAGCAGGTCTAAGGGTAAACTATGATCGGTTCATAATTTGTGGTGATTTTAACTTGCATGTATGTTGTGAAAACAAACCTATGGTCAACGATTTTGTAAATCTTTTAAATGCTTTTAATCTAACTCAGTCGGTGTCCGGTCCAACACATGAAAAGGGACACACATTGGACCTTGTGTTGTCTCATGGCTTGTGTGTACATGTAAATGAAATATGTAATATATGTATTTCGGATCATTTCCCCATTTTATTTACGATTACAGTCCCATGCTCTGTGGTTAAGTCCCCTTCTGCACATTGCCGTCGTACAATTAATAGCCAAACCCCGGCACAGTTCTCTGCTGCTTTCAGAGATTCTGTGCTTTATAATATAGATGGCGGTGATGGTATTGTCGCTGATGGACTCATAACTCTTTTTAATTCGATCTGCACAAATATCTTGGACTCTGTAGCGCCATTAAAGATGAAACGCACTAAAGCATTTTCTGAGCCCTGGCTAAATGATACTACCCGAGCGATCAGACGTGCTTGTCGGCAAGCGGAGAGAAGGTGGAAGAAGGACAAACTCAGAGTGTCATACGAAATCTTACATCAATATCTATTTGACTATCAGAGAGCCGTAAAACTAGCAAAATCTGATTATATTTCGAAACTTGTTGCAAACAATCGGCATAGGCCACAGGTTCTTTTTAATATGTTTAATAGCATTACAACCCCTCATAGCGTTGCCCCTATTACACCTACAGTGGATGTTTGTAACTCGTTTCTAAAATTCTTTGTTGAGAAGATTTCTGCCCTTCGATCATCTGTCATTACATCCTATGACTATGATCCCTCTGTTCCTCCTATTTGCCCCGTGGTATTAGATCACTTTGAACCTTTATCAATCTTCTCCTTATCTGAGGTGGTCATTCATCTGCGGCCTACAAATTGTCCTTCAGACAGCATTCCTTCTCGCTTGATTAAAGAAGTCTTTGAAACTATTGGACCATGTATTTTAGCATTGATAAATACTTGCCTTGTTTCTGGATATGTTCCGTTAGCTTTTAAACATGTAGTTGTGCAACCCTTACTAAAAAAGGAAAATCTAAACCCTTCTGTTCTCTCCAATTTCAGGCCCATCTCCAAACTGTCCTTTTTATCGAAAGTCTTGGAGAAAGTAGTCCTTGCACAGCTGCAAACTTTTTTAATTAATAATAATGTTTATGAAAAATTCCAGTCCGGCTTTAGATCCCGTCACAGCACGGAAACGGCGCTCTTGAGAGTTTTTAATGATTTAATCTTAACTGTCGATTCAGGGGACTCTGCCGTTTTAGTACTCCTAGACCTCACTGCCGCCTTTGACACTGTGGATCATTCAATCCTCCTGTCACGGCTGGAAAATTGTGGGGGGATCAAGGGTACGGCACTAAGGTGGTTTCAATCCTATTTAACCGATAGAAGCTTTTCGGTCCATCTTGGTGATTATTTCTCTAAAACGGCTCCACTTACCTGCGGTGTTCCTCAGGGTTCTGTATTGGGCCCCATCCTGTTTTCTTTGTATATGCTACCACTGGCCTCTATCTTCGCGAGATATGATGTCTCTTTCCACTGCTTTGCAGACGACATTCAAATCTATTTGCCCCTGAATGTTAAAAAAAAGAGCCCACTGCAGCCCCTGTTTGATTGTTTGAAAGACATTAAAACGTGGATGAATCTAAATTTCCTCAACCTAAATGCCGATAAAACAGAGATCATGGTGTTTGGACACCATGATTTGCTAGATGTAGATTCCCTCGGCCCTCTAGCTGCAAACAGTCGCTCAACTGTGAGGAGTCTTGGCGTTATGTTGGATGGTGCATTCAAACTTGACAAACAGATATCTGCCACTGTTAGATCATGATGCTTTCAGTTGAGAACTATAGCCAAGGTAAAGGCTTATCTCCCTCCTAAGGACTTGGATAGGGTGATAAATGCTCTTATAACTTCTCGCCTTGACTACTGTAACTCCTTATATGTGGGCTTAGACAAGTCATCAATCCAGCGTATGCAGCTAGTTCAAAATGCCGCTGCCCGCGTCCTGACAGGAAAGAGAAATCGGGACCACATTACACCTGTATTGCGTCATCTTCATTGGCTCCCTGTCGATTACAGGATCAATTTTAAAATCTTACTCCTAGTTTTTAAATGTTTAAATGGTTTGGCTCCATTGTATCTAAAAGAGCTTCTCCATGTCCATACCCCAGCTAGAGTGCTGAGGTCTGCCAATCTCCTCCTCTTGGATGTGCCTAGAAGCAGACTTAAAACTAGAGGTGATCGAGCCTTCAGTGTAGCTGCTCCTACTCTGTGGAACAAACTGCCACTCCATATTAGAACCTGTCCAACTCTGGAGTGTTTTAAATCATTGCTAAAAACATATCTCTTCTCTTTGGCGTTTCATTCGAGTTAGGTTTGTTATCACTCCTGACAACTTTTTTATTTTTATCTTTTTAATGTAAATATTATTACATCTTACTTATAGTATATTTTAGTGTTCTATTGCAGTACTTTATTGTGTGAGTAGTGTAGTGTTGTTGTATCTATCTTGTGAAGCACCTTGGTCAACCTCGGTTGTTTTAAGTGTGCTATACTTAAATAAAATTGATTTGATTTGATTTGATTTGATTAGCCAAATCCAGGAATGTCACATGGAGCTCCTTCCTCTCCTTTTTAGCTGACTGAATTCGTTGCCAAATAACATTGATGTGTTCTAAGCATCCTGAGAACCCTGGAATGCCCGCTTTTTGAACTGAGGTGTCAATGAAGCCATTCTTTAATAGGTAGGTGGACAATCTCTGGGCAATAATGCTGAAGAAAATCTTACCTTCAACGTTTAATAATGAAATGGGACGAAACTGACTGATGCTTGTAGCATCTTTTTCTTTAGGTATAAAGACTCCACCTGCTCTGCGCCATGCTCTAGGTACAACCTGTTTTTCCCATGCCACTTTTATCAATTTCCACAGAATTCGCAGAACTCCTGAAGCACTCTTGTACACTCTGTACGGAACTCCATTAGGCCCTGGAGATGATGAAGCTCTTGCCTTTCTCACAGCCTGCTCTACCTCTTTCCACTTAGGTGCACAGACCTCCATTTGGTATTCTGGTGGGTTGATAGGTAGTATGTCTGATGGAATTGACATAGGCTCATGCCTTTTTGCATCTGTATGCGTGTCCTCCAAATATCTCTCTAGCTCAATCCTAGATGTTTTTAAAGTGCCATTCTTCTCACTGGTGAATAACTTCTTTACGAATTTGAATGGGTCTTTATAGAAATTAGCCCTCGCACGTTGCTTCTTTTTGTAGCATTTCCGTAGGCGCTCAGCTCTACGTAATGTTGCCAGCTTATCTTTTATGGCCCTTTGTAAGAGATTGAGTCCCTCCTTCTGACTTTGTTCTGCTCTTTTCCATTGCTTCCTCAGCTGTCTCCTTTCTCTAACTAACCCTTCAATTTTCTGCTGCCGTCTAGACATTCTAGGAGTAGTTTGTACTTTTTCCTTCCTTTTTTTCACACCAAACCTCTCACTTCCATATGCGTAAATGATGTCCCCAAATTTATCCAGCTTCTTTTCAACTGTGCCAGTTAATCTTTCCAATGCAAAGCATAGATCTGTGTTTACCGTGTCCCATGCAGTTTTCTCACAAGCTCTTGGCCATCTAACTCCAGGCCTATGCCCGTTGAGGTTCTTTTCTCTCTTATGCTGGTTAGTCTGACCGGTTTCACAAGTATGAATATGTTCATTACTAACAGTGCAAGCCCTCCTCTCCTCTGTGACAGGGGTGCTGATATCCTGCGAGCTGTGGTTTGCTTCCTGTCGCTGGATTTCATTCGACTGACTTGACTGACTTCGTAAGAAGTACTGATCAATGCGAGGCCCTTGTCCCTTCTCCCTCAAGCATTTCATTCTCCCTTGATGATCCTTCAAACCCCTGACCGTTGTCGCCTTGCTCCAGCCACAGACACAAACTTGGAGTTCAATGACTTTACTAACTGCAGATCTTGAACTAGTCTTACTCTCCATACTCATATCCGTTTCCATTCCTAAGTCGTTAACCATGTTGTCCACCATTGAGTCATCTTCCGCCCCCGCTCTCGCAGACTCTAGGGGTATTTTTCTCTTTAGTTTCTCAGAAGCCTTGGGCGGGTGTCTCCAACATCCTGCAAACACGGAGCTGGATACTGCCGACAAGGGTAGCTAACCCTTACCAGCCCCATTGGGGTCTCTTTCCTCCTGTCAGCTGTCTCTCCAGGCTGTCACAAGGTCTTTCCCTTGTTGCCAGCAGCACTATTCACCGCAGTCACTGGATGTATCCAGATCTTCATGATTTCCATTACACGAGAGTAGATGTTAAAACTTCGTGCTGATTTGTACTCGGCTTTCGCCAAGTTAAGCAAAACTAAGACGTAGCTTTACAGTACTATGCTTCTCCATCCATTTACGCTTCTTTCCATGTGGTGGTGTGACTCCCCTTCTGTCCAGCATTAGCGGCTGCAGTGTACTTGGCGCGTCAGCACACACGACGACTACAACTACAGGACCAGCACGACCACTACAATATTATTAAAGACAAAGTTTACTTTTTGCTCCGATACATTTCCCCAAGCCCGCTCCAAGTATTTATTACACTGGCTTTCCAAACCAATGAAAAACGTGATATTCTTTTGAAAAAAATAACGCGCAAGCTCTTTGCCAGCATACGCTCACATAGCAGTCAGTTCGCCATTGCGAAGTGGAAAATGACCGCAGAAACAGGTGGAGCTCTCGCTGCCAGCAATGATCCCGAGATTACCGACAGGGATCACCCATGGCCATATCTCAAGGATATGTTCGAATTCACTGAAGTCAAGGGAGATTCTTATTGGCTGAAATGTCTTCCTTGCCTGCCCCGGATGAATGAAATTTCAGCATTCAAAACTTCACCCTCAAATCTGAGAAAACATATTGAGGTGAGTTAACGTTAAAGCAACACTAAAGAAGATTTTTTTTTACTTAAAAATAATGTTTACAAAATCGTTTCAGTGGTTCATCAAGTCGTAACAGGGTGAAAGGCACTTCTGGATTCACTTTGCGGTCATCTGTTATAACCACACTAAGTTTGTAGTTCGAATGAGACATAAGAAAACTACAAATTTGACTTGCTTTATGGTAATGGTTACAATTGGACATTGTTCACTCTAAAGCCGGTGCTGGATAAACAGCGAGCATGCGTGACAGGCTGCGGTAGGCTAAATTATTTACGACAGCGGTAATGGACAGTTCCGCTTCCAACCTCTAGGGGGACCGCAGAGAAAAAGTTCTTTAGTGTGGCTTTAAAGACACAATATGTAGGATTTTTCGCCACAAGAGGGCGTTGTTTCCAACAATAACAAAGGCGTATTTTGATGACGCAGAGAGCTGAATGATGGGACTTGCTGTCAATCTGATGGATCTAATAATGTTTATGGATGAGTGCAAACATTCATGTTTTTTAACATTACAGTGGTATGAAGCAGGTCGTGATTGCTAAAGAGACAGATATCACACGCGAGTCCCGCGGATATAAAGGATAGGGCCTATCACACTCGAGGCCTGCGGATATCACACGCGAGTCCCGCGGATATAAAGGATATCACACGCAAGTCCCGCGGATATAAAGGATATCACACGCGAGTCCCGCGGATATAAAGGATATCACACGCGAGTCCCGCGGATATAAAGGATATCACACGCGAGTCCCGCGGATATAAAGGATATCACACGCGAGTCCCGCGGATAAAAAGGATATCACACGAGAGTCCCGCGAATAAAAAGGATATCACACGAGAGTCCCGCGGATATAAAGGATATCACACGCGAGTCCCGCGGATAAAAAGGATATCACACGAGAGTCCCGCGGATAAAAAGGATATCACACGAGAGTCCCGCGAATAAAAAGGATATCACACGAGAGTCCCGCGGATATAAAGGATATCACACGCGAGTCCCGCGGATAAAAAGGATATCACACGAGAGTCCCGCGGATAAAAAGGATATCACACGAGAGTCCCGCGAATAAAAAGGATATCACACGAGAGTCCCGCGAATAAAAAGGATATCACACGAGAGTCCCGCGGATATAAAGGATATCACACGCGAGTCCCGCGGATAAAAAGGATATCACACGCGAGTCCCGCGGATAAAAAGGATATCACACGCGAGTCCCGCGGATATAAAGGATATCACACGAGAGTCCCGCGGATAAAAAGGATATCACACGAGAGTCCCGCGAATAAAAAGGATATCACACGAGAGTCCCGCGAATAAAAAGGATATCACACGAGAGTCCCGCGGATATAAAGGATATCACACGCGAGTCCCGCGGATAAAAAGGATATCACACGAGACTCCCGCGAATAAAAAGGATATCACACGAGAGTCCCGCGAATAAAAAGGATATCACACGAGAGTCCCGCGGATATAAAGGATATCACACGCGAGTCCCGCGGATATAAATATCACACGCGAGTCCCGCGGATAAAAAGGATATAACACGAGAGTCCCGCGGATAAAAAGGATATCACACGAGAGTCCCGCGAATAAAAAGGATATCACACGAGAGTCCCGCGAATAAAAAGGATATCACACGAGAGTCCCGCGGATATAAAGGATATCACACGCGAGTCCCGCGGATATAAAGGATATCACACGCGAGTCCCGCGGATAAAAAGGCAGTGGTGGAAAGAGTACTGACAAATTGTACTTAAGTAAAAGTATTGCTACTTAAGTAATAATTTACTTAAGTACAAGTAGAAGTACTGAAATAAAATATGACTCAAGTAAGAGTAAATAAGTAGCTTGCTTAAAAACTACTCAAGTAACTACGTTACAAAGTACTTTAGTATTTTTCTATTTTTACCCAAAATGGGGAGATGATAGCGAAATGGAGCACTAAACACTCTCATGTCATCTGTTTCATTCATACTGGAAGCCCAGTACTGATGCATAGAAGCCTATTAAACTTTTGACATTTCAGGAGATGCCTTATATGGATATAATAACATGCAAATAGTGATGTTTTAACTGATGAAACATGAAGACAAACACATTATAGCTATAATATATCTGTGTTCATCAAACTATCTCAGGTATTTTCAAAAGAATGATGTATGTCTTTAAAGGGATAGTTCACTCAAAAATGAAAATTAGCCCATGATTTACTCTCCCTCAAGTCATCCTAGAATATGACTTTCTTCTTTCAGTCGAATACAATCAGAGTTATATTAAAAAATGGCCTGGCTCTTCCAAACTTTATAATGGCAGTGAATGACTGGAGAAAATTTGAAGCCCAAAAAAGTGCATCCATCCATGATAAAAGTGCTCCACATATAGACTACGTTTACAAGCTGTCAATATTCGTGTTATGGTCGGGTTAAGGACACTATTCGGGTTTCTGAAACATTTTGAATAACCCGTTTACATGGGTGAGCACTGAGCAGAGAGAGCTACTCCTGTATACATGGAATTTGTAATCGATTGGCAATATCCCGACGTAAACGGCGACGCACGGTTAGCATCTGGACGTACGGACAACCTTAAAGCTGCCGTCGGCAACTTTTTTTTGATCATATTCAGCGAATTCGACACTATATTCTGACAGAACAACATAAATAAAGTGGTTTTAGAAAAAAACCCGAGCTTCTAACTCCACCTGGAGCGTGTTATTTGTTTTGCAAAGATCCACCGCTCCCGGTTCATTGTGTCCAATCAGCGCAGGGGGGTGTGAGATATGACTGTCAATCACAAGTCGTGCATGCACTCGTCAATCACATGCGTGTGCCTGAAGTTCGCGCAGTAGCGAATAGTGATGGCGCAATAACTAGCACGAACTCGGTGGGAGGGTATTCGTTGATAGTGGGGGAGGGGCATGAGAGTTGTAAACATTCAACATTTTTCCTAAGTCCACTCAATCAGCCAGAGTTGCCGACGGCAGCTTTAAGACGCAATATGCGTCAGTTCCGATTCTTCTTCCTGTATCCAAAGACAACAACAACAGCAGCAGCACGCGGATAATGGATAGTTCGGGGCAGATAGCGATTGCCTTTGAAATAGATCGAAATTAATTTCCTCCTCGCTCCAAAAGTATGGTGCTGTGCTGCGTCTCGCCATGTTTACCTCTACTTCTTGTTTACTTCCGGTATACTGCACGCGGGTTTTTGTATGCGCCAGACGGAAGTTCCTCTACTCAAAAGACCAAGATTCCTTGCGAATAGAACATGCGCAGAACACAAATCAATGTTCCTTTTGATGGGGATATGCCGATACGCGTTTACATGACCAAATATTCGGGTTAGAAAAGGTATAATACCCCAGGTATAATATTCGGGTTTTTAAAAACCGGTATATGAGCATATTCGGGTTATTGCCGGTGTTTACATGGCCGTGCGCGACCGGGTTATTGCTAATATTCCGGTTTTGAACGGGTTATTGGCTGCATGTAAACGTATACCTATATGTATACGCTATATGCTTAGTCATAGACTAGCCTAATAGCTTTCTCTGTTATCAAGAGCAATTTTTTATCACTCATTTTGAAAAGTAAGTCCAGGTAAGATCATTTGATTTGAATCATTTCATAATTGAAAGCAAAGAAGGTTAAGTGAGAGGTCCGGTATAAAAAAAGGTGAGATTTGTGAATAAAACAGTTTAATAAAAAATTAAGTGGGGTATGGTTAACATGTTAAATTAAATTATCTTTTTTTCGTTGTACCGAAAATGTGCTGGGAGCCCACTGTTGCTATAGAAACGAACTACACTTTTACATGCATCTGATTGACAGATAAATCATGCGATCTTATTTCAATGTTTTTTCTGCTTTGTACTAAGTTTGCTTCGTATATTTAGTTTTACTGTATTGTTACCTAATTGTTACCAAGCTTTACCATTAATTGAATTGTGTGCATGTATTTTAGACACTTACATTGTTCTTGCTCCGTCTATAACTGCATCCATGTTATGAGCTGAGCTTTTTTATTTACTTCAGCCTTTAACTGCTCGGTGCTCTGGTATTATCAATGGGATGACCCATTTCAGTAGTTGCCATAATTAAATATGAGCAGAATACTCACTTGTTACATTCACTGAAATATTGAAACGTTAGCGCTACTGATTCAAAACACGAGCGCCAGTGAATTAATGTCAAAGCGCGGTTTGAACGCCCCGCCCCCCAGCCGAACTGGAAGTTTTGATTGGTTTTGCACCCGAGTCAGACCTGTCTGTTATTGGCTGAACTGCTTCAGATATGTCTGTTATTGGCTGAAGCGCAGGGCTCCACCGCAGTAGTTTGAAAAGCGTCTGTCAAATGACAGCTTACCCTGTTGCTCTGTCGGCACCTTTGTCAAAGTACTTTGTACTTTTTATAAAAAATAAATGTAGAGAAGTTGAATACTTTATTTTTATTTTACTCAAGTAAGAGTAAAAGTACCACAATTTAATTATACTCAAGAAAGTAGAAAAAATCGAAAAATCTACTCAAGTACTGTAACGAAAGTATTTGTAATTAGTTACTTTCCACCACTGTAAAAAGGATATCACACGAGAGTCCCGCGGATAAAAAGGATATCACACGAGAGTCCCGCGGATATAAGGATGGATATCAAATGCAAGTCCCGCGGATATAAAGAAAGGACATTTAATTATACAGAACTACACGCAAGTGCTGGATTACTCACACAGGTCAGTTTATTAGACGAATTAAACTTGTGAGGGAACGCAGCGCTGTTTCACTTGGTCTAACGTTACACTATCACACTAAACGGCATTTAAATGTGTGTTGAAAGTTATAATGTTATTCTACGTGTTAGTTTGTTTGCTATACGAAACTAGCAGCTAGAAAACCATAATCATGTTGAGCTAACTGTTAACATTGATTTGTTTTATGTCCATTTGCTCACCTGTCTAATAAAGCTGTCATGTCGTGACTCGTGAAGCTGTGTCAAGTCCAAGTTAGTCACGGACGTGCAGCTCTCTGTCGAGTGGAAGTCAGTCTCGGACGCTAGCTCTCTGTCGAGTGGAAGTCTGTCTCGGACGCTAGCTCTCTGTCGAGTGGAAGTCAGTCTCGGACGCTAGCTCTCTGTCGAGTGGAAGTCGGTCTCGGACGCTAGCTCTCAGTCGAGTGGAAGTCGGTCTCGGACGCTAGCTCTCTGTCGAGTGGAAGTCAGTCTCGGACGCTAGCTCTCAGTCGAGTGGAAGTCGGTCTCGGACGCTAGCTCTCTGTCGAGTGGAAGTCGGTCTCGGACGCTAGCTCTCTGTCGAGTGGAAGTCAGTCTCGGACGCTAGCTCTCTGTCGAGTGGAAGTCAGTCTCGGACGCTAGCTCTCTGTCGAGTGGAAGTCGGTCTCGGACGCTAGCTCTCTGTCGAGTGGAAGTCAGTCTCGGACGCTAGCTCTCTGTCGAGTGGAAGTCGGTCTCGGACGCTAGCTCTCTGTCGAGTGGAAGTCGGTCTCGGACGCTAGCTCTCTGTCGAGTGGAAGTCAGTCACGGACGCTAGCTCTCTGTCGAGTGGAAGTCAGTCTCGGACGCTAGCTCTCTGTCGAGTGGAAGTCGGTCTCGGACGCTAGCTCTCTGTCGAGTGGAAGTCGGTCTCGGACGCTAGCTCTCTGTCGAGTGGAAATCGGTCTCGGACGCTAGCTCTCTGTCGAGTGGAAGTCGGTCTCGGACGCTAGCTCTCTGTCGAGTGGAAGTCGGTCTCGGACGCTAGCTCTCTGTCGAGTGGAAGTCGGTCTCGGACGCTAGCTCTCTGTCGAGTGGAAGTCGGTCTCGGACGCTAGCTCTCTGTCGAGTGGAAGTCGGTCTCGGACGCTAGCTCTCTGTCGAGTGGAAGTCAGTCTCGGACGCTAGCTCTCTGTCGAGTGGAAGTCAGTCTCGGACGCTAGCTCTCTGTCGTGTGGAAGTCAGTCTCGGACGCTAGCTCTCTGTCGAGTGGAAGTCAGTCTCGGACGCTAGCTCTCTGTCGAGTGGAAGTCAGTCTCGGTCGCTAGCTCTCTGTCGAGTGGAAGTCAGTCTCGGACGCTAGCTCTCTGTCGAGTGGAAGTCAGTCTCGGACGATAGCTCTCGGCATCTCAAAAACACCACGCTGATATTGATCCTCATTTTAGTTCTCCTTGTGTGTCCCAAAATCTGCTTGCCATGGTCTATGTTTGAACGAAACAAGAACTGTGTGCCGCTAAACGTTACGCATTACGCAGTTGTCCACGTTTGTCACCATGGTTACTTCATGGCTATGGCAGTACGAGTGGAAACCGAGGATAACGTGGATATTGCGTCATTGACATGCGACATTTTTTTCCGGGACGGCCACTTATTTAAAATTGGAATTTCTCTGAAATAAAAAATCTTTGGAGACTTTTGGGATATTGTAAGTACACAACTGCAGGAAATATATCACACTGTGCAAGTGATTTTTGGATATTTTATTACAAAATTCTTACATATTGGACCTTTAATGTTACTATTGTCAGGGTTGCCAACTTTTGAGTTTTGCTTGGAGTGAGATTTGTTGACCGGGGGGGTGATGATAAAAAAAAAAAGTTGTGTTGTACTGTATCACGTGCCCGTTGAGCTGAAGCGCTACAGCGGTCTGTCATATTTAAAAGCACCAAAAACGTCTCTGGTTACTCATGTAACCGTAGTTCCCTGAGAGGAAGGAACGAGACATTACGTATGGGGAAATCCATTTCTCCTCGAATTATGAAGTCTGATTTGAATAACTCTTTTGCTTGCAAATAGAGTTGAGGAGTGTCACCTGATTGGCTGACACTCCTCAATATAGGTGACGGCGGGCGCCAAAAACCTCAGAATCTTAGCTGAAGGCGAGTAAGGAGACTGAAGTCTTTCCCACACGGCAGGTTACGTAATGTCTCGTTCCCTCCTCTCAGGGAACTACGGTTACGTGAGTAACCAGAGACGTTCCCTTATCAAGTCGGTCTCTCGACATTACGTATGGGGAACAATAAAACCCCCGCCGCGTGGGAAAAGTCTGCCCTGCCCAGCTCACAACAAGCTAAGTAGCACAAGCACTAATCTCTACCTCACACAGCTCGGAATCAGGCACCGGACCTGGTTGAAACACCTATTGGCACAGAGCCAAGTCGGCACCCGCATCAACGTAGCCCCTCCCACATAGTTAAGCAACGCTGAACTGAAGTGAATGGGGAATTGCAGCAATGTGATTGGTGCTTAGGAATACACTGCCGGCTTATGAATGCGGGCATAAAAAGGGACACAATATATAGTGAGCATGATAGCTATTGCTAATAACTCGCACTGTCTGCAAGACTCGGTCGAAACCGCAGCTAGAGCACGCGCCAGCCGGGGCGTGTCTGCAGCCTAGTCCAATGACAGCTCAGCTCCCTCTCCCTGCACTGACAGTACATGTGGTGCGAATGAAGGAATATTCAAGTTATAGACTCTCGCAAACGTATTACGAGACGACCAGCCTGCCGCGAAACAAATGTCCTGAATAGACATGCCTTTCGCCCATGCCCATGATGACGCCAAACTCCTAGTGGAGTGGGCGTGCACCCCTATAGGGCAAACGGCTCCCCGAGAAGCATAAGCCAGTCGCACGGCCTCCACTATCCAGTGTGATAGCCTCTGTTTCGACAGAGAGCCGCCTTTCCTGGCACCCGCGTAGCAGACGAAGAGCTGCTCTGAAGTTCGAAAAAGGACGCAGGGCACGCACGGGGCACAAAGCGTGCTTCTGAGACACTGAAACACTGTCCTCATCGGGGCAAAATGCTGGGATTGTAACCACCTGGGCTCTGAAAGGCGTTGAGAGCACTTTAGGCGAATATCCGCGCTTGGGTAGAAGTCTAACCATGCAATTGTCCGGTCCAAACTGCATACATGCACTGTTTACTGACAGGGCATGCAAATCCCCCACCCGTTTCCCGCAGGCTAGCGCGAGCAGAAACGCCGTCTTGAATGAGAGTACTTTAATGTTGCTAGACTCAGCTGGTTCAAAAGGTGGGTCAGACAGCGCACTAAGCACTAACGACAGGTCCCAGACCGGCATCTGACGAAGGCGGGCGGGGAAAAGCCGCCTCGCTCCCCGGAGGAAACTCGTTATCAAAGGGTGTTTCCCCACTGAATGGCCATCCAACACATCACTCTACCGCAACACCGAAAAGGCCCGTAGGGCTTACCGGTGCGTCCAGGAACTGCTTTTTATCCGCATCGCGCATCCCCGACAGCGTCAGCCACAGATGGCGATGTAGGGCCACAAGACTGCCCATATTTCGGCCGATTCCCTGGGCGACCTTTTTAGACGCCGCCAAAGTGAGATCTGCCGCCGTGCGCAGTTTCCTGAGCAACTCGGGGTCCGGGATTCCCTCATCCAGGGACCCTAGGAGTCGCGTCTGGAAAACCTGCAGAATTGCCATCGTGTGGAGGGCAGATGCTGCATGTCCAGCTGAAGTGTAGGCTTTCTCCGCCATGTGGGCAGTAGCGCGACATGGCCTGGAAGGCAGTTGGGCGGTCTTCCAGCCGGGAGAAGACGCTAGATGAGGACGCATCCAAAGAGGCGGGGGCGCCTTCAGACGGAGCCTCGGACCACGCTCCTGGGTCGGAGGCGCTGGTAGACATGGCGTCGTCATCGTCATATCCAAACGAGACCATTTCCCGCGCTTCCTTAGGAGGGCGGTAACAGGCCTCAGAGTAAGTTAGGGGCTCTGCTGCTTGAGGATGGCGTGGGTGTTGGGCCGACGTCAGCGCCTCGACAGAATCCACGGATGGAGTTCTCTGCCGTCTCCCGGTCCGCGGCTCGACGGCGGCAGACTGGGGAGAGGCAGGAGACACAAGGCCGTCGTTACGTGTAACGGCCAGCCTTGCACGAAGGATCTTGATGGGAAGCTCCTCACAGGCACGACATCCCGATCCCTCGAGTGCCGCCTCCGCGTGGGCCCGGCCCAGGCACAGCACACAGTTCTCGTGTGCGTCCGGGAAATCGATGGGTCCACCACACATGCGGCAAAGAGACATATTAATATAATCCACCGGAACGCGAGAGGGGAAAACTCCTTAATATATTCCGCTCTGAATGCGTACATCAACGGTGAAACAGACTCGAGTGAAGAAAAAAGATTCTGAGGTTTTTGACTCGATAAGGGAACTGTATTTATTGTTTGAATCTTGTAAAAATAGTGACAGAATATGAGAGCAGAGAATTTGTTCCATATCAAAAGTAGCCTATAACTTTCTCTGTCTTGTCTGTCGGTGTCAGTGTCCTCTTTGACTCGCGATTTTTCTCTGCTTGAGAAAGATGTGTGCCGTGAGCGCGTGTGAAAAGGGTAAATTACGGTCACGGACGTCACTGACGAAACAACGACAAATGTTTCCAGCGAATCGACAATCAGAGAAAGGCATTAGACACAGCAGTGGTCCAATCAGTAGTTAAGAGCCTGAACTTGTTTAGTAATTCGGAAATTAGCGCACATGAGGAAAAAAAAATACATCACAGAAGAATGTCTCATTTAGCGTGAGATTTCTTTGTCGAGCGTGAGAGCGTGAGATTGAGGCTGAATGCGTGACTGTCACGCCAGATGCGTGAGAGTTGGCAACCCTGCTATTGTTAGCCAAGTGATTTCATATTGAAACGTGCCTTGTAAACAGCTAGCTAACAAACTCTTAATTGCAGTATCTAATCTTATCATTGTTCAAAAAAAAACATTGCATATCACTCCCAGAAAAATTGATCTGCTTAATTATTGATATTTACAGTTAATTTGAATATTTACTTTTTACTTTCGGTACTTAAGTACTTTTTAAATCGGATGCTTTTGTACTTTTACTCAAGTGATTTTTGAATGGAGGACTTTCTACTTTTACTGGAGTAATTTTTTATTGAGGTATGTATACTTTTACTCGAGTATAACTTTTGAGTACTTTTACCACCCCTGGTTTGAAGAGTGTATCAAACTCACGTGACTTCAGTAAGCGAGGCTTCATTACGGCACAACGGCTGAGGGTGATGAGAAGTGTCTGTGGCTTTTACCCGATCTCTGGTCAGTTTTATACATTTGTAGACGTTTTAATTAGACATTAGTATAATTAAAATGAATAATGTATATTAGTCTCTTATTGACCTGTTTAGCTGAGACATTCATAGAACAAACAAAACAAACACTGACTATTGATAAAAAAAAAAACATGGACAGTTGATAATCTGATTAGATAATTGCATTATTTCACTGCAGATTTCACTTTTTTAATAAAAAAATTCAATAAATTTGTAAAAGTTGTTTTTATGCATGTCTGGCCTGGGTTTTTGTTGTATTTAAACTGTTCTCGCCACTAGGGGTCACCGTAGAGACCGAAATGAATGAGACCGTGGAGACCCTATTTTCACCAATTCACTGTCCGTCAAGGTGGGCTTTCACCTTTTGCAGAGAGCTCTGTATGTAAATGCAAAGTCTCTAATGCTCTCCCTTTCTCCCTGTGTTCTTGTCCTTACCCTTTCAGCCAGCTCATCTTCACAATCCTCTGAAAGCAGAGAGAAAAGCAGATTCAATCTCATCCCACGTGGTTACGGAGGGTCGTGCAACTTTCCACCAGTCCCAGGCAGTACCGTAAAGCAGTGTTTCTCAACTCCAGTTGTCAAAATTATTGTCAAAATTATTCCAGTTCACATGGATACGCGGAAGCGACAAACAATTCTGTATTATGCATTTTTAAGGCCAGACAAACAATTTGTTGAGGTCAATTTGTAAAGAAAGACTACATGCCTGCACACATATATATTCAAACGCGCATACCTATAGACTGAACACATAATATGCATGTGCACGCCGTCTTCACAGATTCACATTTTTGAAGTTTACATGGAGATGATAACGTTTCTTTTCCAAGTTTTTCAACACTTGCACCTTGGAACCTGTTTTAAGGTTTGCGTTCTCGAGCCACCAAACACTGCTGTAGTGTGCATGATCTGGTCGGAGCACACTAAGTTAATAACTAATGATCTTTGCAACAGAAGGGAATCAATTAAAACTGGCTTTAGCTGGACAATAACTTTATTCTAGAGCTGCTGTAAAGCCTAAACAATCTCTGTTTCTTTTTCCTATTATCACTGTAAAGCTGCTTTGAAACAATCTATACCCACTATCACGGCATACACAAACTATAAACAAAAAAAAAGTTGTTTTAAATCCACATCCACTTCCTATGGAAGCTTGTTTCCACCACAGAATAAATTAATAATTGCAACTTTATATCATGCAATTCTGACTTTATAACTCGCACTGCAAGTTTATATTTCACAATTATGAGAATAGCGAGATGTAAACTCGCAATTTTTAGATAAAAAATCGCAATTATCTTTTCAAATGTTTGCTTATGTGGCGGAAACAAGCTTCCACAACTACCACTATATAAATTTAGGCTTACCTTTCAGTGGGATTGGTGCACTTGTTTTTCGGTGCACAAAAGCTTAATCTGTGGCCTGATGTTGGATACGGCTACTCGCAGATCATCCTCAACATCAAGACGTGATCTGTATTTATTTTCCATGTATGTAACAGTGGAAAAAGTCAAGTCAAGTCAAGTCAAGTATATTTATATAGCGCTTTTCACAATACAGATTGTATCAAAGCAGCTTCACAGTATCAATCAAAACAACATAACAATGTTTGTTTATTAGTGGAAAACAATAAAATAAAAAAAGACATCCAAGTTTGGAAGGGCTGATCAATGTTATTAATGATTGGTTAATTAATTTGAATATCCCCAACTGAGCAAGCCAAAGGCAACAGTGGCAAGGAACCGAAAAACTCCATCAAGTGACCCAGTGGTGTCCTGAAACTCCATCAAGTGACCCAATGGTGTCCTGAAACTCCATCAAGTGACCCAGTGGTGTCCTGAAACTCCATCAAGTGACCCAATGGTGTCCTGAAACTCCATCAAGTGACCCAGTGGTGTCCTGAAACTCCATCAAGTGACCCAATGGTGTCCTGAAACTCCATCAAGTGACCCAATGGTGTCCTGAAACTCCATCAAGTGACCCAGTGGTGTCCTGAAACTCCATCAAGTAACCCAATGGAGAAAAAAAAACCTTGGGAGAACCCAGGCTCAGTCGGGGGCCAGTTCTCCTCTGGCTTTTATGAACTAGAGGCCGGATTTACAGTAACTGTAAGTTTTAAAAATTTATATGAATGCCTGGCTGAAGAGATGCGTCTTTAGTCTAGTTTTAAACTGGGAGAGCGAGTCTGAGCAACGAACAATATCAGGAAGGCTATTCCAGAGCTTCGGAGCTAAATGTGAAAATGCTCTCCCTCCTTTGGTGGATCTGGATATCCTAGGTATGACCAGAAGCCTCGAATTTAGTGATCTTAAAGAGCTCGATGGATTATAGGGCGATAGAAGGTCCGTTAAATAGATTGGAGCTAAACCATTTAGGGCTTTATAGGTCAGTAGCAATACCTTGTAATTAATACAGAACTTTATAGGTAACCAATGAAGTGATGATAAAATCGGTGTTATATGATCATATTTTCTTGATCTAGTAAGAACTCTAGTGGCTGCATTTTGGACTAACTGTAGCTTGTTTATTGAGGATGCAGGACAACCAGCTAATAAAGCATTACAGTAATCTAGTCTCGAGGTCATGAATGCATGAACTAACTTTTCTGCATCAGAGACTGATAGCATATTACGTAGTTTAGCAATGTTTCTAAGGTGGAAAAAGGCTGTTTTTGTAACATATGAAATATGCTTTTCAAAAGACAGGTTGCAGTCTAATATAACACCCAGGTCTTTTACAGTAGAGGATAAAGTAACAGGGCATCCTACTATGTTAAAGTAGTGTTGTGAGAGGTTTTGTGGACGGTTTTTAGAACCGATAAGTATTACTTCTGTCTTGTCTGGATTTAATAAAAGAAAATTACGCGTCATCCAATCTTTTATATCTTTAACACAGTCTGTCAATTTGGATAATTTAGCGTATTCATCTGGCCGTGATGAAATATATATTTGAGTGTCATCGGCGTAACAATGGAAACTAATTCCATGTTTCCTTATAATATTACCAAGTGGCAGCATATATATTGAGAATAATAGAGGGCCTAACACAGATCCCTGTGGCACTCCATAGTTTGCCGAAGTTATGATCGATTTTTCTCCATTTAAATAGACAAAATGGTAGCGGTCGGATAAGTATGACCTGAACCAGCTTAATGCTTGTCCTCGAATACCAGTATAATTTTGTAGTCGATCTAGGAGTATTGTGTGATCTATAGTATCGAACGCTGCACTAAGATCAAGTAAAACTAGTATTGAGATACAGCCTTGGTCCGAAGCTAAAAGTAAATCATTTGTTATTCTAACCAGCGCAGTTTCAGTGCTATGATGCGGTCTGAATCCAGACTGAAACTTTTCATAGATGTCGTTTTCTTGTAAGAAAGAGCCGAGTTGAGCGGACACAACTTTTTCTAATATTTTAGACATAAATGGAAGATTTGAAATGGGTCTGTAATTTACTAGGTTATTTGGATCTAATTGTGGTTTCTTAATAAGAGGTTTTATAACTGCCAGCTTGAACGTTCTTGGAACATGACCTAAAGATAAAGATGAGTTAATAATATTGAGAAGAGGCTCTTCCACTATAGGTAACACTTCTTTCAGTAGTTTAGTTGGTATAGGATCTAATAAACATGTTGTTGTTTTAGATGAAGTGATAAGTTTGTTTAACTCTTTTTGTTCTATAGTTGTAAAGCATTGTAATTGCTCTTGCGGAGCGACAATTGTGGCTGAATCATAAGGCGGGAGCAAGGATTGAACATTTACAATTGTGGTTCTGATGCTTTCAATTTTCTCGTTGAAGAAGTTCATGAAATCATTACTACTAAACTGTAAAGAGGTATTTTGTTCAGACGACGTCTGTTTATTTGTTAGTCTAGCCACGGTGTTAAATAAAAACCTTGGATTGTTTTGGTTGTTTTCTATTAGTTTGCGGAGGTGCTCAGCCCTGGCCGCTTTTAGGGCCTTTTTATAACGTGACATACTGTCTTTCCACGCGATTCTAAAGACCACTAAATTAGTTTGTTTCCATTTACGCTCTAAATTACGGGTTTCTCTCTTTAGAGCATGCGTAGTATTATTGTACCATGGTGCTATACTTTTCTCTCTGACCTTTTTTAATCTAATGGGTGCAACAATATCCAATGTTCTAGAGAGAATGGTGCTCATAGTGCTAGTTAGTTCGTCTAGTTCATCTGTTCGTTTGGGTTCAGGCCGCAGCTGAGACAGATCAGATAAGCTATTTGAGAAATTATCTATGGTGGATGGAAGGATTGTTCTGCCTGGTCGATAACATGGCGCAGCATGACATATTACAGACGTACGTAATATGCAAGTTACCATGTAATGGTCAGTGACATCATCACTTTGTGGAATGATATCTATATCGGTTGGATCGGTTCCATATGATATAATTAAATCGAGTGTATGATTAAGACGATGAGTTGGTCTGGTGACGTTTTGCTTGACCCCGAAGGAGTTTAATAAATCTGTAAACGCAGCCCCTAACGCATCATTTGAATTATCGATGTGTATGTTAAAATCTCCAACAATTAATGCTTTATCGACGTTGACCAATAGATCTGAGAGAAAATCTGCAAACTCTTTTAGGAAAACAGTGTAAGGCCCTGGAGGTCTATATACGGTAGCCAAGGCTAGAGATAATAGGGATTTTTTTCTTACATCTAAGAGCGTAACATTTAGCACAAGTACTTCAAACGAATTAAACCTATGACGAGTTTTCTGAGTAACATTAAGGATATCCCTGTAGATTGTTGCAACACCGCCGCCACGACCGATTAGATCTGTTATATATCTGTTATACTGTTATAAGCTCATGCTTATAACAGTATCCTGGCGGAGTAGACTCATTTAGACCGAAATAATCATTTGGTTTAAGCCAGGTTTCAGTAAGGCACAGTACATCGAAATTATTATCTGTGACCATTTCATTTACAATAACCGCCTTAGGTGTGAGCGATCTAATGTTAAGAAGACCTAGCTTTAGAAATTGTTTTTGTTCACTAATAGCGTGTTTTTTTTTGTTTTAATAACAATTAGATTTTTTCTAGATCCCGCAGTAGATTTATTATTTGATCTCAGTAAACGAGGAATAGACACAGTTTCTATGCAATGTTCTACACTAGTATTAATATAAATTAAATTGGTGCAGCAGAGACTGTGATTTGGATTTTTGGTTACTAGTCAAACGGTGTTTAACATCTTAGAGATGTTATCCGACAGAAGATCTGCCCCGATTGCAAAAAAGTCCATTGCAACACCGGATAACGTACTCGCTTACCTAACGTAACCTCGGTTCTCTCTAGAAGAGGGACGAGTATTGCGTAAGTTGCTTACGCTACTTATGCTAAGTTATCTTTTCTCAGAGATATGAAGCCAAAAATTATCCTTAATTTTGTATTTCTTGTCAATGCAGTGCAGCAGCCAGCAGACCTAGAGCAGGCTTACTAGCGTGCTCATTGGCTGCCCTGCGGCAACTGCAGCAGCCTACCACTGAGCCTGGCATGACGTCATGCCCTATGAGGCTTCGCGTCACAGCAGAATGGACAGTCAGAATGGGCGTGGCCAAGCGTATATAAGCGAGGCTCGGAAGCTGCTTCCCTGGTTTTCATCGACTGAAGCGAAAGTTGCCTGAGGCGCTCGCACGGCAGGTTACGCAATACTCGTTCTTTCTTCTAGTATGTTCTCTTACGAGAGGTTCTCTCGTATTGCGTAAGTTGCTTACGCTACGGGAACCCCTTGTCAACGCTGTGCGCACCGAGCATCCACTCCATTAGTCCCGGGGAGTTCCGGGGAACATAGATAAGTGTACACATGTACATAAGCACCCTATGGGAAATGCAGAGTGGCATACCGGCCCATTATAGTGCAGCTCACCAGGAGAGCTTAACCACGTGATAGTAGCCTGTGCACAAACAATGTGGGCAGAACATACACATCTTTTAGACTGACAGAAGTCTAGCCTGCAAGGCGGGGACTTCTAGGTTATAAAACCTAACAAATGTAGACGGGGAGGCCCAGCCCGCCGCCATACAGATGTCATGAAATCCTGCTGGACCACGCCCGGTCGCGGTCCGTGCTAGAAAGCGTGGGGGACGGCGAGCGAATTGTAGTGAATAGCCCTGTCTTATTGTGCTCAGCACCCATTCTGACACCCCTGGAATGGCTTCCCATGTACAGCTAAGGGCAGAATATGAGGCTGATTTAACCGTGTGACAGAGCAAGCAGAAGTTAGGCGTGAGCACGCAGTTGTGGGCACATTCCCTATATTTAACACTCGAGCGGCATATGCCAGCTTAATGAGAGTGTGCTCTGTGAGTGTGGGGGACACGGGGTTCATAGTGCTTGTGTGTAGGGGTGAACACAGAGACGTGGGCACATTTCCTACACTTGAAACACCAGCGGCGTGAGCCGTATAACCAGACATTACACTCTTTTTAAGATTTCTCTGGGTCGCCGTGAAAACGGCGGTTGTGTGCAGGCAAGCGGATAACTTTAACGACTCGTTGGCTGCCAAAAACTCTACTGCAGTAGCCTTCTGTGAGGAGACTGACAGGATGAAATGTTTCGACGGCGGTCCGGCCGCGGCGGGACTCAACCGTCTCTTCCTCCCGACTGACGCTAGGAGGACTTCGCTGGCTCGGGCTTCAACGCAATCCTAGGCCAAGGTCCCCGCGGGGGAGGCGGCCTGTGTTGGCTGGTCGAGCGCGATCTAGGGCGGCCGCCCTGTCGTCGCTGCAAAGAAGCAGGCTGGGCTTGTTGCTGGTTAGCATTTCGCGCAGGAGGCTTATCACGTGAGCGGCCTGCAGCTGAGCTAGAGCAACGAGGCAGGAACAAGTTCATGGCCTGCGAGGTCTTTTGCACTTCGGAGAAGTGGTCCACGATCCCGTTAACTGCTGGGCCGAAGAGACAGTGATGGCAGCCGGGTCCGAGCCTTTCTCATCTGTTACGACCACTGGGCTCATACAGTGATCGCAACATAAAAGGGGAGACCACACTGATTACTACATTTAACAAAGAATGTTTATTTAACATAAAATAGAAGTGTATCAATAAAGAGGAGGTAAGTGCGACGAGCGAGGCAACCACCAGCCGCACAGACCGACGGCCCGAAGAGGAAAGAGACCCGCCAGCTCCCGGAAAGCCTCTTTTAACCAGTCATCCATCACTACATTCACGGCCAGCCTACAGCTCCACCTGTAGGACTAAGACAGACAAACAGACGGCAACCATAAAACACAGACAAACACAAGCTGCCCAACAACACGGCAAAGCCGGTCATGACACATCCCACTCGTGGAGGAGATCGGCCTGAAGGATCTGAAGAACAGCCATGGAGTGCAGGGTGGAAAACGCGCGGCCGACAAGTGATTACGTCACTTGCAGGCTTTGGACGGGAGGGCAGACTTTGAGCGCCATCCACTGGATGGCGGGCAAAGGTGCGCTGCGACCGCCTCCTCCACAGGGGGGATGGAAGTGTACCCCTTCTCGGCGGCGCCGTCCATGTGGGAAAGCGTCGCGGAGACTTGTGTGTGGAGCCTCGTGGAGAATGGAGCGTTCCACGATTTAGAGAGCTCTCTGTGGAGCTCTGGCTAGAAAGGCGCAGATCTGGACGCTGTCACCTGGCGACGACGGTGCAGGAAACATCCGTCGAGTCGGTTAGGCGCGGGCTCCTTCGGCGGTGACCACTCAAGGCCGAGCTGGTTGACGGCCTTAGACAGGAGGCGCATTAACTCGGTGTCCACGCCTGCACGGGTCCGGCCGGATTCCTGGACCGAGGAAGAGGAGGAGTGGAGAGAGCCTGACCAATCCTCGCTGTCCGAGGCCAGGACAGAGCAGCTGTCGCCTGCAGCGCCTTTCTTGGCCTCGTCCCCTATATCGACGGCAGTGAGGGCGGGAGCCGGAAGCTGTTCGTCCGTGAGGGGGGGCAGGGAAGGAGATAAAGACGCTCGAAGGGTTGGTTGTGGCAAGCGTTTGAGCGGCGCATCAGGCTCCGGCAACCTCTGTGCACGGCGCTTCTTCTTGCGCGGTCCAGTAAAGGGCGGAGTGACAGCTTCGCCACTGAAGAAATCGAGACGAGCCCGCAGGGTCGACATCGGAAGCTCTTCACAGTGGATGCAGCTGCCCGAAGCGAGGGCGAGGGGTGCATGGTCTGGGCCCAGGCAGAGAGCGCAAATCACGTGGCGGTCTCCTGCATTGAGCGGGGCTCGGCACGAGCCACAGGAATTGTAAGGCATTTTGACAAAAACACCTCGCGCTCTTTCAGGAAAGTGTGTGTTGCAGCGGCGAACACACACAGCAGTAAAAGGATATGTCGCCGGATGGCGCAGCAGGCACGGATGGCTGAAGGCGGTGAAATCGACCGGCTTCCTCAAGCGCTGTCCTTAGCTTGCTGGTCGCTGGCTTCAACGGCGGCAGCTTCTCTCAGGATCCAGCGATGCGAAGGGCGTCGCTGAAGAAATGAAAACCAGGGAAGCAGCTTCCGAGCCTCGCTTATATACGCTTGGCCACGCCCATTCTGACTGTCCATTCTGCTGTGACGCGTAGAGGGCACGAAGCCTCATAGGGCATGACGTCATGCCAGGCTCAGTGGTAGGCTGCTGCAGTTGCCGCAGGGCAGCCAATGAGCACGCTAGTAAGCCTGCTCTAGGTCTGCTGGCTGCTGCACTGCATTGACAAGAAATACAAAATTAAGGATAATTTTTGGCTTCATATCTCGGAGAAAAGATAACTTAGCATAAGTAGCGTAAGCAACTTACGCAATACGAGAGAACCTCTCGTAAGAGAACTCTCTGTATTCTTCTGCTACTGCGATCCAAAATTCAGGCAGTGTGGAACTGGAAAATAAAGTTTTTAATGTTTGATCACTGGACAGCTCCTGCAAAGCATCTTCCAGTTTTGTGGGGAGATTAGTCCTAGTTTCAGTGAATGGTTGCCGTATCCAGTCATACAGTTCTGGTTGCGTCTCTTTTGGAAAATACTTATGGAATTGTTCCAAAAGGCAGTGGAGATGACCAGTGATGTGTGTTTTCATCTCATTGCAAAGAGTGGCTTGCAGTCTTCTGGTTACTGGACATGATTTTATGTGATTTACAATTTTGATTGCACCTTTGAGAACACTGTCAAGTGCTTTGCTAGCAAGAGACTCACGGTGAATGATGCAGTGCGTAAACTTAACGTGAGAACCCACTTCTAAAACCTTTGCCTTGAGTCCCGTTTTTACGTACCATTGCACCTGCACCATCAGTACATCCGCCAACACAGTTATCCCATGAAAGTCGCATCTCTTTTAGTCTGGTGTCCAGCTTGTTGAAAATGTCCCTGCTGGCACAAGTCCCCTCCAGCACTGAGCAGAAGAGCATTTCCTCGTGCAGTTTTCCATCAAATGCTGGCCTTGCTCTGTTCTGTGATGCGCGTTCGTGACTCACGTAATACGCAATTACGTTGAAAAGGTCATGCTTCTGTCCTGACAAAAATTCTCTTTTAGCCTTTTTAATATTAAAGCCCCAGGATACACACACGAAATGGTAAACACTGACTCGGTACGTCAACCGTGACCTTTTCAACGTAATTGCGTATTACGTGAGTCACGAACGCGCATCACAGAACAGAGCAAGGCCAGCATTTGTGCTTATAAACTTTTTTATTTATTTGTGAAATGCCGATGGTTTGTCTAGATAAGACCCTTATTCATCGTCTGGTGTCGTTTAAAGCCCTTTGAAGCTGCACTGTGTGGCAGAACGGAATCCGGTAGCCACTTGATTATATATTTTTTTCATTTATTTTTTAGAATTTAATTAGAAGAGGCTAATCATTTGTGACGAACTATTTAAGGAGGGGAGTGGGTTCGTCGGAAGTGGCGGAAGTGATCTGGTGACGTGAGAAGTCTTGTTGCTATGGCGATGCGTGCTGTCTGTTAAAAGAGGTGTGAGAAGTTTGTGTGTTTCGGTTCGAGAAATGAGTCTGCTGGGGAGAGAAAAGTGAAGGAAGCGTGCAGTGTCCCGGAGGTGTGGATTATGATTACCTGGGGGTGGATGACGTGACAGTGGGAACGAGAGCGCAGTTGTGAAGCGGCGGCGGATGCTCTCTAACTCGGCTACCGGTAACGATTGAGGTGCATGCCTTGGATTATGCCTAATTGACTGTTTTCCTGGACTGTGCTGCAAAAGAAGCTCCTGTGACTTACCTGATACTCCAACTGAAGACCAGCGATACCGGGTACAATCTTGACGCACCCACAGTACATGCACGCCCGCAAGACTTACTCACACATACACACACATACACCCACGCACGCACGCAAGACGTGCACGCACGCAATCAATCGTACTTTTTCTTTATTTTGTGTGCGAGTTCATAAATTGAGCTGGTTTAGTGATTGCAAGTGAAGAACTGCTAGAACTGCCTCCTTACTGAAATCATGTCTTTATTTTGTTTTTTCCCTCTTATACGGATACAAATATACTTTTCTTTATACTGCTAGTTGTTTGTTTGGTTTGTTTTTTCTTTTTGTGTTGTTATCCATGAAGGGGTGTTATTGTCTTAACCCGTGTTGTGATGTTTGAATATGAGTGTCATGTCTGCTGTGTTGAGTATGTGATTGTGTTGACGGTCTAAAATAAATGTGCAAATTAATTGATTGTTTTTCTACAAGTTTAATTTGATTCTCCGTCCTTTATGTAGTTGGTGTTTAAAAAAAAAAAACTTATTGCCAGGATTAAATGCCTGGCTGGCGCCCGAACAAATAAAAATAGATAAACGATCAATAAATGTTTATTGATGGGCTACCATCGCTACAACTGAAACTGTCATTTGGACCTTGAACCGTTTGGGTCCTGTTGAAGTCCATTATATGGAGAAAAATCCTGGAGTGTTTTCATCAAAAACCTTCATTTCTTTTCGACTGAAGAAAGAAAGACATGGACATCATGGATGACATGGGGGAGAGGACATTACCAGCAAAAGATTTTTTTGAAGTGAACTAATCCTTTAATGTCTTTTGAAATATCATGAATACGGTGAGCTATCGTGTCATTCGACAATGGGACAGTAATAAGCTGGCCCGACACATAGCCACAGCTGCGGGCTTTATCAAGGTTTCCCCGATCGTGTGTGGCTTTTTGGACTATGCGATCAGGTATGCCACCTCATAAGATGCCTTGAGAGCATTAGCAGTAATTTGGGTTAGGTTTTTCAACACAAGCAGGGTGTCTTGTCATGGGCAAGCACTTCTGAACAGATTACACACTGAGGATGGTCCACGTCGTCGACAGTAGAGCAAGTGAACCCATGCTTTATGAATTTCTCTTGATATTTCCGACGTTTCCTACATTGGTCAGAAGGGGTCTTACTGTCGTGTTTAGTAGAGGTACACGTTCACATGATTCAGGCAGACTGTCCACAATTTCCTCAACATTTTTAACCTTATGAATTACAAATTTATCCATTCTTGCAGTTGCAGTTTCCATGTGCAGTTACGTGCTGTATTGATAACTAGCGATCAGTTGCCGCATGGTGACGTCATATCTCAGTCACGAAATGTTATTTAACTTTTTTTTAAACCTTCTGATCACTTCTGTCTTTAGAAATCAGAATATATATAGGCCTATATATATATATACATTTTTTTTTTTAAAGCATCTCAAGGACAGTACAAGCATCAGATTGTTGCAAAATTAAATAAAGGGAAAAAATAAAAAATTAAACAAGCATAATAAATGAACATATAATCACAGTAGCATATGCAAATACATATAAACAACTAAATACACCAGAAAAAAAAAAGAAAAAAAGGGTTTATCCAGAGCTTGTCTGCAATATTTTGTTGTAATCTTAATTTTTTAGTATTGAAAAATATGAGAGTCTGGCGGGACCAGGCTAAAAGTGCCCTCCCCTTTCCCCAGAATCTGAGTAATGCTGAAGATATTACTATACAGCAACTCCTCACTTTAATCAGTAGTTCTAAGGAAAGCTGTGGGTTACTTATTACCCAACACTTGTCTGCTTCCTTGTCTTTGTTTTACCACATGTTAATTTCGGGTGGACTGAGCTGCAGTAAACGTGATTGCAACGATTTTACATATCAGAAGTCACAATATCCATCAAGCCTGTGCTAAAACAACTTAACCTAGCTTTATTTTTAAGGGCTAAACATACTACAGAGTTTATTCACAGTGTTTTGTACTGTATACTTTGGTTACACAGACCATTATGCTTATACAATGCATAAACCAAACAGGGGGAGCATTTTTTAAGAGAAACAGAACGGTGGCAATGCTAGAAATGTAACCCTTTAAAGCAGTGGTTCTCAACCTCTCCTGCAGGGACCCCCTGACAGGCCATGTTTTTGTTTTAACTCTGAAATGGCACACCTGATTCAAGTAATTAAAGGCTTAATGAGTAGTTGACTAATTGATTAATTGAACAATTCTACTCTAATTACTCATTAAGCCTTTAATTACTTGAATCAGGTGTGCCATTTCAGAGTTAAAACAAAAACATGGCCTGTCAGGGGGTCCCTGCAGGAGAGGTTGAGAACCACTGCTTTAAAGGGTAACTAAACCCAAACCAACTTTTTTTAGTTAATGATCTGTAAGAATGGGGCTTTATTAATGCTGTTCATTGATTCCAGTAACTATTTTGACATTTGGGTATAAAGTGTTTTAATTCTACAATATATGGTGTAAAAACGTCTGAGTGCTGCCCTCTTCAGGTTGAACGGTGGGTACTGCAGTTGAATTTTCCTATTGGATGTTTGCGGTGGTTCGTGACGTAAGCGGTTGATGGTGACGTAAGCAGGATCCAGCTCACCACGCCCTTGGTACGAGCTACCACGCTCTTGGCAGTATAAAAACATCTTGTTTCGTCAAAACCACTGTAGCGAGTCAGGAGTTGGAATTGCGAGTATTGAAAACGATCAGGTTAGAGTATTTATTTCCTAAGTGGGCTCTGCCCACTTTTCCAGCATTTTTCAAATATTGCCAGTGGGTGGAGTCAGGCTCTGACCAGGGGTTTAGTTACCCTTTAAGCATGTGCAATGTTTCAGATGGTATGGGAAGTGTAAACACATGAATTGGAAATGGGTCACAGTTGAAAGAACATGTAAATTTTCGAAAAATCGAGAAAATCAGATAAAGGTAACAAATAAGAATTGGGCATCAAGACCTGCAGTGTCAGAATAATAATTTAACATTATGAATTTATTAATGTAAACTAATGATTAGGCTATAATTTTCACCGCTCTCCCACCCCCCTGGGGAGGCGTGTCCCACACTTTGAGAACCCCTGCATTAGCATAACCTTAGCTAGCTTTAATAAGCTAGTTTGCTAACATACATGTTGTCCTCATGAATTCAAAATTGACCATACTTACTTTGTTTGCCTAAATTGATCATTTTGTGGTGAACAATTCATCCGTGCAAGTCAATCCACACAAAACATTTTTTTGGCTTCGTAATCTTTAATCAAAGTCTGAAAATGCCCCGGAGGACCTTCCCTGATGATGTAGGTTTGACGGTTTGGGTGTCGGCTTAACATCCGTAGCCACGCCCCTCCAACTGACAGTACACAGGCTACTAGAAACACCCAATTTTCTAGATCCAATCAGGTGCTAGTTGGAAAAAAAAGCCATGCCCACTATTTTGCCTCATTTAGTATTCCGTTTCTCTCGGAAATACGTCACAACACTGGAGAAAAGTTGGTTGCAACTTCCGGTTCACGGGGACTTCACGGGGCAATATAAAGGTTTTATTTGCTCTCAGAATGAAGTTTTATTAACTAAGTTCGGGAGGAGCACGTTCAGATAATTAACACGAGTGGACAGCAATCAGCAATCAATGATAAGAGGGTACATATAGACTCAACAGTCTTACCTCGATCCTTTGACAGTGTGCAGCATCCCCCCTCCACCCCTTCTCCACACTCCTAGTTCTAAAAAATCACTACATACGGGGGGAGTACTCTCGGAGCCCTCCCTCTGGACAGCACGCCAAATACGCATTAAATCTAACTCCCTCAAAATTATATGTAAGTGTGAACTCGTGAATCAAGCTCATGCACCACTTGTCACCATGATGGTAACTATCCTAAAACCAACATTAACATAAATTCTTCTGAATTAGCATATCAAAACATAATTCACTACTAAATCTCCCACTTAACATTAATCTTGCACAAAAATAAACATTATATTACACATGAGCAACAATGAAGGAGGAGAAAACGGTTTACAGCGGTAACAGTACTCTCTTTATTTTTCTCATTCTTCAAAATCTTTAATAATACGCCGTTGTGTTCCTGCCTGTATCCAGTCCTGTTTGGTTCGTCGTTGTCCTGGCACTTCTGTTCGTCTCGTCGGATCACTTTCACCTGCACTTCCGGATTGTTCAGCCACCCGCACTCACGGACTGTTTACCTATACTCAGCCTTCGAGTCCCCACAGCGTCCCTGTGCTGCCATACGGCCGTCCCACCGACTTTTGAGCATCCATCTGTGTTCACCAATAAAGACCCAGCTTTTACTTGCTATTGAATCTTCTGTCTATTATTCCCTAACAATAATTTCATAAAACTCAAAACAATGAAACAGTTCAGTTTACTTAAAATATATCAGTTTTGTGAACTTGAAAGAAAAAGAAAGTGCTAAATACTAATAAAAGTTCATTTGACTGAACTAATTAGTTTAATTTTAAGTTTGTCCTACTCAAACCAATTAATTGTTTTGAGGTTTATTTAGGGTTTACAGTGCTGTAAGCCCGTCTAGATCGGCCTAATGGAGGCATCCGATAGAACGGGTTAAGGTCGGGTGAAATGTCTCAGTGCGGCTGGTACTAATGTCTCATCCCCAAAGAAGTAAACCAAAAGGTAATAAAGTTACCTGGTCCTTTTAGACTCTATTTCAAAACAGCTTGCACTCCCTAAAGGGCATGCATGTTATTTATAGACTTCAGTGCAGCATTTAATTCTATGAAGCTACACATTCTACTGTAGCCTGGTAATACCAGACTCTGCTACTTCACTTTGCTTCGTAGACAGAGTCTGGAATAGCATAATAGAGAAGTGTTTTCTCTCTCGCTAGGGGGCGATTTCTGAAGTTTAAAATCATTGGTTACCCGTAAGCCAATCAGATAAGTTTATGTTATGCGCCGACACAGCCGCATCTAAACACAGACATCATGCATCGAACTCAAATCTATGATCGAACTTCCACTGTAAACCTGCTGTAAACACTTGATGATGCGAGCGAAATACCGGAGTGAACATGGCTGTAAACGACTTTTGCAGATTATGCGAAGTTAATCTACGCATCCACGGTACAATCACGTGTCTCGTTTCCCATTTCCGCGGTCGTTTCGGTTTTCGATTTCTCTATCCTACAACGTAAAACACGGCGCTTAGCGGCTACGTCACGGCTCTCAGCCGCCCTCTGTTCGTTGATTGGCCCGGCTGTTTTCAGGCCGGAGGAAAACAGAAAGATAGGCTGCTATCTCAGACTGACTACAGGAGCGAAATGAAATTAGCTGAAGTAGGAAGTCTGACGTAGTCAGGCTAATTCTACTGCAAAGACTAGCCAATATTAATATAAATAAGGGCTTGATTCTCTGGATCAGAGACTTTCTCTCCTGTCGCCCTCAGAGGGTATGTGTAAATGGCTTTCTGTCAGGAGTGCATACTATCAGTAATCTACAGGCTACTTCTATAAATAATAGCACTGTTAAATTGATAAAATATGCAGATGATATGGCCTCAGTAGATATGGCCTTTTTCTTACAAAAAAACAACCCTGTTGGTGAGCACATGTGAAGGCCCTTGAAGTATGGTGCAAAGATAGAGAGCTAAAAATCAATGTGGAGAAGACAAACGAGCTACTTTTCTGCAAAAGACAAGACATAACAACAGAGCCCGTTTTACTTAATGGTCAAGCAGTTGAACCTGTGGGAATTTTTAAGTATCTAGGCACGGTTCTTGACAACCATCTAAATTTTACAGATAACACAGACTATATTTTTTTAAAATGCTCACAACGACTTAGTCTCCTCAGAAGACTGAATTGCCTGGGTGTCAGTGCTCAGATTATTGAGCTAGTGTATATCACACACATTGAAAGTGTTTTAACCTTTCATCTCTCTGCTTGGTTTGGCCATTTAAACTGCAAACTCACAAACATGCTTAACAGGATAGTGTTAATGGCTAATAAAATAGTAGGAAAACCCCCAAAACACCTGACCCAAATATACACTGACAGAATGAGGAAGAAAGCTAGGAAAATCACTGTAGATAGTACTCACCCTCTTTCTGGCCAGTCGGAGCTCCTGAAGTCTGGGAGGCGCTACAGGGTGCCTCTGGATAAAAGTACCTTTAAAAAATATTTTATCCCAAATGCTATTAGTATCCTTAACCAAACCAAGTGACAACAACAAACGGGTTATCTTAATGTATTTAAAGTATATTTATTTCTATTATGATATTTTACACTGTATCTTTTTATTATGTTCCCATTTATTATGCTTGAGACGTTGTTTGTATGTATATTTGTCTTGTGTGTTTGGTGAGCCAAAGAAAAATTACCACCTCGGTGGACAATAAAGATTTATTCTATTCTATTCTATTCTATTCTATTCTATTCTATTCTATTCTATTCTATTCTAAAGTTCTAAAGAGTTTAGAAATATCTTGCACACAGAAGGGAGTGTTTTTATGCATATTTAACACTTTCTTTTTCTTTCAAGTACGAACAAAGACAAGGAAGCAGACAAGTGTTGGGTAATAAGTAACCCACAGCTTTCCTTAGAACTACTGATTAAATTGAGGAGTTGCTGTATAGTAATATCTTCAGCATTACTCAGATTCTGGGGAAAGGGGAGGGCACGTCCTCATATGAATATGTATATTAATGTGTACAAGAGCAGCAGGACTATAGTTGAACTCCAACACAATCGTCAGTCTTCTACAGTTGATACAGTCTTCAGTTTTCAAACTTAAACTAAGGTATGTTATGTTCTTCCTATACTATACAAGCACTGTGAAACCGATGGTAATGTAAAACTTTATTTTCAGTTTGAAATAAACCTGCTATTATGTGTTCATCCTACATGGAAGTACAAATAGGATTTCGTTCAGGACTGTATATTTGCTGCTTTTTTTTATAGGCCATGAAGTTTGGAGACCTCATTGCATACTCTCGTGGTTTGTACACACACTATGCGGTGTACACTGGGAAGAAAGACGGACAAGATATGGCTGTCGAGTTTACAGGTACAGTGATTCTCTGTAGAAACTTAAAATCATGGTTTCCTATCTCTGACTAGCCTCTGTCTTACTAAAAGTGCTTCTTAAATACTTTTTAAAACCTTTACAAGAACACTGATACACTCATTCTGCACTTCTGTTTACATCCATGTTTCAGCTACTGCTTTATGCAGTAAAGGATTAAAACCCACAGTTATAGTCGATATTTGACAGACCCAGAATGGGGGAAAAGGGTAATTTATCTTATTTTCAGCCACTATCCACATTATTCCTGCGTCCCAAAGCGTTTTGTGCGAATGATGGGTGTAACTTCCGTTAAGCTGTAAACAATCCATGAAAGACTCGCTCTATGGACGCAATAATATATATTTTTAAACTGTGTACAATGACATTACATTATTCTACTCACCCTTCAACCATTGGACATTAAAAGGACATTTAAAAGTGTAAAAGCATCAACAAGGTATTTTCAACAGACCATGAATAACCCCAGAACTGTGAATCTTTCCACAGCGAAATTGGACAGTTAAATATCATTGTGGTAATCTTTATTATGTAACATACGTTGCCTTAAAATATATATATATATATATATTTAACCCTTGTGGTATGTTGCGGGTCAATTTGACCCGTTTAGATTTTCTAGTTGTTGGAAATACTGGTTAACATTTGTTTGTTTTTTCTTGATATTTTGTGACTTTTTCTCATTTATCATGATGAACCTGCATGCAAAGTTTTAACATGCTGATGTGTTTTACAATATATACACAAAATTACTGTTACGTTCGTGATGTTCGCGGGTCAATTTGACCCTCATAGGCAGCCATTCAAAAGCAACGGTACAGACACAAAATAAAAACATTTATTTTATGTATGTCAGTATGTTCTTAACTCCAGTTCTAACGTGCAAGTGTATCTAAAAATGCTCTAACCCTAACCAAACATACTTGAAAAAGCTAAAATCACAGTGTTCAGAATTATGTGCAAATTACAGATAAAAATCTTTGTCAGACACAGATTGTAAAATAAGCTCTCATTTATATATATTTCTAGATATCTGAAATACCTAGCTTTTAACCAAAACTTTTATGTAGGATTTTCAAAGGCAGCTTCACAGAGCCAAAAAATTAATAAAAAACATTTATTATATGTATGTTTTTGTTATGTTTGGTTTCTCACTCCCCTGTGAGTGGATAATGAGCTCTCCCACAATTTTGCTCAGTGTTTCACGAGACTTCGACAAAGCAGAAAACATTTGCTCCCAAAGATTGACAGTAAAATGAGTAATTTCACAGGTTTTTGATTGTGATACTGATACAGATGAAGATGTTTCAGAATTAGAGGATGCTTCAGAGATTGAGGAAAATGTTGTTGAAGATACAGAAAATGAATGAAACTAGGGAAACTATAGGGAACTGATAGTTTCCCAAAATGATTCTGACCCCTTGTAAATGTTACATGTTTTTATCTGGTTAATTTCACTGATTTTAATGTGTTATTTAATCCTACTTATTTTCTATTTTAAATTTTCGAATTAACTGTTTAAAACAAGTTAATTTCATTCAATTAAAAGTAATTAGAAAAAAATAAGTTGAATTTAATTTCCATATACACTGTAAAATTAATACGCTATATCTACTCAATAAAATTGTGCAGATTACAAGCAATATTATTAATTAAATTTAACACATTAGAATTGAGTAATAATTAATCAAATTAATTCCTTAAAAGTTAAATATTTAAATATTTTTAAACAAAAATATCTGAACAACAGACAGACGTCAAAGATGAATTAAGAACTCTTTATTTTGCATTGCCAACATTGAAGACACCTGATGTTAACAAGCAGAATCACTGAAGGAGAAAAATGTAATGTTAAAACTGTAATTTTAAGCCACCATCATGGAGATCAGTGTGTGTTTTAGTTGGGCTCTTTACCCTTAAACTGTTAACTTTACATTTTGTTCGGCTGCTGTACGTGAGTTGTAACAGCCAGATGAACAAATAGTATGAATCTCAGCAATGGTGACAAATAGATCACCTCTGATCATAAACTCACTATTTATTCATGCAGCAATGTGCTATGAATGAGTTTTGAATGGTGGCACCCAGTATACACTGCAATATGGTTTATTATTGTCACCATTGTTGAGATTCACAGGCTGATTCTTGAAAAAACTTAGTAAATTCAACTCAAAATAGATTAGCTAAAATTATGAATATAATTAATCTGAAATTACTTATAAAATATAAGTACAACCAATTTACAAAATATAAGTATTTTATTATGTCAAGGCGAAATAAATTTAAGTCAACATAATTTTTTTTTCAGTGCAGGTCTTAGGAAGGTTAGAGAAAGTTAACTTAGGAAAATTTAACATTTTCATTATACATCTAAATTTAATTGTTCAGTTATGATTTTCAAAGCATAAAATGTAAAAAAATTTAAAAAATTAAAACGTAAAATATATGCAAAAAAGTATTTTCAAATTTTATCAAAATAAACTGTTTTAAAAAATGGTAAACATTTTTTTCATCAATCATATTTTGAGATATAATTGTATTGTAATGTTTGACAAATGTTGATATTAAAAGTTTACAGTTTGTATCTAAATCTTTGTTGTTTTTCATAGTGTGATTTTTGAGGAATTGTATTGAATCCAATTATCAAGTATATTTATATAGCGCAATTAGGGTCAATTTGACCCGCTCCAGAAGGGGTGTACACAGAAATCGAACAGTGCACAAGGGGTATATATATATATATATATATATATATATATACAGTACTGTGCAAAAGTTTTAGGCAGGTAAGATTTTTTAAGTTTTTAAAAGAAGTCTCTTCTGCTCACCAAGGCTGCAATTATTTGATAAAAAAAACCAAAAAAAACAGTAATATTGTGAAATATTATTACAATTTAAAACAGCGGTTTTCTATGTGAATATACAGTAAAGTGTAATTTATTCCTGTGATCAAAGCTGAATTTATCATCATCATTACTCCAGTCTTCAGTGTCACATGATCCTTCAAAAATCATTCTAATATGATGATTTGATGCTCAAGAAACATTTATGATTATTATTAGTGTTGAAAACAGTTTTTACATTTTTATTTCATGATGCTATGATGAATAGAAACTAAAAAAGAACAGCATTTATCTGAAATCTAAAGCTTTTGTAACATTAAACTCTACCCTTCAAAAGTTTGGGGTCAGTAAGAATTTAAATTTTATTTTTGGGGGAAAGAAATATAATAAATCAATACTTTTATTCATCAAGGATGAGTTAAACTGATCAAAAGTTACAGTAAAGACATTTATAATGTTAGAAAATATTCTATTTTAACTTTCTCTTCATCAAAGAATTTTGAAAAAAAATTGTACACAACTGTTTTCAACATTGAAAATAATAATGAATGTTTTTTGAGCATCAAATCGTTATATTAGAATGATTTCTGAAGGATCATGTGACACTGAAGACTGGAGTAATGATGATGATAAATTCAGCTTTGATCACAGGAATAAATTACACTTTACTGTATATTCACATAGAAAACCGCTGTTTTAAATTGTAATAATATTTCACAATATTACTGTTTTTTTTTGTGTATTTTTTATCAAATAATTGCAGCCTTGGTGAGCAGAAGAGACTTCTTTTAAAAACTTAAAAAATCTTACCTGTCTAAAACTTTTGCACAGTACTGTATATATATATATACACTCACCTAAAGGATTATTAGGAACACCTGTTCAATTTCTCATTAATGCAATTATCTAATCAACCAATCACATGGCAGTTGCTTCAATGCATTTAGGGGTGTGGTCCTGGTCAAGACAATCTCCTGAACTCCAAACTGAATGTCAGAATGGGAAAGAAAGGTGATTTAAGCAATTTTGAGCGTGGCATGGTTGTTGGTGCCAGACGGGCCGGTCTGAGTATTTCACAATCTGCTCAGTTACTGGGGTTTTCACGCACAACCATTTCTAGGGTTTACAAAGAATGGTGTGAAAAGGGAAAAACATCCAGTGAGCGGCAGTCCTGTGGGCGAAAATGCCTTGTTGATGCTAGAGGTCAGAGGAGAATGGGCCGACTGATTCAAGCTGACAGAAGAGCAACTTTGACTGAAATAACCACTCGTTACAACCGAGGTATGCAGCAAAGCATTTGTGAACATTTGTATAGTACTACATGTGTCAGAAACCTAGGTGTCTGGCTTGATAATAATCTTAAATTCAACAAGCAGATAAGTACTGTGATTAAGTCGTGTTTTTATCATCTTCGTCTTCTTTCAAAGGTGAAGCCATTTCTTTCTCTAAAGAAATTTGAAACAGTTATGCATGCGTTTGTAACATCTCGACTGGACTACTGTAATTCGTTGTATATCGGTGCCTCTCAGGCTTGTCTTTCACGTCTACAATTAGTTCAGAATGCAGCGGCTCGGCTCCTCTATGGAAAACGTAAACATGACTCCGTCACGCCAGTCTTGATCTCACTGCACTGGCTGCCGATCAAATATAGAATTGATTTCAAAATTCTATTGTTTGTTTTTAAGTCCATTCGTAATGAGACACCACAGTATCTAACAGACCTGTTTCATCCCTACGTTCAGTCAAGGTCACTTAGATCCGCTAACTCTGGATTATTGCAAGTTCCCAGGACAAGACTAAAAAATAGAGGTGATCGTGCCTTTTCCGTCATCGGTCCGAAACTATGGAATACTCTCCCGGCTCATATCAGAACTGCCCCAACTTTATTTACCTTTAAGTCCGCCCTCAAAACACATTTATTTTCTTTGGCGTTTAAGATACCTTGACTGACTGTTCCAAGATTTTACTTTCATGTGTTACACCTACTTTACAGCTCGTGTTTTGTTTTATCTTGTTTTGTTTTATCTTCTTTTGTACAGCACTTTGGTCAACTTCGGTCGTTTTTAAATTGTGCTTTATAAATAAACATTGTATGGTATTGTATTGTATTGTGAAGCCACAACACGCACAACCTTGAGGCGGATGGGCTACAACAGCAGAAGACCCCACCGGGACCACTCATCTCCACTACAAATAGGAAAAAGATGCTACAATTTGCAAGAGCTCACCAAAATTGGACAGTTGAAGACTGGAAAAATGTTGCCTGGTCTGATGAGTCTCGATTTCTGTAGAGACATTCAGATGGTAGAGTCAGAATTTGGCGTAAACAGAATGAGAACATGGATCCATCATGCCTTGTGCAGGCTGGTGGTGGTGGTGTAATGGTGTGTGGGATGTTTTCTTGGCACACTTTAGGCCCCTTAGTGCCAATTAGGCATCGTTTAAATGCCATGGCCTACCTGAGCATTGTTTCTGACCATGTCCATCCCTTTATGGCCACCATGTACCCATCCTCTGATGGCTAATTCCAGCAGGATAATGCACCATGTCACAAAGCTCGAATCATTTCAAATTGGTTTCTTGAACATGACAATGAGTTCACTGTACTAAAATGGCCCCCACAGTCACCAGATCTCAACCCAATAGACAGTCCCTCCAGAAAAACGCGATTATGCGATCGCTGAATTCAATGCAAAATCAGCCAAAGTCCGCACATTTATGCGGGGGTCGCATTTTTTCAAATACTCCGCAATCTCGCGGCATAAATTGCTGATTTCCTCGCAAAATATGCAGAGCTTGCATGATTTCATAATCCCCGCATTTTCGTCGCAAAAAAGTCACATATATCTTAGCAGAAAGGTGGAAAATGTTGCGTTTACTTCACACACGAGCAGCTGTTACCCCTGTTGCCATGGGAACGTTATGAAGTGACGTAATTACGTGACGTGAACATCATCGAAAAGCTGCAAACCCCACGATGAAGCCATGATGAAGCCCAGTCTTTTCAGTTGTAAGATTGCACTTTTTTGTTACCAGTGGGTTAAATCATACTAGTTTCAAAAACCTTACAGTTGTAAGTATATTAGTATGTAAATTTGTTACAGTAAGAGATTGCACTTTGTGCATTGGAAGCACTTATTTTAACAGAAGATGTCTGTTTTGTATAGCTACCTCTGTAAAACAGGAAGCACACATTTTATTTTTTTATATTTTATTTATTCTTTTTTTACAGTTGTAGCATATTCCTTTTGTAAAGCTAAATAACTTGTTTGACTCATCAATGTTTTGTAAGTTTGCCATGTTTATTAAGGTCTGAAATAAAACAAGATGAGACCTTAAATATTCCCAGCACTTTCTGTGATGTAGTGCTTGCTTATCATAGGAGTAATAAGAAATTACTCTTTACATTAAGGCAGTAGCCTAGTGAGAACATGGTGTTGGGGGAATCACTTTTTTTTCTCTTTTTCATCAAACCGCAGTTTTTGCAAGTTCCCGCAATTTTTGCAAGTTCCCGCAATTTCATCACATAAAATTGCATAAATATCCCGCATATTCCATCGCATTTTTTAAGAAAACGTGCCGCGTAATCAAGGATTTTTGCCCGCAACAATCACAAAAAAACTCCGCATTTTTCTGGAAGGACTGAATAGAGCATCTTTGGGATGTGGTGAACGGGAGCTTCGTGCCCTGGATGTGCATCCCACAAATCTCCATCAACTGCAAGATGCTATCCTATCAATATGGGCCAACATTTCTAAAGAATGCTTTCAGCACCTTGTTGAATCAATTAAACAGATGGGACCTAGCAACATATTTTGAACATGAGTACATATTCTGAAGTGTGTATTGCTGTAACATGCATTTTATTAAGGATTTAAAATACATTTAAACAATCAGACGTGTTTCATAGCCTGTTGTGTTCCTGTTCTTAAACATTCTGGTATCTAGATAACTGTGTACAGTATACTGTGCAGGATGTGCTTGTCTTGTATATTTTGTTTATTATCCAGACATGGTCAGGTGACTTTTAACTGTTAGCTATATCACATTTTTATTTTTTACATACAATTACCCAGTTGGGTTTTTACTGGATCAATCCAGGTATGCGGGAAACAGTTTGGCTTTGACAGTAAAATATGTCCTTTAGGTGAAAAAGGACTCAACAGTAAAGCAGGAGCCGCTGTGAAGGAAGGTCCGCTCCAGCCGGGTGGCAAAGTCAAGCAATATATGACTGGATTACCAGTCAGATCTGAAGAAGAGATGAAAGAAAGTATTAGAAAGCTTTTGCATGAAGGCGCCGGAAAATACGGAGTACTCGACAACAACTGTGAGCACGTAGCCACAGGCATTATCTACGGGAAACCCATGTCAAAACAGGTACATTTAAAATCGTATTTTATATAACTCTGATTACAAACAGATCCTTCTTTTTAGAGCCTGATCCAGGCCTGAAATTACCACAATACTATTTAATACGGTACTCTGCACATGGAACATCAGCTTCTAATTGCCTTATATTGGTCTTCTCTCTCTTTTCGCAGGCAGAGGCCGTTCTCAATACCCAAACAACCTTCAACAACGAAATTGCAGAAACCTTCGGTGCATCTTTCCTTCCTTCCATCTATAAGACTTAAATCATTTCTTCAATTTGCATTCCCCCTCCACTGCACTCAAATGTTATTTTAATTGTAGTGAATGTGTTTTTTTTCAATCATATTAAAGTTGATTTGTCTTGATTGTACAAAAATATCTTCAATTTAACAAGAAAAATGTAATTTTTAGAACAGGTTTTTTTGTGTCACTTTGAGAGGTGTTTTAAAGCAGCCAGTGGGATAATTAAAAATGCACTTCTTTTAAACTACCGATTGGCTACTTCCACACGCCGGCTCGGTGAACCTCACGCCATCGACAGCCAGCGGGGAACGTTCTGAACTTCGGCTAACATCCTCACGCCTTGTTTAACGTTGGTCTCATGATCACAATCTTTCCAGCTTCGGTCACTGCTATATACCTGAGATCGGTCACATTCACAACCAAAGATACTTTGGTATAACCCCCGTGATTGCATACACTTGAAATGAAAGTAACGTTTACTTCAGTAGAGGTATGGCCACTACTACAGATATAGGTCAACCAACGTTACTTGTCTTATAATAGCTTTGGATTGGCCATGCTGTGGTTTCCCACATACACTTATCTCAGATTTAGGTTGGTCAAGCAGTGTTTACTGCCCTAAATGGAAATTCACTTCTCGTCTTTGCAAAACACGTACACTTGAATTAGTGCCAAATATTAGTCGTCAAAATTTGCATAAACATACAAATCCGTTTAATCTACTTAGGAAAACAATTTCAGAGTCAGTCGGAATAAAATCAAATGTAACAATTTATTATGTCAGGTAAATGTAAATGTATAATGCCAACTTCAAAATCAGTTGAAGGATAATAAATACAAAAGATCAAATGCTCTGCAATAAAGAGAGAAGATGTGAACCTGACATTATAAAATACACGTGTCAGGTGTGGGGTGGTGAAAGAGCACTCGGCTGCAGAGTTCATCTGCTTTATTAATAACAAAATACAACAAAAACTACCCGAGGGGAAAAACAAGACTGACTTGAGCGGCTTGACTAGACTTGACTGAAGCACACAGCAGGGTACACACGCAGTGTACACTCACCGGCCACTTTATTAGGTACCCCATGCTAGTAACGGGTTGGACCCCCTTTTGCCTTCAGAACTGCCTCAATTCTTCGTGGCATAGATTCAACAAGGTGCTGGAAGCATTCCTCAGGGAGTTTGGTCCATATTGACATGATGGCATCACACAGTTGCCGCAGATTTGTCGGCTGCACATCCATGATGCGAATCTCCCGTTCCACCACATCCCAAAGATGCTCTATTGGATTGAGATCTGGTGACTGTGGAGGCCATTTGAGTACAGCGAACTCATTGTCATGTTCAAGAAACCAGTCTGAGATGATTCCAGCTTTATGACATGGCGCATTATCCTGCTGAAAGTAGCCATCAGAAGTTGGGTACATTGTGGTCATAAAGGGATGGACATGGTCAGCAACAATACTCAGGTAGGCTGTGGCGTTGCAACGATGCTCAATTGGTACCAAGGGGCCCAAAGAGTGCCAAGAAAATATTCCCCACACCATGACACCACCACCACCAGCCTGAACCGTTGATACAAGGCAGGATGGATCCATGCTTTCATGTTGTAGACGCCAAATTCTGACCCTACCATCCGAATGTCGCAGCAGAAATCGAGACTCATCAGACCAGGCAACGTTTTTCCAATCTTCTATTGTCCAATTTCGATGAGCTTGTGCAAATTGTAGCCTCAGTTTCCTGTTCTTAGCTGAAAGGAGTGGCACCCGGTGTGGTCTTCTGCGGCTGTAGCCCATCTGCCTCAAAGTTCGACGTACTGTGCGTTCAGAGATGCTCTTCTGCCCACCTTGGTTGTAACGGGTGGTTATTTGAGTCACTGTTGCCCTTCTATCAGCTCGAACCAGTCTGGCCATTCTCCTCTGACCTCTGGCATCAACAAGGCATTTCCGCCCACAGAACTGCCGCTCACTGAATGTTTTTTCTTTTTCGGACCATTCTCTGTAAACCCTAGAGATGGTTGTGCGTGAAAATCCCAGTAGATTAGCAGTTTCTGAAATACTCAGACCAGCCCTTCTGGCACCAACAATCATGCCACGTTCAAAGTCACTCAAATCACCTTTCTTCCCCATACTGATGCTCGGTTTGAACTGCAGGAGATTGTCTTGACCATGTCTACATGCCTAAATGCACTGAGTTGCCGCCATGTGATTGGCTGCTTAGAAATTAAGTGTTAAGGAGCAGTTGGACAGGTGTACCTAATAAAGTGGCCGGTGAGTGTACATACGACAGAAAAATTATATTCTTTTCATTATGCCAGTATTATTAAGAAAAATAAATAAGTCTCTCCCTTTTCATACCCTGTTCTTCAAGTATATCATTTATTGAGTTCTCTCCTTCGATTTCCAGCCAATTTCTTCTACTATCATTATATTTCTCACATACAAAAAGTACATGGTTTACATATTCTTTGTCTCAGCATTCTATGCATAAACCAAAACCAGTACCAGTACCAGTACCAGTACCAGTACCAGTACTTACTATTTGTAAAGTAGCATTCAATCCTGTGTGACCTAATCTAACCAGCACAGGACTGAAACCACAAGGGGAATAAATAGGGAAGCAAACAAAGGAGGTGACGAGGGAGGACAGGTGGGGCAAATCAAACAATAATCAGCTAACAAGACGATGTAGGGCTGGGCGATATGGCTGAAAACTGTATCACGATATCAGTGTTTCATATCGGTCGATTTCGATAATTATTGATTTTTTTTATGACCCATTTAAAATAAGGACCAGGAGAAAAATATATTACATTTAAACAATTTTATTTTAAACTTAACATTCCTCTGATTATAATCCCAAGACAGAAATGTCAACACAACATGGAAAACTCAAATAATTAATGTAAACATAAGTCTAAATTCACAATGAACACTTTACAATTATCTCTTAACATTTAAGGTGCAAAATGAAAGCAAATGTAAGAAATGCTTAATTTCATTGCTTAATTTTTAAAAAGTATTGCAAAGTGTTAAATATAAACAGAGAAACCTGAGAATTTAGTGTGACGTTTGTCTGTTAGGACAGCTTAGTTTGAATAAACGAGCAGACACTGATTGCTCTACGTTTACTTAAAATTAACAGCAAGACAACTAGCAGTGAATGTGCTTTCCATTAAATGAATCACACACAGACTTGTTATAATAGGGGAACCACTAAGTGCTATACAGCTTTGTCAAATGGTCAAATGGTGCTGCTATGTAGAACCATAAGAGGTGCCATATATTGTTTTTTCAACTACGCAGTTTACTTTATTTTTTTTAGGACCCCTCAGATGCACGCTGTCAGTGCGCGAGCAAGCAACATTTATTTACGCTGTTTTCGCTGGAACAGCAGAACTGAAGCTACTTCCCGTCTCTTGTGCTCATCCATCCGAATATGATCTCCAAGATCTGAATCACTGTGGCCAACAGAAAACAGCTTCAGTGACTGAAACACTCGACTTGCATTAATAATTCCTGCAGGAATACGCATGCAGACATCAGCTGAAGGGGCACGTTCTGGCAAGGGTCTCTCAAAGTCATGAACAAACCTTCTTCCAGTAACTTTAATAGAACGTTTGCTCAATGTTATCTGGTCTATAATATTGTTCTCAAAACATTAGCATAAAAACCTTAAATGGAGCATTTTAAACTGTAATGTTTTAGTTGGATGTTTGTCTAACGTCTAAAATGTTACAACTTGTTTTGTAATGTTCAGAGAACATTCAAAAGTAACATTCCCACAATTTTTTAAGAATGACACAATGGAATTTTCCCCTAACGTTCACATAACCGATTTTTTTTTTTAACATTTAAAAACTGGACATTAGAACAATATAATCTTCTCATTGGGTCAGATGTTGGGTCATCTCTTCACAGGTGTTGGGTCTTCTCTTCACAGGCGTTGGGTAGTCTCTTCACAGGTGTTGGGTCGTCTCTTCACAGATATTGGGTCATCTCTTCACAGGTGTTGGGTCATCTCTTCACAGGTGTTGGGTCATCTCTTCACAGGTGTTGGGTAGTCTCTTCACAGGTGTTGGGTCATCTCTTCACAGGTGTTGGGTCATCTCTTCACAGGTGTTGGGTCTTCTCTTCACAGGCGTTGGGTAGTCTCTTCACAGGTGTTGGGTAGTCTCTTCACAGGTGTTGGGTCATCTCTTCACAGGTGTTGGGTAGTCTCTTCACAGGTGTTGGGTCATCTCTTCACAGGTGTTGGGTAGTCTCTTCACAGGTGTTGGGTCATCTCTTCACAGGTGTTGGGTAGTCTCTTCACAGGTGTTGGGTCTTCTTTTCACAGGCGTTGGGTCATCTCTTCCCAGGTGTTGGGTCGTCTCTTCCCAGGTGTTGGGTCGTCTCTTAACAGGTATTGGGTCGCCTCTTCACAGGTGTTGGGTCGTCTCTTCACAGGTGTTGGGTCGTCTCTTCACAGGCGTTGGGTCGTCTCTTCACAGGCGTTGGGTCGTATCTTAACAGGCGTTGGGTCGTCTCTTCACAGGCGCTGGGTCGTCTCTTCACAGGCGTTGGGTCGTATCTTCACAGGCGATGGGTCGTATCTTCACAGGCGTTGGGTCGTCTCTTCACAGGCGTTGGGTCGTATCTTCACAGGCGATGGGTCGTATCTTCACAGACGATGGGTCGTATCTTCACAGGCGTTGGGTCGTCTCTTCACAGGCGTTGGGTCGTCTCTTCACAGGCGTTGGGTCATCTCTTCACAGGTGTTGGGTCGTGTCTTCACAGGTGTTGGGTCGTGTCTTCACAGGTGTTGGGTCATCTCTTCACAGGTGTTGGGTCATCTCTTCACAGGTGTTGGGTCATCTCTTCACAGGTGTTGGGTAGTCTCTTCACAGGTGTTGGGTCATCTCTTCACAGGTGTTGGGTAGTCTCTTCACAGGTGTTGGGTCTTCTTTTTCACAGGCGTTGGGTCGTCTCTTCCCAGGTGTTGGGTCGTCTCTTCACAGGTGTTGGGTCGTCTCTTCACAGGTGTTGGGTCGTCTCTTCACAGATGTTAGGTTGTCTCTTCACAGGGGTTGGGTCATCTCTTCACAGGTGTTGGGTCGTCTCTTCACAGAGGATATGATCATCTGAAGTTTGGAATTCTCAAATCTGAGTACCTCATCCCAAGTTCGTAATCTAGGTGTGATGATCGACAATAGTCTGAAATTTGACAGTCAAATTGCCTCTGTAGTGGGCTCTAGCTTCTTCTACTTACGCTCTCTCTCTAAAATTAAATATTTTCTTTCCAACGCCTCTTTAGAGGTTGCTGTCCATGCCTTCATAACATCGAGGCTGGACTACTGCAACTCTCTATATTATGGTGTTGCTAAGACTCAAATTTCACGCCTACAAGTCGTTCAAAACGCAGCAGCGAGATTCCTGAAGGGATGTAAAAAGTTTGAGCATGTTACACCCCTTCTGAGATCCCTACATTGATTACCGGTTCAGTATAGAATTGTATACAAAATTCTATTGCTGGTCTACAAATCACTAAATAATCTTGCACCATTATACCTGTCGGACCTAATTCACTTATATACCCCTAAGCGAGGGCTTAGATCGGTAAACAAATTCCTCCTTCAGATTCCCAGAACCCGCTTGAAAAACAGGGGAAATAGAGCGTTCGAAGTAGCGGGCCCCACGTTGTGGAACAAACTCCCAATCCAAATTAAAATGGCCTCCTCCTTATCGGAGTTTAAATCTGCTCTGAAAACTCATCTGTTTGATTCAGCTTTTAATATGTAATTGGATTTTGTACTCACTGAAGTGATCACTGTTTGTTTTATTGTGTATTTTATTGTAATTTTTGTACAGCACTTTGGTCGGTTGTCAGCCGGTAGTAAATGTGCTCTATAAATAAACTGAACTTGAAGTCTTCATAAGAGGCTGGATCCAGACTGGAGCTGATGTAGCGGTTGTTCCTCTGCGTTGTGTTATTTTGGGTGTTTTGAATAAAATAATTTTCCACACAAAGCTGGTCAAGATGAATTTATACGGAGCCCGGGAAGTCACCTGTGGGGGAAAAAAAACCTATCCGAGGCGACGGTTTTGCAATCCGTCCCCTCAGTTTATAAACTGTACTCACGAAAAGGGTTTTAAAAACAATGCAATGCATCCCGCATCTAAACAGGAGGCCTGGTTGAATCACGCGGCACGGATTACGGAGTACGGATTGCGAAAGCGTGGGCACGGTTTATGAATTTGTGGGTACAGATTGCAAAAACTGAGGGCACGGTTTACAAATCTGAGAGCACGGATTAGGAACTCGTGGGTACGGTTTATAAACTGAGGGGACGGATTGCAAAACCGTCGCCTCGGATTCAGTGGCGTAGACAGGGGAGGGGCCATGGGGGCACTGGCCCCTCCTGAAAACTGATTGGCCCCCCAGTGTGCCCCCACCCTTCTACTTGCCTGTCATTTAAAAATTCAAATCATAATCTTTCAGCTTGTAGTAGAATAATTGATGATTCCGCGTCGCGATGCTTCTCAACGAGGACCAAGAATAGCGAGCTGTTTTCCAACGAAAAAAAAACACATGGTTATGGCGTTATTTCCCTGTCTAATGTCGAGAGCGCATTATTGTAGCGCGAAAGTACATTAATATAATGCGCGAGCGCGAATCTCTCTGCTCGCGCGCGGAATATGATGTGCCGAGCGCGAATCTCCCGCGCGCTCTCAGATACACTTCTCTTGTAAGAATAGAGATTGCTAATGTGACGTCATCGTGACGTATTACCAATGGTGAACGCAAAGCATTTTGGGAATCCGCGGCACAAACATAAGGCGCCAGACTTGATTGCATGGAGGGGAAAACGCTGTGTTCAAGATGCCGTCTACCTGCTGTGTTATAAACTGCAAAAGTCGTTCTCACGATAGAAGTGGCATTTGTCCACAACAACAGTAAACTCACTCCCCTCATACATACAACACGCTGCCCCCCAGCCCCCACATGTAAACCATTCATCCCCTCTATCTTAATCCAGCCCTTAGCCACCCCCATCAGTTTGGTCTGAAGTGTGCTGCTGGGGACAGAGACGCTTTCGGAAGTGCATTTTCAGAAGTGCTGGGTACAATGACGCAATATACGTAAATGTATGGTTAGTAAAAAATATAGGTCTGCCTACTAATGTCATAGAACGGATGTACCTAATATAAATAAACTAAACATCTCCAGTTAACTAGCAGAGCATTCATTTAGTTCGCTATTAAATACGAGATCTAGCGCTTAAATCTGTTTTTGAGATCCAGCTGAGCACTCGTTGCCGCTGCTCATGCATAGTGTTGTGGCTCGCGCACAGTCCTCAGTCGGACGCGCGCTTCAATCTATCGCCGTTGCAGAGACTCTCTGTTCGTTCCGGTAAAATCACAAAATAAACTGCACACAAATTTGTCCCTGCTTGATATAGACTGTAACCACTGATGAACATGTTCGGTTTTGTTGACAGAGAAAAAAACCAAACGTTGAGTGGATTAGAACCCGAAACCTCTGACTCTCTTGGCAGAATATCTACCACTAGACCATTTAAGAATTCAAACAATGTGTGCGGATCGAAGTATTTCATTTGGAAAATAACAAAAATAAACTGGTGCCACAGAGGGGACATTCTACACTCATGACATTCTTTAAAAAAGGAAGCGCGATAGTCAAATAGAGAGAATTATACCAGCATCATGTCAAAAAGAAGTGGACAACAAGACAAAGCTTTTTTTTTTTTAAGTGGTGGGTACAACATTACTCATGATGAAGTCTGCTGGGTGCTGCAGCGACTTGAAGTTACTGAAAACTTCGTGTGTGTATGCACAAACACCATGTAGTTGTATATGGGTGCTGGAAGTTGGGCAACAGGATGACGTCTCCTGACCTGTCAATATGCTCGTAAGGATCCAGTCCTTTGATTCCCTTTATTTTCTCGTCATATCTCATCTTTGCATTAGGATTTAGTTTTAAGCAGTATGGTCCAACAATGTTTTCTTTAGCCCGCTGCATTTTGTAGGATTATATTCTGTTTTTCACGCTAATTTTTCATGATTTTTATGCCAGAACGCTATAGCCTGCTATGGCAGCCCATGTAAACGGGCCAAACATACCCATAATTCTTTGCGTTCTGATGACGTTGCCGCCCAGTTGGTCACATGTCTTAGCGATCTCTATTCTCTCTCTGGGCTCAGAGAACATGCCTGCACTTAAAACGTGTTCAGTGCAATCGCGAATCTCTCCTCTTCCCCAGCTAACAATTTTAGGTTATAAGAACGTTTTCATAACGTTCCCATTAATTTATAAAAACGTTATTTCTGAATGTTCTAGGGAATTTCAAAAGTCCAGTTTTTTAGACGTTGTATTAACGTTATTTCTTGATTATAAGAACGTTAGAACGTTCAATTTTCCGTTTATAGAAACATTGTATTAACGTTCATGCTTGGTTATAAGAACGTTATTCAAACGTTCAATTCTCCCATTATGTAAACGTTCTCTTAATGTTTTTCTAAGATAATGAAAAACGTTTCATTCACTTATTAAAACCTTTCTTAATGTTTTTGGTAACACTTTACAATAAGGTTCATTCGTTAACTAACATGAACTAACAATGAGCAATACATTTGTTACAGTATTTATTCATCTTTGTTAATGTTAGTTAATAAAAATACAGATGTTCATTGTTTGTTCATGTTAGTTCACTGTGCATTAACTAATGTTAACAAATGCAACCTTTGATTTTGATAACGTATTAGTAAATGTTGAAATTAATATTAACTAAGATGAATAAATGCTGAAGAAGAATTGTTCATTCTTATGTTAAGGTAGTTAACTAATGTTAACTAGTGAACCTTATTGTAAAGTGTTACCATGTTTTTTTATATAACATAGTAGCCTATATAATAGGCCTATATGTGTCATGAAACTGCACAGGGAACAAGGACAGAGGTGATCCAAACGCATGCTTTATTATGAGGAGAATCCAGAGACAGGTAAGGAAACAGGCAGGGGTCAAAACCAGGTAAGCAGTCCAAACAAACATCAAATCCGTGCAGGGATAAGGCAAACGGGAAGACCAGATACAGGCAGGGAGTCCAGGAACCGTGAAACTAGAAAATACTCGGAAATACTAAGAAACTAGGAAAACGCTTAGGACGCAGTGAGACACATACAATACTGAGCAATGATACAAAGGGCCACACAGGCTTAAGACAGGTGCGCTAAACAAGATAATAAAACACAGGTGCATAAAATCAACCATAATCAGTCCAGGGTACAACATAAAGGAAACAATAAACTAGGAAGGAGTGCCCCCCAGAGGCTCAAGCGGGCACTCCAGCCGCAGATCGTCACATAACCCCCCCTCTAAGGAGCGGCTTCCAGACGCTCCTAAGAGCTCTGGAGGGAGGTCGACGGGGGATGGGATGGAGGGCCAGGCCCGTGGAGAGGCAGGGGGCCTGGAGACAGGAGCAAGGCAGGGGGCCAGGGCGGAGCGCGCTCCGAATGCGGCCAGGGCGGAGCACACTCAGAAGGCGGCCTGGGCGGAGCACACTCAGAAGGCGGCCTGGGCGGAGCACACATAACACAGGACCAGGGCAGAATACACTTAACAGGGAACCAAGACGTAGGGAGCAGAGCAAAGGTCCATGTAGATGCCGCCCCCATGGCCCTCTCAGGGTACCTACTAGCAAAGGTCCATGTAGACGCAGCCCCCATGGCCCCCACAGGGTACCTCCTGCCCCCCCCAAAAAAATACTTGGGAAAATCCACGGGAGGAAGGTGCTTGAAGGGCGCCAGCAGGGCGAGGCGCAGAGGCGCGGCCGGCAGGGCGAGGCGCAGAGGCGGGGCCGGCAGGGCGAGTAGTCCGGGAACGCCCTCCGGAGCCCGGCGAGCCAAACGAGTCCTCCCTCTCTTCCTTCTGCGATGGCGCTTCACTGGGCTTGATTCACTACTGGACGTACTTGACTCAGTAGACTCGGTAGACTCACTTGACACAGTTGACTCGGCGGCACTTGACTCACTTGACTCGGCAGAAAACTCTTGAGGCAGGAATATCACGGAGCTTACGTGAAGTGTTAGAACGTCGGGATTCACATGTTGCGTGGATACGGCGGACCCTTTACGAAGCGCAGGTTCAACTGGGCTTACATGTAGCGCAAACTCGGCGGAGCACGTGTGATGCGCTGGTTCACCGGGAGACAATTGATGCGTGGATTCAGTGGGTACCTTGTAAAGTGGCGAAACGTCGGGTCCTTTGTGAAGCAAAAGTTTAAAAAAATCCACAGTAAAAAGCGAACCGCTCATGGAAAGGGCCAGGTCAATATATTGGGTAAGAGTCCAGCTTGAACTCGGAAACGGCATAGCAGAGCCGAGCGGTTCAGACAGTCCTCCCCGAAAGAACATCATTAAACAGAAATCATCCAAGTAGGACTGTCGAGAGAGCTTCAAAAAATCTGTCACAAAAACCTTGAGAGGACGATCTCCTTGACGGAGGCTTACGATCTGCGCTGTGGGATCCATAACGAGGTCCGTGTTCCTCTCAGCCGCTGGATCAGTAGTGGCTCAGTATTCTGTCATGAAACTGCACAGGGAACAAGGACAGAGGTGATCCAAACGCAGGCTTTATTATGAGGAGAATCCAGAGACAGGTATAAGGAAACAGGCAGGGGTCAAAACCAGGTAAGCAGTCCAAACAAACATCAAATCCGTGCAGGGATAAGGCAAACGGGAAGACCAGATACAGGCAGGGAGTCCAGGAACCGTGAAACTAGAAAATACTCGGAAATACTAAGAAACTAGGAAAACGCTTAGGACGCAGTGAGACACACAATACTGAGCAATGATACAAAGGGCCACACAGGCTTAAGACAGGTGCGCTAAACAAGATAATAAAACACAGGTGCATAAAATCAACCATAATCAGTCCAGGGTACAACATAAAGGAAACAATAAACTAGGAAGGAGTGCCCCCCAGAGGCTCAAGCGGGCACTCCAGCCGCAGATCGTCACAATATGAACCTAAACCAAGAACTTTCAGATTTTAAAATTAAGGCAAAAAGATCTAGAAAAATAATTTTAAAAAAGACCCATGAATCATGTCTATATGTGTAATGTAGTCCACTGAAGTTGAGTTGAATTGAACCCAAGTATAGTTTAGCCTATTCCAATAAACCGATTTGGGTTGAAGTGACAATATGAAATTAACATGAACATAAACTTGGACTAAACATAGAATCACCAACAATGGTACAGGGAACAAAACTAGACAACAGACAATGGGAACACAAGGACAGGATTAACATGACCAAAAACAACCAATGACATTAGGTTCATTTAATTTATATAGCTCATTTTTACAACAGCCACTGGCTGGCCAAAGTCTAGACTAATTAGACTATCGACATAAGTAGATTTGGTCTATTCATCAATGCAAATTTACTGCAACTGCTGATATGCAAATTGAATAGGATGTGGAAAAAAAAGATTTATTATATAAAATTTTATTACAGTTATATGAATTCATTAATTGTGTATTTATTATATGAATGATTAATATAATTATGCATTTATATAAATAAGGCTGTTCAATTATTATTTGTGAGTTGTACACTAATACATTGGATTATTTTATTTATTACAGTTTTTCTTTCACTTTTGTAAAGTGAAAAGTTAATATAAATTGTATTTTATTGTTTTGATTTAGAGCAGTGAATAACTGCTATTAAAAGATAATATGGTATCACTGTTTATTGCTGATTTTAAAGCTTACTGAACTTGAAATGATTTGGATATCTACAGTTCTACATAAATACACAACATAAGAATGGCCCCTCTGTAATAATTGTGGCCCCTCTTGTGCCCCCCAGTTGAAAAAGATTGTTTTTTTCCCCCCACAGGTATATTCCCGGGCTCCGTACTTTCGTGTGAAGAGCTTGTAGAAAATGAAAAAAAAAAAAAGAGATCTTCCCTGACTTCCTGTTGTCTTTGAAATCCTAGACTGACTTTTATGTGAAGGAAAATTCCCTTCAATGACACATGATGAATGCTTATGTTCAGGATAATGCTAAAGTGTTCAAACTATAGTCGCACATTGTCAGATCAATGTAGTCTCAAATATACTTTATATTCAAACTATCATAAGTGTGAATCACCTCATCTGTGGACATGTGAGTCTCAGAGCTGCTGTACACATAGGCCTATTCACGTCTCCATGATCAGATGATTTCTGAACTTACAATTTTTGCACAGTGCATTTTATATTCTGCTTTTTAAAGGTGCATTGCGCAACTTTTCATGTTAAAAATACCTGTTTTTCTATCCTATACATGCTTAAAGAACTGCCTGATGTGCTGAATGAGCCCTTCTCTGCTCACTGAGATTGCCTCTATAATCCTGTACAGTAAAATATATAAGAGGGATTCGGGCTCGAATCTGAGACTGGGCGTGACGTCATGCGCGTTCACGGAGAATGGCGGCGAATACACAAACCTGCCAGACAGGTTTCTGTATTCGCCGCCATTCTCCGTATCAGCGAAGAATAGTCGAGCGACAAAACTTTAGTCAACTTTCGACAAAAGTAGAAGATGTATTCTTGTAGTTGTATTGTAGATTGTAGATGTATTCTTGTAGATGTATTCTTGTACTTGTAGTTCACCTCTGGTTGCAGTTTCGCTTGTCGCCAGAGGGGGCGTAGTTCTGCAAAAACTCAGAAACCTGCGCAATGCACCTTTAAAAACACCAAATGCTCTTTTTAGACCTTTCAAATTCAAAATGTTGGTCTCAAGGTGACTTCTGGGATTAAGCGGATTGATTTATTTTCAGTAGCGGCACTGGATCCTCTAAACTGCCTAATGTCAAAAGCTTCCTTGAAATGACCAGGTAATGATGTAGCCTACTCTGTTATCAGAGCGGCACAAAGAGAATATTGCAATGCTAATGAATAAATAATTAGTGTGCGGGTTATGAATGAAAAGGTGCAGGATGTTTCCGGAGGGCAAACTGCATCTCAAAGCTTTGAAGTGTGTGTGTGTTTGCCGGCAGTGAAGTGAACGACTGGTGTAATGCCTGAGTGTGACCAGCAGATGGAGAAACCGGCATACAGCACAGTGCTTCATCTCTACTGAATAAACCTCATGTGTGACACGACAGCTCTCTGCTAACAAGATCTGAATCTGGTGTGTGAAGAAGGACGACACTGAACATATGCAGTGCAGTGACGGTGAGTCTCCAGAAGCAGAAGTGCAGACCTGATGTAGCTGAACGTGTTAAAGACTCACCACTGAGGAAAGTGTAGATGATTGGATTGGCGGCACTGTTGGCGTATACCAGCCAGTGTGAGAAGGTGAACCAGGCGTAGACAGTCTCTCTGTTGTTGGTGTTCTTAAAAGCGCCGAATACTCTGCGGATAACAGATATAAACGTATGGAAGCTTGTTTACACCACAGAATAAAAAAGGTTTTTTTTTAATCTCACAATTCTGACCTTTTTTCTCACAAATGCAAGTTTACATCTCACAATTCTGACTTTTTATCTTAGAATTGTGTGATATAAAGTTGCAATTGCGTGTTATAAAGTCAGAATTGTGAGATATAAACTGGCAAAATTGCACGTTTATATCTCGAAATTCTGACTTTATAACAATTTATAAGCAATTTGTCTAAGATTTCAGAATTGCGATATATTAACTCGCAAATCCATGTGATAAAGCCAGAATTGCATAGAAAGTCGCAATTGTGAGAAAAAAAGTCAGAATTGCAATTTTGAGATTTATATCTCGCAATTTTGACCTTTTTATTCTCAGAATTGCAAGTTTACATCTCACAATTATGACTTTTTGTGAATTGTGTGATATAAAGTTGCAATTGTGAGTTATAAAGTCAGAATTGTGAGATATAAACTGACAAAATTGCTTTTTTTTCTCAAAATTGCACGTTTATATCTCGAAATTATAACTTTATAACAATTTATAAGCAATTTGTCTGACAAGCAATTGCAAGCTTATATCTCATAAATTAAGTTTATATCTCATAATTCTAAGATTTCAGAATTGTGATATATTAACTCGCAAATGCATGTGATAAAGCCAGAATTGCATGATATAAAATCGCAATTGTGAGAAAAAGTCAGAATTGCATTTGCGAGATTGCATTTTGCATTTGCGAGAAAGTCTAACTTTCGCAATTTTGAGATTTATATCTCGCAATTTTTACCTTTTTATTCTCACAATTGCAAGTTTACATCTCACAATTATGACTTTTTGTGAATTGTGTGATATAAAGTTGCAATTGTGAGTTATAAAGCCAGAATTGCATGATATAAAGTCGCAATTGTGAGAAAAAAAGTCAGAATTGCAATTGCGAATCTCAATTTTCAGATTTATATCTCACAATTTTGAAATCAAAAAGTCGCAATTATCTTTTAAAATGTATTTATTCTGTGGCAGAAACAAGCTTCTGTATAAATGCAACAATCAAAAACAAAACATTTAGAATAAATAAAGCCCATTTCTCAAATACAGTGGGAATCTCCTCTAACAATCCTTACAAAAAGTAGATTTTTAAACAGAATTTATTGAAGGTATTTTATTTGCAGCCTTCATTTCAGCTCAACACATGCAGTCTGCAAAGCAGCTTAAACTAGTGAGGGGAAATACTTATCTACAAAATAAAATATTTGAACTCAAAGTGGACAACATTACTCAACATTAGACTAAACATTAGTCTCAACATTAGACTAAATCAACATTAGACTAAATCCCAAACTAGACACCTCAAATACACACATAGTCCAGCCCAATTTGATAAGCAAAAAGATTATTCTTTAATCGGGTTAATTGATATCTGGAGAGAATTAAACCCTTCAAAGAGAGACTACACTTTTTTTTCAAATCCACACTTGGCGTATTCGAGGATTGATTATTTTTTTACTTTCGCTCAAGATTTAAACAGGGTAGTTGGCTGTGAGGTGGGGACCATGGACCTTTCAGACCATAGCCCCATTTATTTAAAACTAAATCTTGACCAGTACCGGAAAGACACCTTATGGAGGTTAAACACATTTGTACTGATTCAGATGAAGGAACAAATTAAGAGGGATATTGCTGAATACTTAGAACAGAATGACAATGGGGAAGTTCCCTCTCCAATATTATGGGATGCATGTAAAGCTGTGCTTCGAGGCAAGATAATTGGGTACAGTGCTCACCTAAAAAGAGTAAGACAAAAAGAGTTAATTCAGTTGGAAGTAGAACTAAAACAATTGGAACAACACCACAAAGACACAAATGATAAAAAAAATAGAGAGCTACTTAGGAAGAAAAAGAATGAAATAAATGAGATTTATACCAAGGATATACAAAAAAAGTTAATTTTTACAAAACAGAAATATTATGAAGGGGGCGGGAAAGCCAGCAAATTATTAGCTTTTAGGCTGAAAAAACAACAAGCAGAGAATTCAATTCATAAAATAAAAAATCCTATTACTAATTCTATGCATTACAAATTAAACGAAATACAAGATTGTTTTGAAAATTATTATAAAAAACTTTACTCCCAGCCTCAAATAGATGGAGAGAAAATGGAAGATTTCTTTCAAAAAATTCATCTGCCTAAATTGAATAGTGAACAAAGTAGGAATCTCGTAGCAGAAATAACAGAGAAAGAAATTCGCTGAGCCATATCGCATCTTAAACCAAATAAGGCTCCAGGTCCGGACGGGTTCCCTTCCGAATGGTACAGAGTCATGGAGGGAGGCGGTAATATCTTTAATTCCGAAGGAGGGGAAGGACAAATCTGAATGCGGGAATTTTAGACCAGTAAGCGTGTTGAACCAGGATTATAAAATATTTACACATATACTAAGCGAATAGAGGGACTGCTACCATTAATTATTAGTCTTGACCAGACAGGCTTTATTCAAGACATACTTAGGAAGACATACTCAAGATAGTATTAGAAGGACTTTACACGTAATTAACCATATAACAGAATAGAATTTAGATGCAGTACTAGTGGGGCTGGACGCAGAAAAAGCTTTTGACTGTGTAAATTGGTCTTTTTTGTATAAAGTGTTGGACAAATTTGGATTTCATTGTACCTTCATTAAAACACTACGAGCTCTCTACGATAGCCCAAGGGCAAGAATTAAAATAAATGGGGCTGTCTCTAGCCCTTTTTCATTAGAAAGAGGAACAAGACAGGGCTGCCCAATTAGCCCCCTCCTGTTTGCAATTTTTATTGAGCCCCTGAGCCAATGGATCGTTCAGGACAACAATATTAAAGGAATCGTTATGCATGGGGGAGAACAAATTATTTCGCTGTTCGCTGATGATGTAGGCTACTGGTGTATAGGCTAAGTTATGCCACGAATGATTTTGAAGGCAAAAGTCCCGCTGATCTCATTGATGTCGTTCAAAACTCTGTGTGAGAGCATGGGGCAGCGGTACACATCGTCATGTGTGTGTGTGTGTCAGTGTGTGTGTGTGTGTGTGTGTGTGAGAGCATGGGGCAGCGGTACACATCGTCATGGTTTGCGGTGACTCTGTGCTTCTGTCGAGCAGGCACTCTCAGCTATAAAGCGAATTAAAACTTATGCTAGAAATATGACGAGACAGACACGACATTGTTGGAACTGAAACGCAGTTAGAACTGTAAAACCGTAATTGAAGTCTTCTTGAGGAAAGAAATAAGGATGGATTTTGTGTAAAAAATAATCTGTAGTTTTGGTGAGTAGGCTATAATGCTTTTTCCCCGTGGTGAATATGATTTTCTTAATGTTTCTTATAAATTTATGATCGATACTTAATTTTTTTTCAAACATTCATACTATTGTAACGTAAGAAATGGGACTATTGTAACCCTTGAACGACAAGATAAGGGAGGCTCCGTTTCTGAATTTATCATCGGATTCGGAAACGCAAGAACCACTGTACAAACGCACCAGCCGAACTCACGCGCTCGTTTCTCTCTACCGACCCAATAACTGCCGGTGCAAAATAAAAACAACAATTATAGAGAGTCTTTGCGCTGATACACTATTAAAAGTTATTAATTCAGGTAGGACAGAAGGCCTAGGTGTGAAATGCACGGCCCGCCACTGGGTTTTAGTCTCTATATCGTCTTTGTTTGAAGTTTTGGTTTGCATTTGTATTCTGCTGAGATTCCCCTGAGCATTTCTTTTTTTGGATTAAAAGATTATATACATTGAGTGACTATATGTGGTTAAAAAAAAGATTGTATTGATTATCTGAGTGAATCGTGTTGGATTGCGCCATATGACAACCACATAGCAAAGCCCTGGTACACCCAGACAACTATTGGGTTATGAGAGATAACTGCCACTTACTTTTCCTTCAACGGAAAAATCTAGTTAAACTGTATTATTGTGGGTGAAATAAAGACAGTGAGACTCGAAGAGCTATATTCATTTCTTGGATTACTGCTAAACATTACTAGAGGGAAATTCATTACAGATTCTTGGTTTGAACAGAAGTCAGACTACAAAGAGACGCATAATTAACAGATATCATCTCAGCAGTCTGTCTCATGCCTTTAAACACGGCTCGCATTACTCATAATAATGTGTTATACTACCATAAGACACTTTTTGAAAAATTTATATAGTTTTTTTTTACAATGACAGAATGTTAACTGTTGAGTTAACCAAATGCCAAAATTTGCAAAGCATGATACACATCATCCTACAGAGTTAAGTCATATAAATATACATACACAAGTTTGTTTAAATACTTTCTAACCAAAGTGTAGAGGAGTGAATCTCACAAGAACTTGCCTAGGACAACCAATACCCCAAAATTAAAAGGACAAAGAAAAATCATTTGCATAAAGAAAATGAAGCCAATTTTAGGATAATCCATCCATCCATCCATTCATATTGACATTATTTTAATGTCCAACAATGACATTTTTATAAGTGTCTTTAACTACAATGTACCAAGATTTAAATGAATCATTTGATATAGTGCACTTATTGTGTACATACATGTTTTTCATTGTACTTATATTTAAAAGCTGTAAAAGCTGTAACTTATATTTAAAAGTTGTAATTATTAATAAACTATTTAAATGTACATTCATACATCTTATTATTCAGACATATAGTGATGGTTACTTAGTATGTTAATAAATGCTTTATTAACATGTATTTATACTGTAATTCAGGGTTAATTCGGGTAGTGATAAAGCATTTAGTAGTGGTCAGTTAACTATTTTTGTGAGCTCATCTAAAGTGAGGACTAGTTATGCCTTGTAAAGCATTTATAAAGGAGATTTAAAGACTCAGTTATCTTCTAAACAGTAAAATGTAACAAACACAACACAGTGATACAGAACATAGAAATATTTAACAGCCTTTAAATCTCCTTTATAAATGCTTTACAAGGCATAACTAGTCCTCACTTTAGATGAGCTCACAAAAATAGTTAACTGACCACTACTAAATGCTTTATCACTACCCGAATTAACCCTGAATTACAGTATAAATACATGTTAATAAAGCATTTATTAACATACTAAGTAACCATCACTATATGTCTGAATAATAAGAAGTATGAATGTACATTTAAATAGTTTATTAATCATTTACTCACACTTTCTAAGTAATCTTATGAACCACTGACAACTCTTAAATAACAGGTTTATAAAAGATGCAATTCTTCTTTTAGACATGATAAATTGATCATTAATAAAGGATGAAAATACAATTATTAAACAAATTATAGATATGCTTTTAAATCAAAGCATTTATAGCTGTATTTAAAAACTGCTTATTAATGTCTTTTAATGCTTTATGAATGATGAATTAACTGTTTACTCATGCTCAACTAATGATTATTAGCGTGTTGTTATTATAAAGTCTTACCATAACACTTTACAATAAGATTAATTTATTAAACATTAGTTAATGTATGAACTAACATGAACTAACCATGAGCAATATATTTTTTTACAGTATTTGTTAATCTTTGTCAACATTAGTTAATACGAATCCAGCTGTTCATTGTTTGTTCATGTTAGTTCACAGTGCATTAACTAATGTTAACAATATTTTAATAAAGTATTAGTAAATATTGAAATTGTAACAAAGATTAACAAATGCTGAAGAAGTATTGTTCATTCTTAGTTAATGTTAACTAATGTAGTTAACTAATGAACCTTATTGTAAAGTGTTACCGAATATATATATTGTACTTGAATAATTAATAAAAATGTTAGGGGAAAGTTAACAGCCTCCACATATTTTCAGTGGATTTAGAGTTCCCCATTATGCTTTTTTAGACATTTCCTTTACCTGAGTGTGTAAAAAACTGTGCTGAGCAATGATCCACGATTTTTACTTCACTATTCCAAAGATCTTTAGATCGATGCACAGTACCAACTATTTGGAAAACTGCAACTATTATACCCTTTCCTAAAAACAATAGACCAGTAGAACTCAGAGATTATCGACCAATTGCACTGACTTCTTTGGTGTTTAAAAGCTTTGAAAGGCTTGTTAAAAGGTATATAGTGTCAAAAACCCAGCATCTATTAGATCCTTTACAATTCGCCTATCAGTCAAATAAGGGAGTAGATGATGCAATTTTAACATTGTTGCATATTGTATATTCACACCTCGAAGATTCCAAAAACCAAGTGAAAATCCTATTTGCGGATTTTTCGTCGGCTTTTAACACAATATTGCCAACTGTGTTGGTTGAGAGATTAACCACAGAGTTTAACCTGGATGGGGGACTGATTATGTGGTTGCGGGATTTTTTAAGGAACAGAGTACAGAGAGTGAGTGTGGGTGGATCAATGTCGGAGAAACAAATTACTAATGTTGGATCCCCACAAGGCTGTGTCCCTTCACCCCTATTGTTTATATTGTACACAAATCACTGTATAAGTGCACACTCACGCAGATTCTTTATTAAATTCGCAGATGATACTGCACTAGTCAGTCTTCTAAAGGGGGACGAGGACAGTCATGGACCAGTACTAAATGAATTTATCTCTTGGTGTGACATATCTAATCTTAAGTTAAATATTTTAAAAACAAAGGAGATGTGCATCGATTTTAGGAAGGTTTTCAGTGAATGTAACCACTATCAAAGGAGAGCCAATACAAAGTGTTGAGGAGTACAAATATCTTGGGGTCATCTTTGATCATAAACTGAGGTGGGATAAATGGACAGAGGCTGTGAACAAAAAAGGACAGCAAAGACTTTACTTCCTTAGGAAGATGTTGTCATTTAATATAAGCGTCTCAATCCTCAGACTTTTTTACAATTCTTTTATTAAAAGTGTTTTTACATTTTGTATCAACTGTTGGTTCGGAAACGCCACAGTGAAACAAAAGAGCTCAATTAGGAAAGTTTTAAGCACAGCAAGCAAACTATTTGGTATCCCCTTGAAAGATTTGGAACAAATTTATCATAACAGATGTCTCAGTAAAGCAACAAAAATCACAGCCGACAGTAGGCACCGTCTGTTTGATAGATTTGAGAGATTACCTTCTGGGCGAAGGTTCAGGATGCCAGCGATTTTTAAAAATAGGGGGGAAAAATTCCTTCCTGCCACAGGCAGTTAAATTGTTGAACAAATGTAATGCAGCTGTGTACTGAGCGGGTCTCAGTGATGATTCTGTGAAACTTATTATTATTACTTTTTTTTTTTTTTGTATTATGTGATGTGTATGGTCGGTGCTGTATGTGAGCATGTGAAACTCAAGCAACAAAATTTCCCTAAGGGGATAATAAAGTATTCAATCAATCAATCATATATCTGCTGTTTGAGAATGTAAAAGCTCTGCAAAGTTTCAAAGATCAAAGTGCACGACAAATAAAGTTATTGTCTCCTAAAATAAATAATTGATTTGAGTTGTCAATAACTCCAGTCTCACTTCCTGTTACATACCTATAACAATGTAACACATTTGCATAATGCCAGCCTCTGCTCTGGATTGGCTGCCTACGAAATGCATCATATAAGCCCCGCCCTTGAACACTGTAACTGCTGTTCATGTTGAGAAGAGACTTTATCTGCGAATCCACTCTGCTGCACTTCAACAGGATGAGACTCAATGAGATACGGATAAACTGACACCATTCCTGTTCGTATCACTGCGTATTAAGCATTGAAGTAACGCTGAAATTCATTAATGATAATGGACATTTTGTTTCTGACACGCGCTGTTAGCGGTAGACTAATCACAACAGACTGAGCCAATCTGACCAATCAGAGCAGAGTAGACCAATCACAACAGACTGGGTCATCTGACCAATGAGAGCAGAGTAGATCAATCACAACAGACTGAGCCAATCTGACCAATCAGAGCAGAGTAGACCAATCACAACAGACTGAGCCAATCTGACCAATCAGAGCAGAGTAGCACAATCACAACAGACTGGGTCATCTGACCAATCAGAGCAGAGTAGACCAATCACAACAGACTGAGTCATCTGACCAATCAGAGCAGAGTAGACCAATCACAACAGACTGGGTCATCTGACCAATCAGAGCAGAGTAGACCAATCACAACAGACTGGACCATCTGACCAATCAGAGCAGAGTAGACCAATCACAACAGACTGAGTCACCTGACCAATCAGAGCAGAGTAGACCAATCACAACAGACTGGGTCATCTGACCAATGAGAGCAGAGTAGACCAATCACAACAGACTGAGTCATCTGACCAATGAGAGCAGAGTAGACCAATCACAACAGACTGAGCCAATCTGACCAATGAGAGCAGAGTAGACCAATCACAACAGACTGAGCCAATCTGACCAATCAGAGCAGAGTAGACCAATCACAACAGACTGGACCATCTGACCAATCAGAGCAGAGTAGACCAATCACAACAGACTGAGTCACCTGACCAATCAGAGCAGAGTAGACCAATCACAACAGACTGGGTCATCTGACCAATGAGAGCAGAGTAGACCAATCACAACAGACTGAGCCAATCTGACCAATCAGAGCAGATTAGACCAATCACAACAGACTGAGTCATCTGACCAATGAGAGCAGAGTAGACCAATCACAACAGACTGGACCATCTGACCAATCAGAGCAGAGTAGACCAATCACAACAGACTGAGTCATCTGACCAATCAGAGCAGAGTAGACCAATCACAACAGACTGAGTCATCTGACCAATGAGAGCAGAGTAGACCAATCACAACAGACTGAGCCGATGCCGTGTCCAAATGTTTGAAGGGTGCCATGGATAACCCTTATAATAACACAGCTAGATCCCATGTGGGAATTTTAACCTGAGCCAGAAGCCTCATCCTCCAGGTACCACGGAAGAAACGTGTATTAAGATGATGCCTTTCCAGTGAGCTGCCATTCAGTGGGACATGGAAAACAGCCACTGCTGCCACATACACCTTAAGTGTAGAGGGGGACGGCTGGCCGAGAAATTACCTTGCAAGAACTCTAGCAATGAAGCCACTGGGTAGTTAACTGAGTCCAATTGGTGCTCTCTACACCATGACGTGAATACTCTCCACTTCAGTGCATGCAGTTTCCTCGTGGAGGGAACTCTAGAGTTTAAAGGAACACTCCACCGTTTTTTGAAATAGGGCTTATTCACAGTGTCCCCTACATTAAAATAGTTTGGCAAAAGCAATTTTTTCTCAGTACATGCATTGTCTTAGTTTGGCAGCGCCGACGCTAGCTTAGCTTAGCATAATGAATGGAATCCTATGTAGTCAAGTAGCATGTCATGAGTAAAAGTGATCAAATTAACAAAAAAACAAACCTAATTACTTCTTGTGGCCTGCGTATTCACAACGAGTACAAATAGCATTTCAAATTAAGACTAGGCGATTAAATAGGCAGATATTGACTTGGGACTATATTAGGGTGAATCACAGGCGAAGCACTGCTACTTGGGCGCAGTCATATCACGCAATACCTGAAATCTGGGTCCATTCGGCGTGGGGCGTTTTTTCCAGTTGACTTTATCGCACCGGAAAAAAAAGTCGAGGACTGCAGGATGGATCAACGCCGAGAAATCCTCTGGAGCTGTGACACAACTGCGGGCACGCTCATCTTGATCTGACACGTTGAGCCTGGTCATCGATGGCAGTACTTTGTCCCACTCGCCACAGCACAGACACTCTATTTCAGTCGGCATAGGTTGGCATATTCCCCCACACTCACACCACCAGTTAGTGTTGGCTCTCATCCTCACGTCCTCAGGCTGTTGAGCGATCGCAACCTCCTCCTTCTGCCGGTCTATTTCCATTGCATGCAGCTCCTCTTCAGAAAACTCTGGTTCGTAGAGGTATGGTTCTGGTTCTTGACTGTCTGAGAAGTCACCCTCTTGGTCTCGCAAAAAATCCCCCATGTCCAACGCCATTCACTGTGTCTACTATCGTAAAAATAGCCAGCTAATATTCACGCCGGTATGTTGACGGAAGTTGGGGAATTTCAGGTGTTGCGTGATATGACTGCGCCCAAGTAGCAGTGCTTCGCCTGTGATTCACCCTAATATAGTCCCAAGTCAATATCTGCCTATTTAATCGCCTAGTCTTAATTTGAAATGCTATTTGTACTCGTTGTGAATACACAGGCCACAAGAAGTAATTAGGTTTGTTTTTTTGTTATTTTGATCACTTTTACTCATGACATGCTACTTGACTACATAGGATTCCATTCATTATGCTAAGCTAAGCTAGCGTCGGCGCTGCCAAACTAAGACAATGCATGCACTGAGAAAAAATTGCTTTTGCCAAACTATTTTAATGTAGGGGACACTGTGAATAAGCCCTATTTCAAAAAACGGTGGAGTGTTCCTTTAAGACAGTTTCCACTACCTCAATAGAGAGACCGGCATTCAGGAACTGATACCCCTCAGGGGCCAGACCCAAAATTTCCACTTTTCTGAGTTAGAAGGTCCCTCCTGATGGGAATTTCCCACGGTGGGCCATCCAGGAGGGCTATTAGTTCCAAAAACCAAACTCGGGCCAGCCAGCATTTGGCTACCGATATGACTTGCCCCCAGCCCTGGCGAATTTTCCCTAGAACTCCCGGGTGCAGAGCGATCGGGGGAAATGCGTACAGCCGAAGCCTCGGCCACAGCTGTACCATGGCATCCAGTCTCAGAGAAGCTGGAAAGGTGAGGGAAAACCAGAGCAGACAATGTGAGTTATCTTGTGACGCCAACAGGTCCACGTCCGCCCGGCCGAACTTCCTCCATTCCCCAGGGCTCAGCCCCTGCCTCGACAGGATGTCTGCTCCCACATTTAGATGTCCCAGGATATAAATTGCTCTCAGCGAGAGAATTCTCCCTTGGGCCCATAGGAGGATCTGATGCACCAGTCTGCACAGAGGGTGCAATCTCAGCTCCCCCTGATGATATACCGTCTGTTCTCACCAGAACATGATGACCTCTGAAGTCTAGGAGAAAGTGCCTTAAAGAAGTACAGCTAACATCTCTGTTGTTATGATTGTCATGTTCTTTCCACAGACCCTGGGTTGAGCGACCCTCAATCAAGAGCTGCTTCAGTGTCCTGAATCGAATTCCCGACAGGAACTAACCGAATATATTTTTCAACAGGCCTCTCTATGGAGAACGAACTCCCCGTGACCACTAGCTTGACGAGCGGAAGTCGAAGATTGTGCCGGGGGTATTGTGTTAGGATTGTGCTGAGGATTGTAGTCGGGGTAATTCGCTCTGGCCCGGGAAGGGGCGCCCTCAGTGGCCTGACCTCTTTACAGAAACCCGTTTTGTCCGAATAATGGTCCTCAAATCCATGGCACGAGTTATCACCTCCAATAACTCCTCATTCTGTGGTGATTGGGCTGACGAATCACACAAATCACTACCTTCGACACTAAGCACATCAACTTCCTTAGAAGAAGATAAGCCCAGCATTAAACTCTCGCTCGGGGTGGAAGAAGCCGCAGAGCGAGCTTCCGGATCCCGAGCGTGAGTACTAGAGCTAGCTGATGAGGGCTGTGAAAGGGCCGAAACCGTCTCAAATCCCTCCCCTCACTCCATCTGTGATCCCCACGAGTGAAGCCGCCAGGTTGCCTCGGCCACTGCAAGACCTGCACCACGTGGGACACAGAGCTGGCTGCTTTGATCGCCAGCCGGAAGCGAAGCGTTCTGAGAGGCAAACGCTCCCAATGCTCATACTCAACCCCCTCGAGGGCTGACCGAGCCAAACAACTAACACACAGATTATATGGATCCCCATCTGGAATATAGCGAGGACAGGGATGAACACACTTTCTGTATTTACGTTGTTCACTTGCCTTATATATATATATATATATATATATATATATATATATATATACACTCACCGGCCACTTTATTAGGTACACCTGTCCAACTGCTCGTTAACACTTAATTTCTAAGCAGCCAATCACATGGCGCCAACTCAGTGCATTTAGGCATGTAGACATGGTCAAGACAATCTCCTGCAGTTCAAACCGAGCATCAGTATGGGGAAGAAAGGTGATTTGAGTGACTTTGAACGTGGCATGATTGTTGGTGCCAGAAGGGCTGGTCTGAGTATTTCAGAAACTGCTAATCTACTGGGATTTTCACGCACAACCATCTCTAGGGTTTACAGAGAATGGTCCGAAAAAGAAAAAACATCCAGTGAGCGGCAGTTCTGTGGGCGGAAATGCCTTGTTGATGCCAGAGGTCAGAGGAGAATGGCCAGACTGGTTCGAGCTGATAGAAGGGCAACAGTGACTCAAATAACCACCCGTTACAACCAAGGTGGGCAGAAGAGCATCTCTGAACGCACAGTACGTCGAACTTTGAGGCAGATGGGCTACAGCAGCAGAAGACCACACCGGGTGCCACTCCTTTCAGCTAAGAACAGGAAACTGAGGCTACAATTTGCACAAGCTCATCGAAATTGGACAATAGAAGATTGGAAAAACGTTGCCTGGTCTGATGAGTCTCGATTTCTGCTGCGACATTCGGATGGTAGGGTCAGAATTTGGCGTCTACAACATGAAAGCATGGATCCATCCTGCCTTGTATCAACGGTTCAGGCTGGTGGTGGTGGTGTCATGGTGTGGGGAATATTTTCTTGGCACTCTTTGGGCCCCTTGGTACCAATTGAGCATCGTTGCAACGCCACAGCCTACCTGAGTATTGTTGCTGACCATGTCCATCCCTTTATGACCACAATGTACCCAACTTCTGATGGCTACTTTCAGCAGGATAATGCGCCATGTCATAAAGCTGGAATCATCTCAGACTGGTTTCTTGAACATGACAATGAGTTCGCTGTACTCAAATGGCCTCCACAGTCACCAGATCTCAATCCAATAGAGCATCTTTGGGATGTGGTGGAACGGGAGATTCGCATCATGGATGTGCAGCCGACAAATCTGCGGCAACTGTGTGATACCATCATGTCAATATGGACCAAACTCCCTGAGGAATGCTTCCAGCACCTTGTTGAATCTATGCCACGAAGAATTGAGGCAGTTCTGAAGGCAAAAGGGGGTCCAACCCGTTACTAGCATGGGGTACCTAATAAAGTGGCCGGTGAGTGTATATAGTCTACGGGACAGACAACACAAATAAGACTTAGACAGACAGAGAACGCTTGCTGAAGATCAGAAAGCTGACAACAGCCTCTTTCGGTTCTGCCGCTGCCTTAGAAGACACATAGTCCAGCACGGCGGCTACACATATCCATGTTGTAAAATTTAAATGAGACAACATCTCTATTGCAAACCTGTCCATGTTGTTCTCGCTCATTGGAACATACTGCACAAAGCAGTACTTTCCTTTGGTGTTTTTACCCAGATACACTTGTTTCGGTGCCACATATTTAAAATTCCTCTTGAAATATGTCTTCCGGGTTTCATCAGAACTAAATACTCCCTCATTATACAACCTCAGAAGATTGCTCTTGTTTAGACCAGCTATGATGTTATCAATATCAATTGCTGACATATTGAGCTTTGTTAATTCATCTCTCGGTTTTGAAAAAATATGTTCCAAGTTACTGTCATGTACCACCAAGTCTGAATAGTGGTGGCAGGTAGCAGCATTTTAGCTTGCATCCTCAAATAGAACAGTGCCAAATCTCAAAATTTACAAGACTATGTAATGCCTAACTATGTCATGCCTAACGTTCCAGCTAGTGGCATCTGTATGCACTTGTGCAGGGTTCTCCACACAGTGTCTGTGTTTCCTGCTGATGTGGGATGTGAAGGATGACTTTACATGAAAGTTCCCCTTCAGGGACTTCCGCTGCGTGTAATCGCAGGTGGGAACGCCCTCAGCGTGACGCGTCTGAAGCATGAATGAAATCAGTCAATGGAGAGAATGAGCGTACGGTGAGTGACGTCATCGACCAGGAAGCTATAAATATCCCCTGAGCACACCAGCCGCCAGCTTCTGTTACTTCAGCAAGCTCTGAGGTGTGTCTGAATCTTTCGATTGTGTTTGTCTGTTCTGTCAGGAGTTTATCACTATATATATATTATATATAAAAAAAACAATATGAGCGAGCAGTATAAGAAGTGTGTTCCCCCCTGTGCTCGATACATATTCACACTTGTTTGGAGTGCAGCATGCCCAGTCGGCTCTCGAGGGAGTCGATTGTGAGCATTGCGAGCGCTTTCCTCTGAGAACTCTGCGATCGCTCTTCGAGGAGAGCGGTATGCTGCGAGCTCCCCAAGGCTCGGGTCCCGCTTCTGTTGAGGCAGAGCGGCGGCGCTTGTCTTGGGGTTCGCAGATGGATCTCACCGGCGACGTTGAGACGGGCCCCGCCCTATCTCAGCCATCTCCGGCGGGATCCAGTGCCTCTCACCCGGCTCTGGAAGCACGCGCTGCGGCGGTTACTTCTGCCCGGGTGGAGGCACATGATGTTGAATTGAGATTATCCAGTTCTGAGGAGCTGGATGTCGAAAGTTTTGCATCAGAGACTAGAGCCGCGTTTCCACCGCAGGAACTTTCCCCAGGAACTAGGAACTTTGGGGTGGTACTCGGTGTGTTTACACCGCAGGAACCAGGGTCTAAATGAAGTTCCGGGTAAAAATTTCCCCCCCAGAAAGTCCCTGCTGGCGAGGTAGTACTTTTTCAGAGTTCAGGAACTTTCGGGGTGGGACTTGTGCGCTGAACATGCTGATTGGTTGAGCGCACGTCACATTTGATGTAATCGATAATAAGATTATTCACAACTCTTGTTAATTTTGGTGGATTAATTTCTTACCAATTTTGTTCTTTCTGCCCGATGGCGCGCGTTCGTCCCATCCATTTCACGGTCATGTCCGCTATAGCTGATAACAAACGTTGTCTACTTTTATATCTAGCATTACGAGCTTTCTGAATACGCTTTAGTATTAGTGCTCGTCTCTTTTCTGCCGTTTTGTCAATTACCTCGTTAGTAAACCAATAGAGCAGCACATCTTGAATCTCCTCCATACTTACAGTTTTTCTCAATTGCTAAAACACTAAACCCTATTGTCTGAACCAAATGCTCAGTTGCCTGAACCCACTGATTGAATCAATCACTCTTTTGGCAAAACCATAAGCACTTGTCACCTGTTTAGACACAACTTGCCAACACATTTTCATTGTGATGCACCCGTGCTGCATAATGGTGAGCACAGGCGACAAAAGTCAAACACAATTAAAGCACATGTGTCACCACTTGAACACAACAACTCAAAATTGATCACACTTGTGGCTAATGATGTGAGGGAACATGTACAGTAAGCCAGTTCAGAGAGCACTGGTTTGTGAGGCCCTATACAATGGATAGAAATCTGAGAGGAAGAGTTCGTGTGAGAGGAGGTCGAGGTGGTCAGCGAAGACAAAGAACAGTAATATCTGATGAAATCAGAGCTACTGTGATTGACCATGTTCTTGTCCATGGTATGAGCATGAGGGAGGCTGGACAAAGGGTACAACCAAACATCAGTAGATTCACTGTGTCCACCATAATCCGAAGATTTAGAGAAGAGAACAGGTAATTACCTTTTTTGACATTATAGTACAGTATATAAATGTTGACAGGAATTACTGTATGACATACTATATACTGTACCACAGTATACTATAAGTAAATATATGTTTCAGTACATCACTGTACCAATGTACTGTAGTATTGTAATGGAGGGTTGGTCTAACTGTTTGTAGGCCTAGTATTCCATGTATATTTTTGTACTTTATTTTTACATGGGCTTACTGTACACAAGTGACAAATGCATACGAATTCTGTTTGTTTTTACAAGTGCTATGTGTAAATGCACAAGATTTCTGTTTTGTCTTTTTGTACAAGTGCTAAATGCAGGTTTTTTTTTTTTTTTGCAACATGCATTTAGCCTACAGTGAACAATAAACATTTATTTCTCCAGCTTCATGTCCTGAGCATTGTGTTTTCTATTTTTCTACGTAGTGTTTAGTGACTGTTCAGTAGTGTTTTTAATTTTGATTGACTCGGGGCACAATTTGACAACAGATTGTCAAAACAGATTGAACTGTTTTGAGGTGAAAGTTTGGTTTTGCAAGAAGAGTCTGAGGTTTTGTGAATGTAGCTTGACAATTGGGATTTGTGTTCACAGTTTAGAGAAAAGGAGAGCAGCTTTCAAGAAATGTGTCTTAGCAATCGAGAAAAACTGTAAAACTCAAAACAAACGCGCAGACTGGGAGGAGCAGTCGCACGCGCAGTTCAACGTCACCATAATCTTCCCGGTACTTTAGACTGCGGTGTAAACGCAGTAAGCAACCGGTCGGGGGCAAAAAAAGTTCCTATGAAAAAAGTTCCTGGGACAAATAGTTCCTGGTAATTGCGGTGGAAACGCGGCTTAGTTTATCACATTATACTGCAAATGAAGAAGGTTTGATGGATGTGTTATCTCGGGCTGTTGAAAAGCTAAAAAAATAAATAAAAAAAACAGTATTGAGTGGCCAGCTGATAGACAGGATTCTAGAATTAAAAGCAAACTAGATGATAGATTTCTGTCTGCACGACCTCAACCTTCTCGCCGGTGCTTACTGTTCTACCCAGATCTTCATGCTGAGGTTTCAAAGACCTGGGTTAGACCGGTCTCAAGCAGAATTTACACAAATCAGTCCAATGCTTATGAAAAAAATAATAACATTGTTGGTGCTAAATCTGCTGGTTATGTGACGATGCCGAAGGCAGAGGAGACGCTCGTCAGCTATCTCTCGCCTGCTTCATCGTCTTCACTTAAAGCACCGGCTCTGCCCTCTAAAGCACTAAAATACTTATGTGTTAGTGGGGAAGGCTTACTCAGCGGCGGAGCCAAGTGATGGCTCAAACCATCAACCTAATATCAAAAACGTACATTGATTGATGGACTAATCGTTTTTGAATATTACAGTCTTGTTTAAACTTGGTAACACTTTATTTGAAGGGGTGTGCATAAGACTGACATGACACTGTCATAAACATGACATAACACCTGTCATGAACATGGAGTCTTTATGAACATTCGGTAAATTATGACACTTTTAATGCAAAGTTGACATTGTTTAAAATGTCTTTGTTATGACAACTTGACATTAACCAAGACAAAAATGTCTTTGTTATGACAACTTGACATTAAAAATTTAAATGTAATAACCTGTCAACCTGTCACAAATATGTCATAACAGGTCTAATTATCAAACTTAAGCTATTTAGCTTTGCGTTAACATTACATTACCCTGTCATATGTGGTTGGTTTTGACTTTGGCCGTCATGACACCATTATAACTGTGTCATGAATATTTTACTTGTCCTCAATCTTTATAACTAGTCCAACGTGTTCCACTTTACTTGAGGTAAGAGGAAATATTAATGACACTGTTGTTAAAGCATTTGACAGTGTAATAACCCTTAATGACATCTTTATAACTAGTCCAACGTGTTCCACTTTACTTGAGGACAAGTAAAATATTTGTGACAGGTTGACAGGTTATGATTTCTTGGTTAATGTCAAGTTGTCATAACAAAGAAATTTCGGTAACGCTTCCTTTTACAGACCAGTTACCCATGTAAATACTATGTACTTATTTTATTAACTACAATTACTGGGTAATAACTAGTACTAACCCTGAACCTACCCCTAATCCTACCCCTGTTCCATGTACTTACCTTATATTAGCCAGTACTTTCTAGGTAAGTACACTGTAAGTACACTGTAAGTACTGTACTGTAAAAGGAAGCGTTACCGACATTTCTATCTTTGTTAATGTCAAGTTGTCATAAAGACATTTTAAACAATGTCAACTTTGCATTAAAAGTGTCATAATTTACCGAATGACACTTAATGACAACAGTCATAAACATTCATAAAGACTCCTTCATGTTCATGACAGGTGTTATGTCATGTTTATGCCAGTGTCATGTCAGTCTTATGCACACCCCTTCAAATAAAGTGTTACCTTAAACTTTTACAGTATCAGGCTTTACAATTCACGTAATCTTCATGAATGAACAAATATATAATTTAAATACAATGTATGCTCCTTATTACCTGGATTATTGTTAAAGTGAGCTCTGGTCGCAGCTTCTCCAACGTCTCAGATTTTCGGCTTCTCTTTTCTTTTAAATGTTTAAAAACTCTGTAAACGGAAGATTTTATGGTTTTGAACTGTTGGTCGGACAAAACGAGACATCACTTTCAGCTCTGAAGATATTGTTTTAAACTGAGTGAATTTAAACTGGCGACCTGTCCAGGGTGTACCTCGCCTTTCGCCCGATGTCAGCTGGGACCCTGATGGATGGATGGAAGCAAACCTCCCGTGTGAGACACGACTGAATGCATCACAGTCGCCTTTATTGGAATAACATTTCAGCCAATCAGCGATCAGTGTAACAAACACAAAGCCTTTGAAGATGCGTCTGATTATCTTGCTGCTTCGTCTTTCATAACTCAGATAAACATTGTCTGGAGTTTAATTATTAGCTTCCCACATTAATGACTTGAAGTTAATTAATGAAGTGAAAGGTGTGTTGTGGTTTTTCCTCAGAGATAGTAACTGGTTTTGACCAGCAGATGTCACTCTCTCTCTGAGCAGTCTTGTAGCTATAATGATGAATAAGTGAAAAAGCTGCCTCATGTTAATCAAACGTCCTCAGTTTGTGTTCCGAAAGCCATCCTGTGGATTTGTTTAACAACCAAACTTCTCACCAGTGAGCGTACTGGTTTATCTGCATCATTATCTGACCCCCCCCCCTCCCCAGTCAAGCCAAATTGGTTCAAAGTTCATGTAGCCTGTTCACTGTGCGGCTAATATGTTGGTGTTTATTCCAGTTCATGACACCAAAATTGACTCTAAATGCAGATTGTCTATATTTCTAAACACACACACTTCATGAACAGAATAATATGTTTTTTGTGTTTTTAATTGTTGAACAAATATAGGGTCCGCTTGTTGGTGCAGTGTGCTAATTTCAACCACGTAAATGTTATTTACCAAGGATTCATTATTATATTTAGTAAATAATGGACTGCTGGGACTCACTGGGGCCAAAGCCAGTGGAGAAGTCACTCCACGTCACTGTGTTTCAGTGCCAATATGTATGTGGTGTTTGGAATTACCTGGATTTCTCCATAAATTGGTCATAAAATGTGATCTGATCTTCTAATACAACAGTAGACAAACACAATTTGCTTAAACTAATACCACACAAACAAGTATATGTTTTTATTGAACACACCGTGTTCACATTCACAGTGCAGGGTGTACAAATTGTGAACCTCCAGGCCAATGACTTCTCCAATAGCTAACTGCAGTGAGGAGTCAGCCAACCTGGGGTCCAATCAACGAGTCGAGATTGGAGGTGTTGGTTAGAGCTGCCCTGCCCTGTAGTTCAGTGACTGTAAATCACACTGGAACATGAACCATGTGACCCACACGGATTCTGAATCTCAGCTGACTCAACTTCTGTCTCTTGTTGAACCTGTGTCTTCGGGTCTGAGGACAGTCTCATCAGTCACCACACCACCCTGACCTCAGCATTTATTTCAGCCACTGAGCCTTTTTCTCTGGAGTTAGGGTCCGTGTCCACCAAAGCGTTTTTTTGCCAGCTGAAAACAGCAGCTGCTCTTCTGAAAACGGCCAACAGGGAGTGCTAGCGGGCGTTTTTGAGGCACAGCGTTTTTTCCGACTGCTTTGGTTGCTATGATACATAAAATCTGTGGTTGTAGTACTCCTACCTAACTTTACTGGATGTAAAAATATCAACATGGAGTAGAGTACTTGCTCTGTATAAAGAGAAGGCTAAAGCAGGTAGAGAGAGAGGACGGACTCGCCAGGATAGTAACCGTTGCTACGGTGTGGTATTCGTCCCGCCCCTCCTCTACTGTGATTGGACAGCTGGGTAAAAAGTGCCATTGACGAGCGCAGCGTTTTCCCCAAAGTTGAACATTTTTCAACTCTCGCCATTTTTCAACTCTCGCCGACCCAGTGCGGAAAAGATGCTCAGCGCCTCATTGGAATTAATTGAAAAAAAGATGCTGGCATCAGAAATAAAGGCTTTGGTGGACACGGGCTCTTAGAGATGGAAGGACATTAAAATTAATCTTTCAACACAAATAATAATTTTAATCGTTTTATTTCAAAGAATAAAGGATTCTTAAAATTATTTTATATGATTATGAAACATTTGAGTTCAGTAACTGTTAAATGATTTTGGTTACAATAAAAATGTCAAACATTCAAATCAAAGCACAACATAAAGTTGATATGATTTAACTGACAGTATAAATAAAGTTACTCATAAGGTTGTTCTGGAGGGATGGAGTCTCCAACTGGATTACATTTAACTTGAAGCTGCAGCTGATGCAGAGCTACACTTCTGTTTTTGCTTGGTTTCTGGGCGGTTTTTATCCTATTGGAGAAGGTTTCTTCAAGTGAAAGATTAACAGGATTTCTATGATGCTAGAAAGTTTTGCTCAATTAGCACCAAATATTGTTCTCACCGCAGTCTCTGTAGGAAATGAGGCCCTGAGCTCAGTTGGAAACAGCTGGACATTAAGGGTTAAGGACGTCTTAACCTTCCTGTTCTTAAATCACCCCAGTTGTTCAGCCTCATCACATCCCATTATAATTAAAACAGGAACACACGTCAACCTGTAGGTTAGATGTTAGATAATTGGGGTAATAATGTTATATTTACCTTTGTTTAGACTTCCAAATAACTGGCATTGATAGTTGGCCTAAAGGTGAAATGCACCCAAATATCAAAGACTCATTTTCCCAGTTACCCCGACTGCAGTTCTGAAACAATCGGCACTGAATTTTTAGTGAGGAAACTGGTGAACATCAGTGCAAAATAGGTGTTTCTTCATCAGACTTGACTCTAAAGCTGTTTCACAGACAGTTGTTTTGTCCTGATTTTCTACAATGACAGCGGCGAGTCCAGTGTTATGATCCTCTCTATATATCCAGCTATGACATTAAGACCCAGGATGTATTATAAGGGGAAAGTTTCTCTGCATCTCGCTGATCGATTACCAAATGTGATCGAATTCAGACACCGTGCATCTAACCAGAAAACAAGGTTTGTAATTAAACAGTAGTATAAATGCATATAACAACAAGCAAACAACAGACAACTACAAACCATAAAAGAAGATTAAACCACAGATAATGAAATGCGATAATGATATTCTTGCAAATGTGACAAAATAACGAAAACTATTTTTAGCTCTTTGCCAGGTGGCGAAATAAGTTTATTTTATTGCCCTCTTGTGTTGTTAGTCTTCTTGCAGTAGGTGATCACATCAGCCATCAAGGAAACTGATTTCCGCATCAACATTTGTTTCTGCTTGTTCCTGCTGCTTTTCTTGTCGCGCCCTTGATAGTGATTTTCTGCATGATTGTAAAATGAAAACACAGTGGAAGAGCAGAAGACTGATGCAGACAACACAACTTATGGATAAAGACCAAACTGCTTCCTTGTGTCTTAACTGACACTCTTGTAGCATCCTGTCCACTGACACCTCCACCTCTCTGAAAACCAACTTCAAATGACCACACTCATGATCATCACTGATCCAGCCTTCCAGTGAAACTTTAACTGTAGTTTGGTTTTGTCCAAAGAAAGTCAGCAGAACTCTGTCAGGTAAAGGTCGGCAGTCAAATCTTGGTGTTGACCAAGAGCTCACGTACAAGACGTCTGTGGCGTTGTCCTTTGCACAGTTGTTAATGGTGACTGAACCATCGTGGAAGGCCAACATGTAAAGGTCATTTCCATCACCTCCGACCAGGTAATCACCCCCAGTGGACACCAGGATGTCATCGCCATCCGAGCCTTTGAGAAGAGCACTTTCGTAGCCGGACACCAAGATATCAGAGTAGATGGTGCCAACGACATTCTCCACGTCCTTCAACACGTCCCCCTCAGCATCAGCATAGCGGCCTTGTCCAGTCAGCAGGTTCACATAAACCCCTTTACCTGTGTCGTGGTCACCTCGGTACAGAACAGTGTCTCTGCCAGGACCCCCGTCCACTAGATCAGCCCCTGGTCCAGGAATGAAGAAGTCCCTGCCAGAGTTTCCCATCATAGTGTCATTTCCATCTTCTCCATAAAGAGTGTCGTCTCCCAAGTCACCGATCAGGATGTCGTCTCCATTCCCTCCTATCAGCGCATCGTCTCCTTCGCCTCCTTCCAAGGCGTCATCCTTCCACCCACCAATTAGAGCATTGTCTTGATCATTACCTAGTATGTCATTGGACTGGAAGGGGCAGCCTTCCACTGTATGGACCTTTGACAGGTTTCTCTGAGAGCTGAGGTCCAAACGGCAGTCAGCCTGCGATTGTTTCAGAGTCACTTTGAAAGCTTCGATGTAAGAGACGGGGACAGCCGCAGCTGAGTTTAGGGATTTCACTTTAAAAGTCACTCCGTCAGAGCTCTGAAATTCCACGTGCTGATGTTGGTGACCATCATTGTAGTTGAGCAGACTGAATTTTAATATTTCCTCTTTTGACATGATGATCACATTAAGATCTCCAGTTGATGAGTCGAGTGCGACTTGGCCGCCATAGAGGAAATCCATGTCGACCAACACAGTATCGATATTCTGATCTTCTGCAAAGTTATCGATCATTAACTTGTTTCCATATCCATGTTTGATTATGTAAGTGTCTTTTCCTTCACCTCCAAACATCAGAGCACCCCCAGTGTAAGGATCAAGCAAATTCTCATTGCTGTTCCCGACCATGATGTCGAAACCTGAGGAGCCATACATTTCTTTCACTGAATCAGCTTTATTCACCATCATCACTTTGCCTTGAAGGCCGCAGAGGAACCTCTCGTCTGAACCTTTGCTTCTATATCTGACACACCCATCATGTCCAGAAGGAACTGGGGCATCTTCTACATTAACTGAATGTTTCCGGAGGTGTCTTTGGAGGTAATGAAGTGGTTCAGGCTTCTGGTTTCTATAATCAACAGTTAAAGGTAACATTAAAGAGTCGCCACAGCTGCTGAGGTTGGACATTAATCCAGCTGTTATTCCATCACTTGTCTTGATCTGCAGATGCTGATAAAACTTTGATTCAAACCAGTTCTGTAAAATAACATCTTTTGTGTTGTTTACCAAAATTACGATGCTCTGTCCTTCACAAGTACATGTTATATGCTCATATTGTTCTTTCAGAAAGAGAATGTCCAAGACTAGATCTGGTGATTGATTGTTGATGGTTTTTACTCCTTGGCCTGGTGTGATAACGTACCAGTCCTCTCCTCCTCTACCCTGAAGGAAATCGTTTCCTCTTCCTGGGACAAAAACGTTGTGTCCTTTGTTGCCTCTGATGAAATCGTCGAACTCTGACCCGCGGACCTCCGTCACGCTGTCTAAAGCCTCGTCCTCCTGAAGGTCCACCCCCAGAGGCGATGAGGAGCTGCTGTAGTCAATTCTGTAACTCTGTATGCACTTTGTGAACGGGTCACTCTGCCAGCAGTCAGTCTTCTTATCTGAGATCGTGAAAGTGATCAGATCCTCTGTGACAAAAAGCAAGTGTCTGTCTGCTGGTGATCTGAACCAATTCACTAAAGCCACTGAGACATTTTTATTGTACAGATAAACATCATCATCGCGTATGATGACTTTAAAAGTGTGAAGATTTGCTTCTATTATGGCCAGGTCTGTTTTATTGTCTCTGGAGTAATTTTCAATCTTCACGGCAGACCGTTGTCTGTCTTTCACTATGTATATGTCTTCTCCTTCGCCACCAATCAAACGATCCCCACCTCCTCCTCCATCCATCAGATTGTTCTCTCCATTCCCGATGAGCACATCATCATACGGAGACCCAACGATGTTTGTAACTGTACTTAAAAGTGGCAGTGATGCGTCCACAGTTTCACCCCGTGTCTTAAACATCTTGTTAATTCCTCTGGCCGCCAGGTGAACAGAAGAATACACAATGGAGGAAATCTCAAATAAGACTCCGTCTCCTGACATCATGGTCATGTGACGATACGGTTCCCCTAAAAACCATTTTTTTATGGTCACAGTATGACTGTCCTCATACATTAACACAACGTTGTCTCCAGATTTAGACGCAGAAATGTGACTGTAATCAACACTGAAATGAAGAGTGTCCAGTGCTTTGGAAGGATCGTAGTTGTTAATGATTGTTTTCCCTCCATTTTTAGGAATGATGTACGTGTCTTTTCCACCAGCTCCTGTAACATAACTTTTCTGTGGACCGAGGAAGAAAAGGTCATCACCTGGTTCACCGTAAAGAGTGTAATAGTAACTTAACATGACTTCAATCACATGTTGGTCCTCTGGTTTCTGAACTGCAAAAAAACGATTAGAATCTCTGTTTCCCCTGTATATCCCGTATCTTGACTCTGATACAGCTTTATAACCTGAAACCACTTTCACAGTGCCGGCTGGTATGAACAGGAGTACTTTCTTCTGTAGTGTCTGGTACTCTAACTGATGTGACTCTCCCAGGCCAAGAATAATATCTTTGCTTCCCTGTGTATCAATGTTCCAACACTTCTTCCCAAAACTTTCATCACTAGATACAAAATAGTCCATGCAGAGCTCAGACTGACCCTGGTCAGCGAGGCAGAAGTTAATACCTCCTCCATTCCAAGCAGAGTCGCCACTACTAAAATCAATGGCACTTGTTCCATCCTGTTCCTTTGTAACTGTGTAATATTTGTGAAAGTCTGATATCTGTTCAACATATCTGTGTCCCTCCTCAATTTCATCATAACACCAATCATAAAAGAGGGCAGCCACATGAATTTCAAAATGCATAATCCCTTTCCCAAAGCCACGAAGAACAGCCTCCAGTGTCCCCAGAACTCCAGTCCTCTCCTTCGGGAGGTTGTTTAGTTCATCCTGTATTCCCATATAAACATCATCAATGAACATCCGGACTCCTGACAGAGCCAGGTTTATAGGCACTATAATCGGTGCCAGTTCAGGCTGAACGAGTTCAATAACATCCAACACAATCATCGCACTATCTAACCCAGCATCAATGTTTCCCAGTGTGTCATTTCTCTCCAAATCTTGTTTAAGATTGTATATTCCAAATCCAATTCCCACTACTGGTATACATTTCATAAAGCCCTTCATTGCAGGACTTTTCATGACTGTAGCTGCTGCTCTGATGATTCTTGCCTCAGAGGACAGAGTTTGTTTTGCTATAACAGCTGTTGTCATGGCTGTCACTCCATGAGCCGTTTGCAAATTTCCCACCACACAATCTTTGATGTCACCCTTTTCACAGGCACGAACAGCTCCTTTCATCCCCATCATGAGGCCCAGCGCACCAACAGCAGTCCCAGTGTGCTCTACATACTTGTTGACGTGATGGGAGGAGACTGGACCCTCCAGCTCGTGAACTGCTGTTTCAATGCTCTTCAACATCTTTTCATTGTAGTGTTGACTCTCCGGAGATAACTCAACCCTAAACTCAACAGGTTCAGCATCGGCACCCTGGGACACCAGGCGACCTATGAACTGTCCATCCTCTATTCTGGCGCTGCCCTCCTGTAGGTGCAGCCCTGCCAGATCTTCACCATATTTTGCTTTTATCTGATTGTGGATTTGTTCAGCAGATAATACTCTTCCCCTGGAGAAATATGATTCAAGTTTAAAGGAACTCTCTAACTTGGAGGCAGATTTTAGGTCTTGGGAGGTTACATGGCCGTCATTGTAGCCTCCTAATGTGCCTGATGTTGAAGGTCCACTGGTTTCTTCTATTTTTGTTTTGAAAGTGTTGTAATTGATGATGATTGGTTCATTTTCAACTGAATTACTTTCAGTTATCTTGTATTTTTCTACCATCTGCAATACCCTAGATTTAATATTGTTTCCATAAATTTTAATCCATGATTGGTACAGGTCGACTTCTTTTTGTATGAGATCTTTAAGATTTTTCATTAATTCCTGAGGAGTTTTTTTATTGTAGTAATTGTTTAATTTACTGGAATCTACAGGTGTTGCTGAGCCACTAAATCCGCGTCTGCTCGGGTCAATCCAGCTGTCTCCTCTTGCCATTGAATGCTCTTCAAAAAAAAACTTCAGTCCTTTCTCTTTGATGTTGTTGTCTGAGGCTGAGCATAAATCCAGCGCCATGAGAGTCAGAGGAAATGTCCGGAAGTTTCTAGCTGATTCAGAAATAACTGATGCAGTGAAATATGTGGTGTACCAGGCCTCAGTGGATAGTGACAGGCCAGTTGTGTGCTCTCCAGTCCTGTCTCCAAACAAAATATTTTCCATATGTTTAACATAGCTATTTTTATCTTCAGGAATTGTATTTTTATTTTTAAGAATTTTGTTTCGTATGTCTGGGTATTTTTCTTTGCCTATCTGTTCTTTAATGCAGTCCTGAACTTCGTCCACATTATCTCGTTGTTTGTTCAACTGTCTGAGCTTTTTTCCAACTGGATACACATACAGATTTTTAGGATCAACATAGTATATCCAGTCTTTGACCATCAGGTGTGTGGGCTTATTTTCTTCAGTCTTTGCATAATGACGGATGATACTTCTGACATCTTTTCCTGATTTAATCTCGTAACACTTGGAAAGAACCTGCTTTAGTTTACTCTCATCTGTAATCCACATTATCTCATGATTATTATTATTATTATTATTATCTTTTTTTTTAATTTCCCCTATTACATAATTCTCATTTAGGTACACGTTTTTTGTATTTATTTTTCCTGGAAGAGGCAGGTCTGAGTGAAAGAAGCCCCAGGACAGAGCTTCAAGTTCATCACAAGCAGTACGTATTTGGTCAGCATTCTCAAACTTCTCAAAAACGTTCTGGTCAATAAATCTACGTGGCTTATCAGGCCAGCTTTTTCTGTAGACCTTTAAACGTTTATTTGGCTTTAGAAAGTTTCTTTCATTAGTAAAAACTTCCTCTCCTCTCCTGCCAGGCTCAGTTCTGATAATTACGTCTCCGTTCCTATCGAGGGTTGCCACCACCTTCTTGCTATCATCATTATGTCTCCATCGCAGCCCTTCCTTAGAGATCTCTTGGGTGATTTTCTCTCCTGTGTGTCTGACCTGGAGCACAGTGTTCCTGAGGTGCAGCTCTGTCTCGATGTTGGCGGTCTCACGGAGCTCCCTCAGCAGGGTTTCAACAAACTCTTTATCTGACCCGACCTCACAGGCCACCACACTTGTTGTTTTGATTTTATCGCCCGTCCTGAAGGTTCGTTGAATGATTTTGGCGACGTCTTGAGCCGTGTACCCTGCCAGTCTCGTCTCTCCAGAACTGTCTCTCTCGCCGTGGCCTACCAGCGTCAGTCTGCTGTCCTCTGACAGAGGCACAGAGGCACCGTGGATCAGTTCGGGTCTCTGGTTCTTATCAAGAACGTAGACAGAGGTAACTGCTGGATGTTTCTCATAAAGATAAATAGCAGCTTTTCTGACAGTAGGGTCATCCTGCATGATGAGGATCTGCTGGTGGTCATACTGTGTGCTATGATCAACCGCTCTTTGTGGAATTTGGTAGCGAGAAACTGAGTCAGGTTGATTCATGACCTGGTAGATCTGGTGATTCTCCTGCTTTGTTTCTAAGACTGCTTTGATGCCTTGGACCACAAAGACACGGATGAAGTCATGTTGGAAGTCTGTGGTTGTGTTTCCATCAAGAGAGAACACTGGTGCATCTTCCAGCGAAGGTTTCAACATCAGCTCTGCAAGTGATGAGCCAGAAAGGCCAGACACAGTTTGTCCATCTTCTGAAACTCTTCCAAATATCTTCACTACAGTGTCGCTGTCTGCTTCTGGGACACATGAGACATTGGACAGGCATTCTTTGCTGACTATTACTGAGTAATAAGGATCCATGCTGTACTCCTGCTGGACTCTGTCCTCTGTTGACTTTTCTTGGTCAGTCATGACCAGAAGTTTTTGGCTGTAGCTGTGTGAGATCTCTGAAGCAGCTATCAGCCTGTCTTGTATCTTGTGTTCATCAACAGCTTCCAAGAAGCTGTCAGCATGCTGGGAAATTAGTGAAGAAAAAAACAATATAAAAACATGTCTAACTCTTTGGATTACTAGTTTTATTAATGAAACATTGACTGATTTTGGTTCCAGTATTGAGTTCACTTCCTCTAAACTCAGTGCTGCTTTTAAAATCCACCAACCTGTTCCATCTGAATGACACAAGCTGTGAAACTCTCATTACACTTCTGCAAATCATCCTGCAGACTCATTGGGTTTCGATCAAAGTCCCTAAAAGAAGATGAACATGTTTATCATAGAGGGTTACACACAAATTCAGTAAAACCTGATAAAGAACACATGAAAAGTTAATGTGACTGATGTTTGAGAGTAACTTTTGCTAAGAAAAAACAACACATGCTGAATCAAGTGGCACCTACACTAGACGTCTTTTCTGAAGAATTTCTATGGGATGATTATAGTATCAAAATGATTAACACGTGCAAGCACACTTATCAATGAACTTGATACATGTTCCAGAAATGTTTTATCCATGCCTTTCAACTTGCGTGTGCAAAATTGAATGAATGTGAAGCAATTTGTACAAATAGAGACATTTTTGTGAATACAAATGTTTTCCTTTGTATTAGTGTATCATAATTTGCACATGCAACACAGAAGATGTGCATGTGTGGATCAGGTGACACGCGTGCATTCATTGACTCGTTTCTGAGTCGATCCTATTTGATTCATTTGGATTTTGAGACTTTCATTTCGCGGGTTTCGCCTTGCACGATCCACACACAGCTGTCTGAGAAAACCTGCTACCACTAGATGGCAGTATTCGGCTAAAACAGACAACGGCAGCGTAATCAAGCGTTCTTCCGCATTTAAGACGCAGAGTGATATCGAAGCACCAAATTTAGTACACAATAATATAGGCCTACCCTATTAATAAAGCATACTTTATAGAGGCAAACATTACATCAGATTATGAACAACACCCATAGAAAACCATTATAAAACGCTTCACGTGCAATCGCGCGTTGCATGTTCAGGAAGGTGTATTGGCTACTGAGTTTTAACGAGTTGTTTGCCCATAGAATCTTTAAGATATTAGGTTAAACTTATTTGGCTTGCTGTCCACTGGAGAGGGGCTCGATGAGTTCCCCCCCCCCCCCCCAGTGGCTAAATGTAGGACCTGATCATTAAAAGGGCGAGGTACCTAAGATGAAGGTGGAGTTTGGGGAGGTGGAGGGACACTGGAACAGCTGATGCTATAGGGAGAGGTGAGCGGCTGCTTATATACTCAGCTGTTGATTATAAGATTAGATTGGCTCACTCCTCCCTAACTTACGTTTAGGAACTTCATTAAATATCACCGTCTTACTGCATTGACGTTAAGCTTTTTCTTTATAATATGCTCTATGGGAGGAAAACTATATAGCCTACAGACAAGAGACTACATGAACGTACGGCGTTTCAAGTTAATAAAATTTTCCTTCCCGAGCCTGTTAAAAAGAAAAAGCTTAACATTAAATTCTGCAGTTGCATTTAATGGGAGAGCAACCGGTCCGAGAGCGCAGTAAAGTAAGTTTTAGGTTTAACATTCGCCACATTTTATAAAGGGACCCTCTGCAAATTCCACTCACAGTCAAAAAAATATAAACGTCCAGTCATTCATTCAAATGAACATACTTCCAAGGTTATATTATAACCTTGCTTGGAAGTCTAGTGGGCAGACTGACTTAGCCAACTGTTACTGTATGTCCAGCCAATATCTCGATTGAACAGTAGCCTACAATTTTTTTAATTACTGTAAATTGTTTTTCTATTCATGTTCCAAAGGTTGTAGTACGTTGATAAGTCAGGTGAAATTTTACATTATTCACCTGTAGTAAGTCACCAAAAACCCGTGTGGTTAATTACAGTAATTTTTATATAAAATAATAATTGTTTACTGTATAGGCTACATGAAGGGAGGTATTGGGACAATTTCACCTGTAGTAAGCCAGTCTAGTCACTAGGAACATACTACAACCATTTTGAACATGAAAAAACCCTTTTGGTGAATTACAGTATTTTTCTGCAGAATACAGGCTACATGAAGGGAAGTATTGTCCAAATTTTACTTGTAAGTCAGTCTTACGGAAACCTTCTACGAGCTTTGGAATTTGAAAATGTCTGTTATTACATTTTAAAAGTAATTCGAATTAAAACAAATAATACGTTTTAACCACTGATCTATCTAGAATGACATTATATAGATCAGTGGTTTTAACGCAGTTGGTGGAATTGGCAGATGTTCTCTTGTGCATCATGAGCTGTGGTTAGCAAAGCATTCTCATGTAGAAATATGCAGCTACTGGCCCGCTACGCCAGTTGATTTTCAATTAATATTTCATGTCGATATACAATGGTTGCATATTGTTAAAACTCATCGTGCTATAAGACTATAGCCTATAACAGTGGCTTAAGGGTCAAGGGAAAACAAATGTAGGCCTACTGCGAAAATCGTCTTTAATAGACATTTTTAAATTCCAAAGCTTGTATACTATGTATACAATGTGTAGTCAGATAAAAATAAGCATATAATATGAACGCAACTGCGAAATTTCACCTTTTTTTTAACATGAAGGAAAATGTTATTAACTTGAAACGCCGTGCGTTGCGTTCATGTAGTCTCTTGTCTGTAGGCTATATAGTTTTCCTCCCATAGAGCATATTATAAAGAAAAAGCTTAACGTCAATGCAGTAAATGAAAGTCTCAAAATCCAAATGAATCAAATAGGATCGACTCAGAAACGAGTCAATGAATGCACGCGTGTCACCTGATCCACACATGCACATCTTACTTGTTGCATGCACAAATTCTGGCCTACATTAATACAAAATCGAGGTTTTGTATTAACAACTATGTCTCTATTTGTACAAAATGCTGCACATTCATGTGATTTTGGATTTTGCACACACAAATTGTATTGTATTAGTTTAAATGTAGTGACGCACATTTGTGAATTTGTCAAATAGATGGGTAGTTGTGCACACATTAATAATTAGCACCAGGCCTATTAATTTGTAGTTGTTTGTGTGTGGGTTGTGAAATGCTTAAAAACCGCGAAAAGAAAGTCTCAAAATCCAAATAAATCAAATAAGATCGACAAAGAAAAGACGTCAATGAATGCACGCGCGTCACCTGATCCACACATGCACATCTTCTGTGTTGCATGTGCAAATTATGATACACTAATACAAAGGAAAACATTTGTATTCACAAAAATGTCTCTATTTGTACAAATTGCTTCACATTCATTCAATTTTGCACACGCAAGTTGAAAGGCATGGATAAAACATTTCTGCAACATGTATCAAGTTCATTGAAAAGTGTGCTTGCACGTGTTAATCATTTTGATACTATAATCATCCTATAAATTTCAGTCTCACAGAAAATATTTCACTTTAATTTGTATAAAAATGTCAAGCCACACACAAGATATGAAACTGTGTGATCATTCCAGGTAAAATATAATATTGTTTTTCTAATGATTATTGATTTATTTTTTATTTTTATCATGCCATATTTATGACATGATAAAACATTTAGACAAGCGAAATCAGCTAATCATAATTTTTGAGGAGCTAGAACCATCAAATGTTTGACATTTGTTCTTAGATGATTTCCATTACACGAGAGTAGATGTTAAAACTTCATGCTGATTTGTACTCGGCTTTCGCCAAGATAAGCAACACTAAGACGTAGCTTTACAGTAAACTATGCTTCTCCATCCATTTACGCTTCTTTCCATATGAGGGTGTGACTCCCCTTCTGTCCGGCGTTAACGGCTGCAGTGTACTTGGCGCGTCAGCACACACGACGGCTGCAACTACAGTGTGGTCTCCCTAGTGGACCAACACGACAACCGTCTGGATTGAGCCGAGTAGGGGACATCTCTAGGGTCTTCAAGTGGGCACCTTCCGTCCTCAGTGTTTCGTCGACTAGCCCACGACACCTCAAGAGGGCTCGACAGTGACTCTGGCGTCCCAGAGTCACCCCCCTCCGTCCCCCACTCAACTCAGCCCAGCTTACTGACCTCTACATCCCTCCTGCTGCTGAGACCTAACCACAATCTCACTATCTCTCCGCAACCCAACCATACGCGCCAACCCGATTGACTAAGGCTGTCGAGCCCCACTGGTGCGTTAAAGCAGTTTCAGTGGCAACGGTTCCGTATGGCATACCACCTAACGCAAAACACAATATCCGCCCAACCACCCGTCATTCTATACTATACAACCTATACAAATTGTATAGTATACTATACAACCTATACTATAGAACCTATACAAATAAACCAACAGACTCTTCAAGTTTTTCAAGAATTCTACGAAACCGTAGCGTGGCGGCCTGTACCTTGCCAGCTAGAATCTTTCCGTCTCAACCACAGCCAGTTGCTGCTCCTTTCTGCTGCTTCAGATAAGTTCTTTACTGTGCGACGCAACTCTTGGCCGCTGAATCCGACGTCCCTGAGGAACCGGGTTGTAGAGTGTGCCACAAAACCTCGACAACCCACATTAGAAAATGACTTACACAATTAATCGATAAAAAAAGATATTTCTTTCAATATATTTATTGATGAATTAACTGATTGTCCTGGGGATCAATCATAGCTCTGAAGAAGGTTTAAACATTCAGTGTTTGTTTACCTTGGAGATGAGCTGTTTTTTTACAGCTACAATAATCTGACTGTTCTCACTCTTAGTTGTGAACAAAGAGTAAATGCGTCCTTACCTGTTGCTGGATCTCTTAACTCGGGCCCCATGGATGGATGTGTCCCTAAGATGAAATAATGTGCTTGTTACTTTTTCAATGCACATTTATTTTCCCTTGATTAAAAAACAGACTAAAACGGCATCTAGTGTTGTAGTCAAGACCGCCCAAACCGAGACCAAGTCAGGACTAAGACCAGGGTTTATCGAGACTGAGACAAGAACAAGACTTTTAGGGGCAGAGACCAAGTCGAGACCAAGACTGAGGGAGGCCGAGACCAAGACAAGACCGAGTACAAATGCGGTCGACCAGTCTCAAGACCAAGACCGGTCTCTAGTACTACAACACTACCAAGATCTGTACTGACACTAGAGCCTGACCGATTAATCAGCCTGGACCAGTGTTAATTTTGGCAGCCATTTTTGATTTAGTCTTAGTTTTCATCTTCAGACGAAAATGCTTATTGGTCTTAGTCACATTTTAGTCATTTTGTCTTTCATAGTTTTAGTCTAGTTTTAGTTGACGAAAAGTCATTGCATTTTTTGTCAACTTTGTCATTACTTTTAGTCAAATTGCAGTTACCGACATTCATTTTGGCAGCTATTTTATATGTAGTCTTTAGACAAAAAAATGTCATAATTTTTCTCTCTAGGCCAGTTAAATTAAGCTTATGAGAAATTTGAATCAAGGTAACAGGCTGTATTGACATTGCACTCTTTAGCAGTAGCACTTGTGCAATTATACATATCCATTTTCCTTAGTTCAGTGGTTCTTCAATTTTTTAGAGTGCCGTAACCCCTCTTCCACTTAGACTGCTCTGCTGTCACACCTTTTCCATTAAGGGACAATATTTGCCCTCTTTAATCGATTTTCCAGTTAATTTTTTACCTTTATAAATACCTTATAAAATAAATAATGCTTTAAATAAACCAATGTTCAATAAATATGCAATGATGGTAAAAACGAAGTTATACTTTTATATATTAAATAAAAATGGCCAGTAGGTGGCTGTAAGTCTGTCTATAGTTTCATCTTGAGTCATCGAGCCATTCATTCAATCAGTAACGAAGCAAGTTGCTGTAGCCTATATGAACGGATCATTGAATCTCACGATTAGTTCAAAGCCACAGATTCGTTCACGAATCACCGTTGTGGGCTGCAGTTCTGTAGCCTGGTAATACCAGACTCTGCTACTTCACTTTGCTTCGTAGACAGAGTCTGGAATAGCATAATAGAGAAGTGTTTTCTCTCTCGCTAGGGGGCGATTTCTGAAGTTTAAAATCATTGGTTACCCGTAAGCCAATCAGATAAGTTTATGTTATGCGCCGACACAGCCGCATCTAAACACAGACATCATGCATCGAACTCAAATCTATGATCGAACTTCCACTGTAAACCTGCTGTAAACACTTGATGATGCGAGCGAAATACCGGAGTGAACATGGCTGTAAACGACTTTTGCAGATTATGCGAAGTTAATCTACGCATCCACGGTACAATCACGTGTCTCGTTTCCCATTTCCGCGGTCGTTTCGGTTTTCGATTTCTCTAACCTACAATGTAAAACTCGGCGCTTAGCGGCTACGTCACGGCTCTCAGCCGCCCTCTGTTCGTTGATTGGGCCGGCTGTTTTCAGGCCGGAGGAAAACAGAAAGATAGGCTGCTATCTCAGACTGACTACAGGAGCGAAATGAAATTAGCGGAAGTAGGAAGTCTGACATAGTCAGGCTAGCAGTTCTGCTGTGGCTTTTGTTGCAAAATAGAGCAATAATAGCCTACTGACAATACAGGTTTAAATGTAGAACATCACTTAATGTTACCCTTTTGTTTGTTGACCTGTTGTATAAAATCAATGTCACATTTGAAATCGTGTGGATATTCGGGAAACATCTTGCTCGTATAATATGATCAACATTAAAAACACTGCTGGATATCAGCCTGCATTTTGACCGCAGATTTAGTCGCACAAACAGCGCATGCGGCTCGTGACAGAAAAAAGACAGACTGAATGACACTTTAATTTTAGAAAATCTCAAATGAAGATCGCTGAACTCTGTTTTTTCAGATCATCCGCGCTTCTTCATCATGTAGAGAGAGCGCCCGCGCATGGTTGCCAGATACTATTGAAAATATCGGGTAGAAAACGTGTTATTTTAACAGAAAAGCTCTGACTGGGGATTTAAATTGTTGAAATATGGCAACCGTAAGCATGAACGCTCGCAAACACAGTCTCTAATGTGTTGTCTTCTCCTTTATTCGACAAAAACAAGTGGTTTTGATAAAGTTTTTGTTTTTGTTTTAACCCATCAGTCTCGTCTTTTTTCGTCAACGATATTGCATGTGTTGATATAGTCACAGTTATCGTTTAATGACGTGGGTGTCGTCTCTCATCATCTTGTCTTAGTCAGGGGAAAAAAGGTCGTCAACGAACATTTTTCGTCATAGTTTTCGTTAACGAAATTAACACTGGCCTGGACGACATTCACCCCGGGCAAACATTATTTGATCACAGACTATACAGTATGTAAGAAACTGCGCTTAATGCATGGTCGTGCTTGACCCACATGTTTGTGATCCAAACTGTTTTTGGTTGCTGTTTAAATGAGCTATAAAATGTTAAAGGGGAAATATACTCTCCATAATATCTCAGAGCCCGACGTGATGTCTGCCTGCTGCAAAGAAATTCTAAAACGTGGATTCACACACATCTTCAACCCGGCAGCATAGAAAATCTAAATGATCACCACAGTTTCAAGGTGGACAACCCAGATTAGTGTCACAGTCTCACATTCTGTTCCTCAGGACAGATTGATGGCCTGAAAAGTTTTTGCAGAATCACTTTATTTTATCTGTTGGATACTAGGGCTGAAATGGCACCCATATGTATATTAAATAATATAAATATGATGGTTATTATTATTTAAATAATTAATAAAATAATAGCTTAAAGTTAAGAGAGCCTTTTTGTTGTTGTTTTTTAACCTGTCCTGCCCAGCAGCCTGGTAAAGAGTATGATCAGCTGGATATCATAGTGTGCCAGACAGATTTTACTTTAACAAGAGAGTATTAATATACTCCTTTGTCTGTTTATTAATTATTTAAGTTGATTTGTCACTTGGCTGGACAGGGTGGCAGACATGGGGATGGGGGGGCACAAGAGAAAGGACAACACCTGCAAGAGAAGTGGGATGGGGTCTTGGGGCAGAAAAAAACAAACAACAAACAAAACACAAAAACAAACAAAAAACAAAGAGACAACTAGCCGAACAGCGGCAGAACGCGACGGCAAAAGTCAGTGGAGAAAAACACCAGCAGCAAGTCCCAGCCCGGCAGGTTGGCACCCCTCGTTAAGATAGCCTTTATTGTCATTGCACAGACACCTTTGCAAAGCTAAAGTTGGATATAGTATTTGGAGTGGAGAGCTGCATTGGGATTGGGATGTCACGGGAACGCAAATCGCGCGGGAGCAGGCGGTTTTACCTGTGCTGTGGGAGGGCGGTTAAAAAATATACTGCTGCCCCCGCAGTAGCCCTGATAAGATGAAGTCAACAAACAAAGTTGGAAAGAAGATTAAAAACAGCGCATGCGACTGCTCCCGAGAACGTACTGCACGGGCCTGACTGAAGCCGGCGACCTCGGGTATGGGAGGCGGACACGCTGACGAGAGAGCTAAACCCCTCTGGGGCACATGGCCAGTGTGGTCGGGTGGGTTTGGTGCTCCTCCTTGGGGGGTTGGGGATGAGACCGGCCTCGGGTTTACGGGACTTGGGGGCTGCTGGCTCTGCCTGCACTCTGGGGAGGGATGCCACTGGTTGGGCTGGGGGACTGTTGGCCTGGTTCTCCCGCGCTATCGCTCCGTGGCAGCGGGGAGCTTCCCGGCACGGCTTTCTGCTGTTCTTCCTCTGGGCGGGGCGCAGCTTCCCCCGGGACATGCGGTCTGGGGTCCTTTGCGCTTTGGGGGTCACGGGGTGCCCGGGGTGCCTGTGCGGCGGTGGGGTGGCGGGGGATTGCTGGTTTAGGTTGAGTGTGCAGCTTATGCTTTTGGGCGGGACTACCTTGTGATTGACAGGTCTCTACCATGGTGACCTGTCAATCAGGATAGAGGCAACTCGTGTCCGCTGCTCTGTGTACATTTTTTTATTTATTAAATGGCTGTCAGCAGTAGAGCACGTCATGTTTGAGTCTGTTTTGTTTTAAAAGCAAATTATTTGTTTTTATTTCTCATCATTTTAACTGTGATTACATTTTAATATAGTTTTTTTTATATCCAGGATGTATTTAATAACTGATTAAACATGTTGAAGCTCTATTGACAGAAATTCAATCTAAGATCCATAACTATGTTTTCAGTGGTGTGTAAAGACCTTTCATAATGAACCGTTATGTTTTTATTACCTTAGAATGAGCCATTTATATCTACATAACCACGGGCACCCCCTGCTGTGGAGGTCGCTGTATTTTGTCGTCATGTTTCTACTGTAGCCGAAAACGAACAAACAGCGCTACAGAGTGCGTTTTGTCATCACGGCGTTTTTCTTCTGCTTGTGTAATTCTGGTAGTGTAGACACCCGTCACTACATTGAATACGTACAAAGAAGAAGAGGGAATAATAATAATAATAATAATAGTAATAATAATAGATGTCCTCACAAAAACTGATGTAAGATTTCACAGTGTAAGTTAGTTCGTCCAGGTCAGTGGCTGCAGCCTCAAAAACACTCCAGTCAGTGCAGTCAAAGCAGGCCTGTAACTCCAGCTTTGACTCGATGGTCCATCTTTTCACAGTCTTTACAACAGGTTTAGCAGATTTCAGTTTTTGCCTGTATGTCGGGATAAGATGAACCAGACAGTGATCAGAAAGTCCCAAGGCAGAACGGGGAACAGAGCGATAGGCGTCCTTTAATGTTGTGTAGCATTGGTCCAGTGTGTTAGTGTCCATGGTGGGACCCTTAATATGCTGTCTGTACTGTGGAGGTTCAAGACTGAGGTTTGCTTTGTTGAAGTCCCCAAGAACTATGAGTAGGGAGTCTGGGTGTTTTTTCTCCACGTTAGTTATCTGGTTGGCCAGGTGTAGTAACGCCTCACTAACACAGGCCTGAGGTGGAATGTAAACAGCGACCAGAAAAAACGAGGAAAACTCCCGTGGTGAATAAAACGTTACAGTTTATAAATAATATCTCTAGGTGAGGCCTGCATGATTTCTTCAACACTGTGACATCTCTGCACCAACCTTCGTTTATATAGAAAGAGTCCGCCTCCCCGTGTTTTTCCCGTGAGCTCCCTTTTGCGATCCGCGCAGATGAGATTAAATCCCGGTAGGTGAAGTGTCCGGGATGCGCTCGGTGAGCCAGGCATCGGTGAAAGAGAGGTCAGCAGATCTGCAGAAGTCCGAGTTCTGTTGAGGAGCAGGAGTTCGTCCAGTTTGTTGGCCAGAGAGCGGACATTCGCCAGGTGGATTGAAGGGAGCGCAGTGCGAAATCCCCGCTGTCCCAGTTTAACCAGTGCGCCTGCACGTTTTTCCCTGCGACGCCTCCGGTAGAACCCAAAAAGAGCTGCTGCTCCTCCAACTAATAATTTAGAGAAAGTACCGGGTTTGATAAAGAGCGGTGGAATAATGCGAGAGCTCTTCTCTGGTAAAAGTTACCAGAGAGGGATTGCAGAAAACAGCGTTAATAAACAAAAACACAAAAAGCACTACGGAGCGTAATCCAGAGGCAGCCGTCTGCTGCACCATCTTGTTCGTCTATGGACAGTGTGTGTGTGTGTGTGTGTGTGTGTTCTGCCATTTGTGTGGTCAGACCAGACAAAGAAAGCATGTGCAGCAGAAACGGTAAGTTTCCTCCTGCATATGTGTGAATGTTTCAAAGCAGAATAAGAAGAATATTCATGTTTATGTGGTCAATGTAACTGTGCCAAGTTTGGAGTGCTAGTTTGTTAGGTGGCAGGTCCGTTGTGGTGTAGCTACGTGGGGAAGAATTTTTCAGTTGCAGTCTTTTGCTGTGTTGTGATACAGATGAGAGGCTGCAGGATCCTAAGCAGGACTTTCTGTCTGTAAGATCAGAGTTTGCATGCATGTCAGGTCCAAGCAGGCCATGCTGGAAAGCTACTGCGGCCGCCGGGTCAGGCCAGTCTCCAGAACACAAGTGAGGCAGAGGAAGAGAGGGCGAGGTCGCATTTTATCAAGAGGTGACATGATAAGTCACAGGTCTTTGTATTGTCCCTGTGATACCAACATCCAATTTTTGGCATCAGGACTGCACTTTTCCAAACGTGTGTTAGAAAAGAGCATGTGTATGACTAGCTGGGGATCATACTGGGTGTGTCCTAAGCTAGTGTTTTGCAAATCCATAGTTTCAATGTCTTTGCCAGGCACATGTGATATGGTGTAGGCAAACCTTTTAAGACGTATGCATAGACGCTGTATGAGTGGTGGAAGTTCATCTAAGCTCTTTGATCCTAGCAGGGGAATCATGGGCTTGTGGTCGGTCTCAGTGAGGAACTCTGCACACCTCTCACAGTTGTTGAAGACAGATTCATCAATGGCCTGCCCCAGGAACTTTGTCCTGCTCTTGGAGTATTCACACTTGTCTCCTGCCAACTGCAGTCGTGACAGCACTCTCCGCAGTCTCTCATCGTGCTCTGTCTGTGTGGCTTTCCAAATGAGCACTTCATCCATAGTTTCTGGAGGTGTTCTGGTGCAGACGAGATTCAAAAGCACAGGCGATATGAAAGTGGTTGACAGAGATGACTGCTTAGACAGTGGAATCTGCCAAAATCCTGCGTTGGCATCTAGCTTTGAAAACTTTGGCCCCAGCAAGCTGTGCTAAGGTGTGTTCAACTGAGGGGAGGGGATGCTTCTCTCTCTTCATTGATTTATTCAGCTCAGTGCATATTCTCACCCTGCCCCTACCTGTGCATTTAAGCACCAGCACCATAGGTGTGTAACCGGCTGCCGCTGAGAACGTACTGCACGGTCCTTTGAACCAGCGACCTTGGGTACGGGAGGTGGACACGCTGACGAGGAGGCTAAAACCCATGGGCACTAGCGTCACAGGTGCACACCACTAAGTGGTCTCCTCCACCTTTGAGAACTCCCTTCTGCTCCATACAGTCCAGCTCCTCTTTAAACTTTGGCAGGAGTGGGAGTTGGATGCGCCTGGGCGTTTAGAAGGAAAAGAAAAGAGATGGAATCAGAACCTTTGTTGGTCTTTTCAGCTTGCTGAACTGGTCCTGGTTGTACAGTGCGTGAAGGGCTCTCGAGGACGCCATGCCTCTGGTAGAATGAGCCCTCACGGCCAAAGGTGAAGGCATACCGCGCACCTGATAGGCCGTGGAAATCGCATGGACTATCCAGTTGCTGATGGTCTGCTTTGAGGCGGGAAGCCCCTTCCTGGGGACCCGAGACACACCAGCAACTGGTCCGACTTCCGCCATGAAGAGGACCTCTGAATGTAAATACTCAGTGCTCTGACAGGGCAGAGCATGGGAAGTCTCTCTTCATCCGCCGTGACGTGAGGTGGAGGATGAAAAGCCTGCAGAACCGTAGGCCGTGCCGCACTGGACGGCACCTTAGGCAAATAGCCGGGCCTAGGGTGAAGAATGGCCTTAATGTTGTCTGGAGCAAACTCCAGGCACTCGTTAGATATGGAGAGCGCCTGGAGATCTCCTACCCTCCTCAGAGAAGTAATGGCCAACAAAAAGAACACCTTCAACGAAAGGTTCTTGGCCTCAGCCGATTCCAGCGGCTCGAAGGGGGCCTCGGCCAGCCCTTCGAGAACCACTGCCAGGTCCCAAGTGGGAACCCTGGTACGAGCCGCAGGTCTCATCCTCCAAGCCCCATGGAGGAAACGTACGACCAATTGGTGCCTCCCCAGAGGCCCATCACCCAGAGGAGCGTGGAAAGCCGCAATGGCAGCCACGTACACCTTGAGTGTGGACGGGGTAAGACCAGTGGAGAAGCGGTCTTGGAGGAACTCCAGCACTGAAGCCACTGGGCAGTTAACTGGGTCCACCTCACGCTCTCTACACCAAATGGTGAAGACATTCCACTTTAAACCGTACAATTTCCTCGTGGAGGGAGCTCTAGAGCTGAGTATGGTCTCCACTACTCCAGCTGATAGGCCGGCCTCTAGGTACTGTGCCCCCTCAGGGGCCAGACCCACAGTTTCCATAACTCGGGCCGAGGGTGAAATATTGAGCCCTCTGCCTGTGTCAGCAGGTCCCTCCTGAGGGGAATCTCCCATGGAGTGCCGTCCAGGAGCAAAATTATGTCGGAGAACCATACTCGGGCCGGCCACAACGGGGCTACCAACAGTAGACTGATCCCAACGCGACGGACTCTCTCTAGAACTCCCGGGAGCAGAGCGATCGGGGGAAATGCGTACAGACGTAGCCTCGGCCACGTCTGCACCATGGCATCCAACCCCAGCGGGGCTGGATGGGAGAGGGAAAACCACAGTGGACAATGGGTCGTCTCTTGAGACGCGAACAAGTCCACTTCCACTGGGCCGAACCTCTGAGATATTGACTCCACCATTCCCCGGGCCTCAGCCCCTGTCTCGACAGGATGTCTGCTCCCTGATTTTGACTCCCCGGGATGTATGTTGCTCTTAGAGACAACAGTTTCCCCTGGGACCACAGGAGGATCTGATGCGCCAGTCTGCATAGAGGGCGAGACCTCAGACCCCCCTGATGGTTTATATAGGCCACTACCGACATGTTGTCCGACCTCACAAGGACATGATGACCTTTGAGGTCTGGCAGGAAGCTCATCAGAGCCCGGAACACCGCCAACATCTCCAGGCAATTTATGTGCCAGGAGGCATGATGGTCCTGCCATAGGCCTGTCGTAAAGCGGCCGTCCATGACCGCGCCCCAGCCCGTGAGGGAGGCGTCTGTCAAACGGTTCTCCGGCGACATGACGCTCCTAACACTGGACCTTGGGACAGAAACCAAGCTTTCTTCCACATAGATAGGGAACGAAGGCATCTGCGCGTAACCCTGATCATGCGGAACGGGTTTCCCCTTGGGGAGAACCCCTCGGTTTTTAACCACCACTGAAGGGCCCTCATGTGCAGCAGGCCGAATGGAATGATATTGGACGCTGCTGCCATGAGCCCCAACACTCTCTGGAAGTGCTTCACGGTGATGGCTTGGCCTAGCTTTATCCCGGACACTGTGGTCAGGATGGACTCGATCCGTGCAGGAGACAATTGTGCCCGCATCGTGACCGAGTCCCACACCACTCCCAAGAACGTGGTTCTCTGGGCTGGTGTCAACACGCTCTTCTTTGTGTTGAGTCTCAACCCCAGGCTCTGGATGTGGGCGAGGACGACATCTCGATGCCGAACCGCCAGCTCTTGTGACTATGCTAAAATCAGCCAGTCGTCGATATAATTGAGCACCCTGATGCCCTGAAGCCTCAGCGGTGCCAGAGCTGCATCCATACATTTGGTAAATGTGCGAGGGGAGAGAGCTAGGCCGAACGGAAGAACCCGATATTGGTAAGCTTCGCCCCCGAAAGCGAACCTCAGGAACTTCCTGTGAGATGGAAGGATGGATATGTGGAAGTATGCGTCCTTTAGATCTATCGTGACAAACCAATCCTCGGACTGAATTTGACTCACGATAATGGGAATAGTGAGCATCTTGAACCTGAATCTCCTCAGAGAACGGTTCAGGTGCCTGAGATCTATTATTGGACGCAACCCCCCATCCTTCTTGGGAACTATGAAGTAGCGGCTGTAAAACCCGGACTCCCTGTCCGGTGGAGGAATACGATCTATAGCCTCCTTTGCCAGCAGGGAGTTTACTTCCTGTTCCAATACCCGACCCTGCACTGGGTCGACTACAGTCCAGACCACCCCGTTGAACCTGGGTTGGCGGAAACTGAACTGCAGCCTGTACCCATTTTGAATAGTGCGCAGGGCCCAAGGAGAAATATTCGCCAGATTTTTCCATGCATCGAAATATTTTACCAAGGGAACCAGGCTCTCGAGCCTGGCTTCGGGTATTAATCGGGATTCGTTCTCGGCCCCCTGAAGCGGATTCCCGGCAGGGCTGAACCGAAAACGATTCTCGATGGGCGGACGCGAAAGCTGCCTGGCCGCAAGCCTGTGGGGCGGACAGTGCAACCTGCGTTCGCTGGAAACCGATGTGTCCCGAAACGTATTTAACGGCGGGAGAGCAACATCGATTTCCTGCGGGCTCCGCGGAGGAGACGACCTCGGTCGTTCCACCACGGGTGGGGCCGCCCGCAGAGATCCTAGAGCAGCTAGGATCTCTTTGACGAAGCCTTTTTAGCCTGCAGGACGGCCCTCAGGTCGCCCTGCTTAGGCTGAGGCTTCGCTTGAGAGCGCTGTCTATGCCCCCAAGCTCCTTGAGGGGGGGCTCTAGACGCGACGCTCTGTTTTTGAGCCTGTCTATAGGCGGAGGAGCTGGCTGATGGCTGTGGCTGCGGCTACCCACTGGGGGCAGACTTCTTGGACACTGAGCGGCGAGGGAAATATTATTTGAAGGCCGCTGATTGTCTTTTCGCCTCCTGAAACCTGTCGACGACGGTATTAACGGCATCACCAGCCCGACCCGCAGCCATATAAGCCCTGCCCACTAGTGATGATGTGTCTCTTCACGGCTTAGTGGGCAGCACCGGGGCTTTAAGGGATGATGCCGATTCAGGCGATAAATAATTTGCCAAGGGCTGTTCAACCCGCGGCATCATCCCATAACCGTTCTCTCGTGCCCCCATGATGTTACTATAATTTAAGACAGGGGGATTGGAGACACGAGAAGAGTGTGGTTTTTTCCACGATTTACACAACTCGTTGTGCAAATCGGGAAAGAACGGCAAGCCCCGGTGATGAGGTTGTTCCCTGTGCTGCAGGAAGCGCTCATCCAGTTTGCTCTTCAGTAACAGACAACAATAAATAAGACAGACAGTCACAGATAGCGCTTGCTGAAGAACAGAAAGCTGACATCTTAGGTGTGCCGGCTGCTTTTATAGCTTCCGCTTATGTGCCGTCACACATTACGTCATGACGTTGCACCAATCAGAGATCGGCTCAGTTTCATTCATGCTTCAGAGGCGCTACGCTGAGGGGCGTTCCCCCAAAGTTTCATTCTACGCAGTTGGAGTTCCCTCGAAAGGGAACTAACTAACCAAAGAACATGTAAATTTGGGTCATTATTATGGCTTATATTCTCACTCACCATCTAATGGTAGAAAATATTGCTCCGATGTAATACTTATTTGCCGACCCCTGCTGTAAGTTATTACTACTTGTTCTTCTTCTACCGTACGTATTCAACACAGTGATGATAGTGAGTGTAGTAATGAAATGCGCTCTGTAGCGCTGTTTGTCCATTTTCAGCTACTGTAGAAACATGACAATGCAACGTGGCGACGTCCATGGAAGGGGCGCCCGCGGTTATGTAGATATAAATGGCTCGTTGGAAGGCCCTGTCTACACAAACACAGGTATTTTCGAAAACTGACTTTTTCTACGCGTTTTGGCCGTTTGTCCACACAAAAACGCAGGTCATTGAATCAGGTCATTGAAACCGAACATTTTTGAAAACCCCTGCACCACTGCATGCTTTGTTTACAATTTTATTAGGCACAGAGATTTGTTTTAGAACAAAGGAGGAAAAAGTCAGATTGTGGACTAGGGCTAAGGTAATAAAAACTGAAAAAATAGTTATCTTATATTGCAGTTCTGTCGATAGGTCCTCAGAAATATTACACACTGAACCTGTAAGTGCGACTCGAGTCCGAGTCTCAAACTTGAGTCCCCATCTCTGCCAATATCTTCCCAGTTGAAAAGGAAACATTTTTCCAGATACCTTTGGTTTGAAGCGTTCTTGAATCTTTCATGAGACATGTGTTCAGACAGTCCTCTGAGGCGGTGCAGTGCAGCGATGTCGGGGCTGAGCTCCTCCCACTCATCATCTCTCACCTCTGAAACCAAAATGTTATACTTCATGATCAGCTGGAACAGTTGTAGGTGTTCCTTGTTGGCTGACTTCTTTATCTTTCTTTATTAAAATGTTGGTTACATTTCTGTAAGTAGTCCCTATATTAATAAACCACACTTACTGTTACTGTAGTGGCTAATATTAAAAACAAGACATAAGTGTAAGACTGGAAAACTGGAACTTACTCTCACCAGTGCACTCTGAAGACAAATGGCATTGCTTGCATATTAACATTTGACACCCTAGTACCCCCTTCCTCTGAGCTACATCTCTCTCTCTCTCTGTCTCTCTCTCTCTCTCTCTCTCTCTCTCTCTGTCAGTAACACTGAAAACACACACAAGAATATATGTTTTTAATGTGAATGTGAACATCTTTAAGGTGTGTTTGATCTCATTCTGAAGGTCTCAGGGTGACTGGTAATAATGTCTCATTCCAAAAGAAGTAAAAGAAAAGGTAATAAGGTTTTTAAGAATATAGAAATATCTTGCACACAAAAGGGTGTGTCCTTGAGTTAACACCTTTTGCCTTTTGTCTGAATGCAATATGCAACTAAGCAAATGGTCTGCCCCCAATAGACATGGTGGGGGGATTCAGTAACTTTCCATTGTAACCTGGTGTTTTACATATCATGTAAGGTCTGATTATAAAAGTAGGTGTAACGGGTAGTTCGGGGCTGTTGTCTGTTTTCAGATCAGTCCGTGAGGCTGGGTTTTTTTTTACTCTCAGCCTCACGTAGTCTCTTCAGGTAAAATTATCCTTCTTTGTTCTAGAAACATTTGATGGTTCGCATTGATTATCTTATGGAATTGTAATAATACATTTACCTGACATAATAAATTGTTATACTTGATTATTCTAACAGACTTTGACTTTATTTTCATTAGAGTTAAAATGAATAGTCAAGCATTAACGTATTAAATGATGCACAGATATCATTGATAAACCTTTTTCATTTTATGGAGTCAGATGAAACGAGTTAATACATAAGATTAAATGTGTTGCATTTAATTAAAAATCACTTTGCCATGGGAAAGACGGAACACGCGTGAAACCTTCACCACGAATCGAACTCCGCCATTGGATCGATTTCGTGCCGACTTTACATAAGGTTCTAAGGTTTCCTGACAGTTTTGGTCAAAACAAATAGGGAGAAATTTTTTAATCATTAACAATCACTTTAGGTAAACAGCCTGTAGGGGGGACCACTTGGCCTGTGCATTAGTTATTAACAGGCCCCCAAAAGAACTTCAGATGGAAAGGTGTGCGTCAGCGTTTCTGATATCGTTTAGGTCATAGCGGATATAAGTGAGGTATGCTGGTGAGGACCAACGGCCAAGGATTTGATTATGTTGTCTGGGATTCCGTGCCTGGAGACGAACAGAGGATCTTGGGGGAAAGCGTGGCTGGCTATTCTCGAGTCTACATAGAGTCCTATTGGTTTGTACGGACTGAGGTAAAAATTGAGTAGGAAGAGGTAGATGGGTTGCGGTTGACCGGATTGGTTGGTTTCGCTGCGTTTGAGGTGATAAATGAGTGTGTCTGCGGATTGTATGGAAATGTCGGGCCATGGTGGCGTGTAGACTCGGATGGTAGCGGAGGCTGGAGGTGATGAACTCTAGGACTCTGTCCGCGTATGGAGTCGGCCTCTGCATGAATTGTATTATGTCTGGGCAACGGGACCGTCCTCTGTTAATTATGTCTACCACTGCACTATGTCCGTGTAGAGCCCCAAAGAATGGCTGCGATAAGACTGGGTATGTGACGTAGATGGTAGGGGAAGGAGGGAGGGCTGAAAATTCAAGTGGCCAGTCTGCTGCAAACCAACTACCAACTACCATAGTAGCCGAAGACAACAGAAGGGGCAGCATCTGTGAAGAGCTGGATGACTTCTGGCTTGGTGACGTGGTCGTCGTGGATGGAGATGCCGTTCCAGGATGAAAGGAAATGTAACTGTGTTCAAGCTCCATTACATGCGGTGTCCAGTTTGATGTGGTCATGGAGAGATGGGATGGAAGCGGCTATGGAAAGGAGATGTGACGGGAAGGACCGACCTTGTGGGATAATCGGGGTGGCGTAGTTAAGTGGCCTAGTAGTGAGAGAAGACGGCGTATGGTGCTACGGTGGCCAGAAGGAAATTGGAAATTAGCAAGGAAATGCGGTGGATTTTCTCGGGGGCAAGGATGCCTGGAGTGACCCTGTGTCGAGGGTGATGCCCAGGAACTCCAGTGATGTGTTGGGGCCTTCTGTTTTCTCTGGGGAGAGAGGGCCTTTTGATTGGAGTTTGTGGAGTGCAGAAGTTGAGATGTTGAGGCCGTAAGATGGTGGCGTAGAGGGTGTCAAAAGGTGAGGAAGTCATCTATGATGTTAATATATGTTAAATATATTTTATTCAATATATAATAATTTTTGCAATTTAATTGTTATAGTATGATTTATTTATTTATTTTTTGGGCTGCTCTTGCGCCTGAAGGTTAGACAAACTGCAAAGTAGTAGCGCCCTTCTAGAGAAAGGCGAAAAGGTGCCAGTAGTTGGGGTGAATGGGAAACTTTGGAGCGCTGGTGATATCTGCCTTGGATGGCCAGGTTCCTTGCCCTGCGGTACGGATGAGGGCGATGCCGTGATCGATGGTATTGCATTGACTGAGCCGGCGGACGTTTGGGAATAGAAATAAATAGAATAAAAATGTATGGCAAAGTGTTAGACGGTACCAGAAGATGACACCAACGGAAACACGAGCTTGTGGTGAAAAATTGCAACAGAGACGAACATGCCTGAGACCGCATCCGAAGGTGTGCGGCTTTATTATACAGTTTATGATGCAGGCACATGAGGAGAAAAGGGCGTGCTCTTCTCTTTCTTTCGGTGTGTTGCTTGTGTGTTTGGCTGCAAACTGTTTCGGTCGATACCGTAAAAGTACAGAGTAGCAAAACCCATCCCTACTGGTTGAGGAGTGATTGATGGTGTGGGAGCTATGAGTGGTTGTCTGAATGGTTGGGTTTGGAAGTGTGGAATTGGGGCAGGAGGCAGAGAGACTGCAAAAATCTGCTGGTGTTAGTTCTGTGGATCTGGTGGGAAGTGGTTGCTTGAGGGCTGAGAACGGTTTGCAGTTCCCTTGGAATAAGTGGGTTATGTGAGGATGGATTAAATCTAAGTAAACTTGTTATAATCTAAAATGGACGACTCTAATGTTGACCATTCGGTACATTGGTTAGAATGCAGGTGACAGGATGCATTGGAGGCACATCAGAGCCCAGGACATTTAAACAGACTGTAACAGAGGTTGGTGAACTTGTGTTTGTGTAAGTGGTTCTGCAGAAATACAACAAATATAAATAATAAGGTTTAAGTCACATGCATAACAGAATATTCCCCATTCTGTATTTGGGTTTTTCTCAGGTTAAAATATTCGTAACAGAACAAAGTAAGTACTTTAGTAATTAACTACTCAAAGGTTATTACAAGTGCCACCATAGTAAACTAACACCAATAATATTTAAGAACACTAGTCATCCATAGCAGTAAGGTATGACCACTTATACAGACAGAGAACACATTCACATCAGAAAACAATCCTAGTGCACCACCTAGTGGTCAACAGTGGCATTAAATGGCGTGTCTATATTATCATCCAAATGCTTATTATTATCATGCCTTTTTACATTATCAGTTATGCATTTGTTTTTCACTGCCTGAGAAAATCAACGTGCAGCGTTAGAAAGTGTGAAAGCTGCTTGAGGGCCACACTCAGCGCCTGAGAGTTGGCAGCTCTGGTGCTACATTATTTAAAGGTTAAGCAAGCTAAAGTTTTGCTAGACTGCCTGTTACCTCCTCACCTTCACCTGTCAGACACACACGGTGCTTCTGAACACATTGATTCCCTATGATTTTATTCTTCTCTGTTTGTTTTGGCTGCTTGTCTCAGGGCCCCTGACAGCCTGCAGCGACTCGCTGTACAACATCTGAATGGCCAAATGTTCTGACTGTATTTTCACAATTACATTTACATTTACTCATTTGGCAGACGCTTTTATCCAAAGCGACTTACATTTGACATACAAGCATCAACTACAGATCTACAACTGACAATAAATACTAGTGAGAGCTCACAGTACATATCACATCAGTGGGGTAGATCGCTAGGGAAGGAAGTAAGAGTTAGCAAAAAGTGCACTCAATACAAGATCATTGTAGGGGATAGAAGAAGAAGTAATAACAATAACCACCAATAATAGCGGGGAGCGGGTTTATCAGATGACAAGTTTGAAATGTTTTAATGATAATAATACATTTTGTTATCATGTAAATACATCTAAAAAGTTCTGTTATTTATAAAAGACAGTAAGTAAAGTTTCTAACTTGAGCCCATTCAAGGGTCAACCATAGACCTTTGCTTGGCCCCCTAGGCCTTGGGTCATCTGTACCCTTTGACCCCCCCTGACGACGGACCTGGGTATTACTACAGAGACTTGAGAATGAAACAGTTGCTGTATTGATTTCACACCTGTTCAGAGGTGTAACGTTACCTTGGAAACAAGTGTTGTCGCCAAATCAAATGTTAGGCGTTAAAACTTTGAAGACGTAGAAGAGAGCCTGGACTTGTTCAAGTTTATATTACTTCTTACCAAAATGTTCAGTGAGGCTGAGGAGGCTGAAGAGGATCAGGAGACTCCGAGTCTTCCAGGTCTTCATCCGACCTGCCATCATACTGCAAAATATTACAAACACAGGATTAAAAAGACACCTTGTTATTCTCTCACGAATAAAACCTCTAATAACATGTTTCACTTATCTAACCACTCCTGTCTGCCTGTTTCATGTCAGACAGTGACAGACTGACCCACTGAACTGCTGACCTGCACTGACCGTAGTAAGTCTTCAGAACCTCGGACTAAGCGTCAGGTTCTGCTAGAAAATATCTGGTTTGCAAGACGTAGGCTTTTTTAAAAGGCTAATACAAGTGTCCCAGATTACAAAGTGACCTGTCCTAGATTATCAAATTCTGGCAGAATATTTTCTTAGAACACTAAAAGGTGTGGCATGCCTCCTCTGGGTATGAAAACGACGTTATTTCTTCTGCTGTGGTTAGAAAACACCTTGGGGATTTCAGAGAGGTCTAATGATTTGGTCTAATGTTTTAGAGAATAACATGCAGAAGTCAAAATTGCAAAAAACATGGCTTATACAGATCAATGATAAAATCTGTTCCTCAACAGATTTCACCATCAGCAGATGGAATGAAATGATGCTAAAATCACTGATCACTAAATCCTGTGGTTGGTTTGTGAGTGAACCGAACCAGAGTTCTATCAGCCCAAATGAAAAGTGTGAAAGCAGAACGTCTGACAAAGTGGCAGGCAGTGGTGGGTAGAGTGCTGAAAAGTAAAAGTGTAAAAGTACTTGTGTCACAGCCTGAGCTGTGGCTCTGCAGATTCCCTCCCCTCTTGTCCAGTCTTTCTAGTTTTGTCGTTTGCTCGTCTTCAAGATTCTCAAGATTCTTCAAGATTCTCACGTCACGCCGGAGTTTTCACTTTGCCTGGATCGTGGAATCCAGATCTCTTCAGCTCCAACCATCATCTTTGCACGTTTTGGTTGTGTAATAAAGCCTGTGTAACTGTCCGCTTGGAGTCATTTAAAAGGCCTGGATTTCAACGATTGTGAATGTATTTTGGATTTATAAAAGACGTTTTATTGGGATTATGGTGTAGACATGAACACATCACTCCACGCAGGTACCAGTGGCGTCCACCAGTGGGCGGTATAGTTTCTGCCACTAGGCTAAATTAACTCCTGAAATGCGTAGATAAACCCCGTGCTGACCAGTTTACGGCGGTCGCTAACCCACAAACAAAAGAGCAAGCAGATGGGAAGCACGGTATAGACGCCAAACTTATAGACAAGTAACAAAGGAAATTGAGAGGTTTTGGTTTAACGCCATTGGGAAGCGGAACGAGGTGTGTATGTTGGGTGTTGCGGGAGTGAAATGTTCACGTTTATTGTTGTAAGTTGTTGTAAGAAGTTTAGCTATGCATTGACAAAGAGCCATTTAGCTTTGATATATTAATCCAGTGTGTGAGTTAGAGGTTATTGTGTAGTGTATAGGTATTGGTACAAAATGACTGTTGTTTAATTTGTGTATTTAATTAGGTTTATTGTTTTAGTATGTTTGAATTTAGCTAAGGTAATGTGCATAAAAGTACTTATGTTTATATCTATTTGCATATTTTTATAGTTTTCACGGTGCACTACGGTTACGGAGAAAGACATAAAGAAACCGTAAAGACATCAGTGGAGACTCTCTGCATCTTGCTTAATCCACCGAGGGCAGTTACAGCCTGTAAACGTTTATCTGGGCCCAGAACTAGCCCAGAACAAGCCCAGAACAACTAGGTCAATAAACTCAATACTCAAAATACAAGTATCTTTGTGTTTTTATCAGGGACATGCACAGACGTTTTGGTGGGCAGGGGCTCAAGTAAAAAAAAAAAGGGCATTTCTCATAATTTATTTATTTATTTATTTATTTTATTTTTTATTTATACAGATTTTTAATTTTTATACACAAGTGCACATAATACAAAAAAAAAAAAAAAAAAAGCAGTAAATCAGACAATTACGGCACAAAAAACAAACAAACAAAAAAACAGAAAACAAAAAACATACAGCCAGCGGTTACACATTTTATAAGCATAAATATATGTGTCAGTACAATGAATAAATATCACAAAAAGTCCACTCAGAAATTGAGTCAAGGAGTCCTGAGCCAGAGGGGAGTGGCAGTCTCGGTAAAGATAACTACCCATAGTTAAAAAAAAAAAAAATTTAAATTAAAAAGTGCATTGCATTTAGGTCCCAGTTTGAGATCTATCCTTCCTGATGTATTCTATGAAAGGGCCCCATATCTTCATGAACTTATCTTGAGAGCTAGACATAGAGAACCGAATTTCTTCAAGGTGTAAACAGGAAACCATATCATTAAGCCACCTCTTGAAGCAAGGAGAGGAGGCCAACTTCCACTCCTTTAGGATAACCCGTTTTGCAATGATCATACCAAACATGAGGGCTTGTTGTAAAGCGGATGGAAGAGCCAAAGAACCTTCGGAGCAGCCCAGTAATACTAAGAGACAGTCCGGAATCAGTTGTCTATTGTAAACAGCACTGTACAAACTGAAAATGTCGACCCAGAATTTTGTAAGCTTAGAGCAGGACCAGAAAAGATGCCCAAGAGTTCCATTAGTTGATTTACATTTATCACAAGTGGGGGAGACAGCCGGAGATAGTTTGTTCAGTCTAGTCTTGGAATAGTGCAACCTATGAACTACTTTGAACTGAATAAGCTGAAGTCGAGCATTAATAGAGCATGCTTTTATCCTGTTTAACCCTTTCGCCCATAACTCGTCAGATATAACTTCGCCGGTGTCCTTGATCCACGCCTCTTTAATATGGAGAGAGGGGGTTGCCACAACAAAGAGATTAACAAACCGAGAGATCAAATGCTTGGAGGTGGAAGGGCTGATCATAATATCAAAAAAGACATGTTGCATGGGGGTCACATCTAGGCAAGAAAAAGTATGCTTGACAAAATTCCTAATTTGTAGATAACGAAAAAATTGGTTAGTAGGGAGTTTGAACTTAGCCTGGAGCTGGGCAAAAGATGCAAAGTGATTATCAATGTAAAGATCCCTGATAGTAGTTAAACCTTTATCTGACCATTGCGTAAAGACAGCATCCATCAAACCAGGCTTGAAACGGGGGTTCTGACATATGGGGGCATGAATTTAATTTTCTGGGAGTTTCAGAATTAACTTGATTTGCTTTAAAATTTTAATCGAGTTGCAAAGTAAAAAATTGTTGCGTAGTGATTTAATTTTAATGTCAGGATTTGAGAATAGAATGGCTGACAAAGAGGCACCAGTAAGTGACACAGCATTACTAAGCTCAATCTCAGGCCATCTAGGGCAGGGTCCCCCCACCTCTGCACCCCCAGCCGTGGACTGATTCCAGAAAACCCATGCCCTGGCGTTGCAGGCCCAGTAGTAATGTCGAAAGACAGGCAGACCCAAACCACCCTCCGCAGTGGGCTTCTGTAAGTGGGCCTTTGAAATACGGGGGGGCTTGAAGGCCCAGATGAAGGGCATGATAATAGAGTCTAATGTCTTGAAAAAGGAAGAAGTGAGGAAGATGGGCACATTCTGAAATAAATAAGTAAATTTAGGGAGCACAACCATTTTAATAATGTTGACACGGCCAATCAATGAGAGGGGGAGAAGCTTCCATTTATCTATCATACCCTTGAGCCTGCCAATCAGATCCATATAATTACGTTTAAAAAGAAGTTTTGGATTTCTGGGAATGTTAATCTCCAGGTAGGAAAAGTGATCATGAGAGACTCTGAAGGGCAGATTGAGAAGAAAACTGGAGTCAAGACTGCTAGACAGAGGCATAAAAAACGATTTCTCCCAGTTTATAGTAAACCCAGAGAGTCGCCCAAAGCCATCTATCAGATTAAGAAGGGGTGAAAGGGATGTTTTTACATCTGAAAGGGTCAGGATTACATCATCTGCGTACAGACCGATGGTGCACTCGGATGTGCCGCACCTTATACCGGAGATTTGGGGGTTGGCTCTAATGGCTATGGCCAGCGGTTCAAGAGCTAGAGCAAAAAGCATTGGAGAGAGGCAGCAGCCCTGCCTGGTGCCGCGGTGGAACGGGAACGGGGTGGATCGTTCGTGATTGGTTATAACAGAAGATCGGGGGCCAGCATACAGCATTTTTAATATATTCATAAATTTCGACCCAAAACCAAATTTGTCAAGAGCAGCGAACATGTATCTCCACTCCACCTGGTCAAAGGCCTGCTGAGCATCTAGTGAGATCACAGCAGAGTGGGGCAATTTAGTTGAGTACATTAAATTAAGCAAACACCTTGTGTTTGAGAAGGAAAATCTATTGGGGATGAAACCTGATTGATCAGGATGAATTAAAGTGCCAATATATTTGTTTAACTGGTTAGTCAGGACTTTTGCAATAATTTTTTGGTCAGAGTTGAGTAGAGATAGGGGGCGATACGATGAGACATTTGTTTCGTCTCTGTCCTTTTTTAAAAGGCCACAGATATGGGCGTCGTAGAGAGTATGGGGAAAGGTACCCTTTTTTACTGAGCAACTGACCATCCGAAGCAGGAGTGGGGCGATAACGTCAATGTCCGTCTTGTAAAATTCTATCCCAAATCCATCTGGACCGCATGCTTTGCCACCGGGAAAAGAACGAATAGCATCTCTGATCTCCTCCAGTGTAAATTCAGATTCCAATTCTAGTCTTGCGAATTCAGAGAGGACTGGAACGTCTAAAGTATGGAGAAAATTAGCAATATCTGCGTCCGTGGCAGTAGATCTGGAAATATATAGCTGGCTGTAAAAACTAAAAAATCTGTCATTAATCTGCTTGTGATCAGTTAATAGCTGACCGGTGGAGGAGGCAATTTTATGTTTTGCCCTATCAGATATGACACCCTTCAGTTGCCTAGCGAGCAATTTATCAGCCTTCTCACCCAGCTCAAAGTGCTTCTGCTTTAGTTTACGAATATAGTTCCCAACCTGCTCGCCCAAAATATGGTTATATTCATATTTCACTTTCAAAATAGAGCTAAGTGTGTCATCAGAACCTGTTTTTCGATACTCCTCCTCCAGTTCAGCTAGTTCAGCCTCAATATCAGTGCGACGCCTGAGCCTAGCCCTTTTGCGAGACGACTGATATGAGATGATGTACCCTCTGATCACGGCTTTAAACGACTCCCACAAAATAGAATCTGAGACAACGCCATTATCATTTATGAGCAGAAAATATAGAGAGGGGTTGAATTTCCAACTATAGTGACTCATAATTTCTTTTAAACAAAACATTAAATATATTAATCACGCAATTATTTAATACTCAACATTTGTACTTTTCTATAAAATAATCAGTTTACATTGAGACCACGGTCTTCTTTTAGTGTAATTTACCCTTCTGCATTGAACCGATGGGGTAGCCTTGCACCCTACGCTGTAGCCCGACGTGCGCCGCAAAAATGGAGCTCCACCTTGAGGCGACGGTAAGAACTGTGATCGGTCGGCTGGGTCGCCCCGCAGTGCCTCAGAGCTGTCAGGAAGTGCTCCGTGCTTTAACGTAAATTTTACTAGTGGCCGAACCAGCGGCTGGAACACGGTGGATCAATATATTTGAGCATCACAACCCAAGCGAAATGACACGTTCACTATCAGAATGTGATCCACTCGGTCTATAACAGCTGCATGTGCACAATTTTACCCCCATTCAAGTTAGCAGAGTGCTAAATCGGAAGTTGGCCTGCTCGGCCAGCAAAAGTCAACTCAGTGGACGCTGTTACGCTGCTGACAACTAGCTTTTGCCAGAGTAATTGCAGAACGACACAGACACGTAGCACGTAGACCCGACGCAGAAGTAAAAATCCCGCTTTAATGTCACAGGAGCTGCAACAACAAAGGACAGTATGCCACAATGTGCATGTTTTCTATGCTACAAGTGTATATTTACAATAAATGACTGCACCAAGTTGAGGGACATAGTTGCATAAATCATGTGTTTATTGTTCAAAAGGCAATAAATCCTTTTGAATTCTTTTGGTGGAAAAGCCTACATAACACTATAAAATAAAGAAAAACCTTCACACTAAACTGTGGCTTTGGACTGCAGGCATGATTAAAATAAATGTTATTTAAATACGTTTTGTTTCACAAGCAAGATGTCAAATGAGTAAAGATAACCTTCAGCTTCACACAGCAAAGCAACAGAATACTAAATACATTAATGTATTGATCAAATACTTTATTATTGTTGCTATTATATTACACTTACCACACACACACACACACACACACACACTCTCTATCGATGTCTGACTGATGGTGACATAAATTTAATTTCATATTCGAGAGGGGGTGCTGTCTGTATCAAGATCTATCAGCAAACAAACTCACAGAATGGATAATTATTAGATCAAAACTTTGAAGTTACTCTTTAAGGAACTTTTTTCATGGAGTGGTCAGTTTTGAAACTTTGGTCTATTTTGCTTCCAGGTCTTCTTTTACTCTAACGGAAATAAAACTTCAAGAATACACCTTTAGATGGAGATGGTTTTAAGCCTGCTAACCTCTGTCTGTTTGCATCTGTAGATTTCTTCTATATTAACCAAAACAAGCTAATCTGCATATTTACACAGTACATTTCAGAGAAAAATCCTCTTGATGTAAGTCATTAACTGGGGAAGTTTGTGGTGATATGCTTTAGTTATTTTCTTTGTCCTATTCACCTGCAGTGACTTGTCAAATGTGTGAAAATTTGCGCTTTTTAATTAGTTAACGCCTAATTTGCATATGAATGTGGCGATTGTGATGACGTTATTAGACACAAATTACAGTCCATCAGCCTGTACGGTCTAGTCTATTGCCTTTTCTGAACTTCAGCTAACATTTGCTCAGCTCATGGATGTTAGCAAGACATAGGCCTATATTTGTCTTTAGTCTAATTAGTGGTAATCTCGGGGTGGAATCAACATAAAGGCTGAATACCACGGAGATGCAGGGGAATTCAGCAGGAAAAATAACAGGAATGAAGGAAGTAGTAAGTCATTAAAAGTATTTCCGGACAGGGGAGGAGGTGTAGACAGTGCTGACGCACTGGGGCCCAGACAGTTTTGGGGCCGTACAAGCTGGTGTTAAAATGCATGGAGTCCCTCAATGAATAATATATACCTGTTCCACCTTACACTATGTTACAAGAGATGATCGCCTGCTGTATATACACTCATATGTCCCCCTCTGCCGTGGTGTCAGACAGGTCGCATTAGTTAGAAGCTACACCAGGGGTAGGCAAGTTCGGTCCTAGAGAGCCGCTGTCCTGCAGAATTTAGTTCCAACCCTAATCAAACACACCCGAACAAGCTAATCAATGTCTTCAGGATTACTAAGGCTATAGGCAGGAGAGGTTTTTTTCAGTGTTGGAGCCAAACTCTGCAGGATAGCGGCTCTCTAGGACCGAACTTGCCTACCCCTGAGCTATACGCACAATACATCTAAATCAAATGTTTCAAAGCAAACAGCTTTGGATCCGTGCTAATGACAGCTGGCTGCCTCTGCCCTGTTTCACTATAAGTTAGGCTAGTAAACGAATCGCTTTGTACCGTTACATCCTTTCTTGCAGGCTAAAATTAATACTGACATAATGCCAGTGGTACACGGCATAGTTACATGGGTTGTGTTAGTTGCTGAAATAATGTGGAAAGCGATCCAACTTCGGGGGAGCCCCTAAATGAGACACCACCACACTTTTAATACACCATTAATGGAAAGTAAGATAATTCTGCAGTTTGTGAGATGCAGGCTGTGTTCCAACACGGTCACCGGTGGCAGAGTGTGCACTCACTGGATCGGAGTTAATTAGTAGAACAACCAAACTTTAAACTTAAAATGTTTTCTAAATGTTTGCATCTGTCCAGCTCAGTAACATCTGGCACAGGCGCACTGGTTAAAGCTGTATAACACAGCTTAGTACAGCTCGTTTGGTTAAAGGAGGGGTACAAAGGAAGCGGAAGCATGAACTCTTGGCAGTGTGGGAGCTCTTCCTCTTTTGTAAATAGAAAGAAATGTGAGGCAGCAGCCCTCTCTGCTTAGCTATTTTTTCTCAACACAGTACAAACTTCTGCTTCGAAGCAGAAATTATGCAACACACAGATGTTTTCTTGAGTAAAAGTATCCGTACCACAATGTATTAATACTCCATTACTGGTTAAAGTCCTGCATTTAACATTTTTACAGGAAAAACACGAACTACATCAACGTAAAGGCTGAGTACCAAGGGGACGCAGGAATTCAGCAGGAAAAATAACAGGAATAAAGGAAGCACAGAATAAAAAGTATTTCAGGGATATCTAAACATATTGTTTAGCTGCTTGTTCTATTGAAGATGTTACAGTTTGAATAACACACAGCTTACTGCATAAACACACACACAAGCATTGTTTTTGTGTTTTTTTACTTACCCTAATTGCATCCAACTCCTTTGCCGTTCACAGGGCATCTAAAAAGTGAACGTGCGCAGCAGCTTAGACGACATATAGAAAGTGAAAGTGTGATGAAGTGTAGAAGTATGTAAAGGTCAGAACAGCTGGCTCCACTTTTTGATAAATTATTATCTTCTGTTGTTTTTTGGTATCTTACCGTTGTTTCTCCCAGACAAGGACTAACACTGTAAACCTGAAACTGAAGATAAACACTTTCATTGACACTTGTGAGGAAAACACTGAGGAACACTAAACTGTTTGATTTTGGTATCAAACCTCAGCTTTGATACATAAGTAATCCTTAAAAAATTTAATGAGGTACAAATAAACACACGCATAAACATCCTTTGGCCTTATTGAATGCAGCCCCATAAAGAAATACCCACAAACTTTAGAGACACATTTAATCTCCAACTGTTAGTGTGGGACATATGACCCTGTCTTAGCACAATGTATAATTCAGGATCAGTAGGAACTGAATAAACAGACTTTAGAAATCTGTCTGGTGTCTGGACTTTGGTTACACATTTGTTTATTTGCTGAACTGTGGACCAAAATGGGAGCACTCTACGCAAAACACCTAAAAGGATCAGTTAGATTCATATTCCTTTTATTTGTCAGGTACATAAAAACTAAATTTTACATTTCACCCCCCCTGGCGAGTTAGATCAACTTTTCTCATTTGGTTTAACCCCAGCTGACTCTACACACATGCAGACATGCCTGAAGAAGCCTAAAATCTTTTAAAATGTGCATATGGCACCTTTTCACCTCAATGATAAATTAGCTTAATAATGTGAATTCAATTAAGAATTATTTATTCAAAAAATATTCAATAGGGGGGTCTGTGGGTCCTCCCCCAGAAGATTGTGAGCATTAAAAACATAATTTCCTGAATTCTGGAGACATTTTCTGCACCAATTTATGGTGGAAATGTCACGATCCTTGTCTGGGTTATATTACTTTGGCCATGCCTTCTCTGTGTTTTGATTTTGGGTTCTCTGTGTCTGGGTTTCAGTCTGTCTGTGGTCTTCTGCTTGTTCTGTGTGGTGGTTCTGAACTGTCCTGTTATCTCGGTGTCTGCCTTAGTACTTTAGTTCTGTTCCTGTCCCTCATGTCTAGTTTCCAACCATCATGCTTGGCTTCCGCCTGTTTGTTAGGTGTCATTGATGTTCTCTGCCAGTTTCACTAATTTATCTGATTTATTATTTTATTCAACCACATTATTCATCCTTAAGTTACTTCGTATCTGCCTTGTCTCGTATCCTAGTTCCTAGTTTGGTGTCTTAGTTCTTAGTTCTGTACCTTAGTTCATGTCTTTAGCGTTTACTCCTGGTCTGTGTTCTTCTGTGTTGTGTTGCCCATGTCTGCTCTGAGTTCTGTTTTATCTTGGCTTCAGTCTGTGATCCTTGTTATTAGTGTATTCGTATTCTGTCTGCTTGTGTCTGGATTAGTTTGTTATTTTTGTTATTCTGATCTGTTACTCCTTACTTTGATATGTTTAGTGTTCAGTACTTGTGTTATGTCTGCTCACCTCACCCGGTCTCTCTGTTTCCCCCTTCTGTCTCTCTGTCTCGTTAGTCCTGATCCCGGTCACCTGTGTTGCTCCAGCCCCGCTCGTTAGTCCCTGTGTATAAATGTTTGGTGTTTCTGTTCATTCCCTGTCCGGTCATTGTTGCATGTATGCTCTGTTGTATGTACAACCAGTTCCTGCTCGTGGATGTTACCAGTTTCCTGTACCCGTGAGTTCTGTTCATGCCTGTTTGTCATGCTTGGGATAAATAAACCTGTTCGTTGAGTGGTGTTCTTCTCACGAAGAGAACCCCCGAACTTGCTCTATAAGAGCAGTGCTTTCCTTCCTGCAAGAAGGGTTGGAGCGAAGGCTGTCTCCCTCCACCCTTAAAGTGTATGTTTTGCTGCTATTGCTGCACATCACGATGCAGTTGAAGATAAGTCGCTGGGAAAGCATGACCTGATCGTCAGGTTCCTGAGGGGGGCAAGGAGACTAAATCTGCCTCGCCCACTCTCTATACCCTCTTGGAATTTGTCTCTGGTCCTTTCGGCACTTCAGAGACCACCCTTTGAGCCTTTGCAGTCAGTGGAGTTAAAAATTCTGTCCTATAAAACAGTACTCCGGGTTGCATTGGCCTCTATCAAGAGGGTAGGGGACCTGCATGCATTTTCGGTCGACGAATCGTGCCTAGAATTCGGCCCGGCTAACTGTCACGTGATCCTGAGACCCCGGCTTGGATATGTGCCTTGGATAGAACCCCCAACCTTCTGGTTTGTAGACACATGTACCTCCCTTCGGGCAGGATGTGGCTTCCGCAGCGTCCCTCTCTCCTGGAAAGGCACGCTTTCCCTACGCAGGTCCTCTACGCAGGTCTTCCGCCCCAGCCAGTTGGGTGTCTAAGAGTCTTGCATAGGGCACTGGATGTGGCAGCAACCGTGGTGTTTTCCATAGGGATCCCAATTATGTCGTCACGTTGATGTTTTGTTGAACGTGAGTGACTGATGGGGAACGTCTCGGTTACTAATGTAACCCTCGTTCCCTGAAGGAGGGAACGAGAGACGTAACGTCCCGTCGCCACGGTTGCTGACCATCACTGTACGGCCGAACACGTCTCGGCTCCTCAGCGTAAAACAATATGCGTCCTTCTTCAGGGAACGAGGGTTACATTAGTAACCGAGAAATTATCAATTCATTTAAATTTGTACTACTGACAATGTGATACTAATGTGAAAATCTGATATTATGAAAAAATTTTATAATATTTTGTCAAGTCAAGTCAAGTCACCTTTATTTATATAGCGCTTTTTACAATACAAATTGTTTCAAAGCAGCTCTACAGAGATAACAGGAAAACAATGTTGTAATAGTATTGTTAAATTCAAAATTAAATGTTAAATGTCCCCAACTAAGCAAGCCAAAAGCCAATGGCGACAAAGGCGAAGAGAGGCGAAAAAGGCAACAGTGGCAAGGAACCAAAACTCCATCAGGTGACAGAATGGAGAAAAAAACCTTGGGAGAACCCAGGCTCAGTCAGGGGGCCAGTCCTCCTTTGGCCAATGAACGAACAGTGTATGATTATGAGTTAGGCAGCATAATGTCAGGAGTCAGATGTGATCAGAACTTTCACGATATTTATCCAGTTCATCTGGTTGGGTTGGGTCATCCGGCCGGTGAGGAGATGAGTGTATGCATGAAGTTATTATCTACAGTGTTATTTAAACTCTCACATACATCAACAATCCGCATTTGAAACTCAACCAATGGTGACATGCTTTATGCCAGCACACAAAACTCATTCATGGCTCACAGCATGCTTTGCAGCAAGAATAAGTTATTCAGCTGCACTATTTTACTATTTATATTTGAATACTTTTTTATTGTCACCATTCTTGAGAGTTGTATGATGAGTGTTGATGTCTAAGTGAGTAAGTTTACTCAAGAGGTTGTAGTGTTTTTGGAAGATCTCACACATTATTATACGGCGTTACAAAAGATCTTTCTATTACAACAGAAAGTATCACTTTTTTATTCATTAAAGGGACTATAAGTAACTTTTTAGGTAATTTATAATCTAAAATCAATATTTTTATTCATAAATATGTCCCCAATGGTGTACCAATACCTCTGCCAATTATCTGATTTATCCTCGTAAACGAAGAATTTATTATATTTATATACATGGGACGGGTAAGTCCACGGAGGCTTCCATGTCGTTCGAAAAACTATAATAGCAGAGAGGGACAAAAAGTACGCCAACGTGTTTCCACAACGCGTTTTGGTTCAGAGCCGGCGTCACGTAACTGAAGCAGCAGAAACGGAGGAGCAGAGCAGTGAGAGGCGCTTGTCACTGCAAGTTTAAAAGGCTGCATTGCACTGTTATTTTTAATGGCAGACCATAGCCTACTTATGCCGAGCCACAGGAGAAGAAATCCTCGTCGCCCAAAATAGTCCAAAACAGATCGTAAAAGGAAACGTGACCGGAGATTACAAAAACAAGAGTTAATGTCGGGATAGCTTTTTCCAGGTGGAAAGAGCTAATGCAGGAGAAAGATTTCAAAAGAGACGCTGAAGTCCTGCTTTCTTCTCGACAGGCAAGTCAATGTTACAGTCTTAATTACAAGCTTTTTTCATTGTTTGGTTGTGTACTTTATTTTATAGACAGAAGAACATATATCGTTAGGCTCTTTGGTGAATAGCAGCTATTGAGTAAAGTAGTAGAGAACGCGCTAAAAACAAGGTTTGTAAGTTTACTTTTTGTAACCTAGAAATTCGATAATATATTTTAATAGAGCATATGATTGTTCTTGCATTGTTTGCACACCGAAGGAAAACTCGACGAAGTGCAATTAGAAGACATCCTGTCATAGCTTTTTGGTACATAACGGCTACCGTAGATGCAACACGCATTTGAAAACGCGAGGCGCTGGAGAGCACAATTCGTTTGAATGCAAAATACAATTTCACCGCTAGATGGGAGTAATTCTTACTTCATGCCCCTTTAATGCTTCACCTTCATAACTATTTAAACCTGTCTTGAAACCACAGAAAAAAGTATTTTAAGTAAATACAGATCACCATAATTGTGAAACTTATTTTTGCCGAAACATCAACATCTAAAGCTCTGTTAATTGTCAATAAGAAACTTTGTACACACAAAGAAATGAAGTCAATCTGGTTAGTAATAAGTGAAGCTGGTAATGCTGTTTGTGGAGTTTAATTGTTAGTAGTTGTTTAATTGTTGATTTCATCTAAAGCTGTGGCTGGAATTCATTTCCTTCAGTGTCTCTGCTTATTAACAGCAGTTGTCCGCATGTTTCACGAACATCATACTAACCTTTAAATGACGTTCAATTAACATTAAGGAAACGTCTCAGGATACAACTGTAACCATAGTTCCCTGAGAAGTAGGGTTGGGAATCGTAAGAAATTTTCCGGTTCCGGTTCCGGTTCCGCCTAACGATTCCGGTTCCGATTCCGGTTCCATTAAAATTATTTAACAACTAATAAATAAATAGTGGTAAGGAAAAATGCACAATACTCAACTCAAACAATCCTTTTTGTGTTTATTACTTACTGTCAAATGAATTTACAGGCTGGCAATGTCAAAAAACAACAACATATATTAGAGTATTTAGCAATTTTTGCAACAAAAAAAAATTTACAATTTTTCTGAAGGAAAATCAACATATCTGCTTTCTCTGGGAGAATTCTTGACCTCTCCTGGCTTATTGTGTCTCCAGCAGTGGAGAATACCCTCTCTGAAGGAGTAGAAGATGCTTGGACAGACATGTATGATTCAGACAGGTGAAACAGAACAGGCAATGCCTCTCTCTTCTCCCACCACCAAACAGCAGGGTCTTCATAGGTGGGGATCGAGGACATGTCTTTGTAGAAAATAAGCTCTCTGTCAACTCTCTCATCAACTGACAAGCCACTGCCAGTAGCATTTGGAAGCACAATCCCCTGCAGAGCTTTATCCTCCTTTTCAAACAGAACTGCCAATGGGCACTTTTTTACTTTCTTGCAAGGCACTTCCTAAAAAGCAAGAAAATTAGTGTTAGTTAGTTAGTTAGTTAGTTAGTTAGTTAGTAGTAATATGAACAATATATATCCTTGTCAACAACACCAGACAATGTATCTTTATCAATGTGAGTTTGCATTCATCTTTGAAGTGTTGTCGTGTTCTTGCTCATGGCCTTTTTCCCTTTCCTGCTCTTCTGACACCTCCTTTAGAGAGAGCTTTGCATTAGAAGCAGACATTCACAGTATACATTGTTCCCTGTGTGTGTTTGTGTGAAAGAAAACAACAATACCTTGTTTTGTGCCATTACTGCAGCCAGTTTCACCCTCTCCCAAATGTTGTCTGCAAGTAGCTTATTTTTGAAGCGTGGATCCATCACTGTAGCCTCTTCAGGGAAGTGCTTGATGTCCTCATTCTTTAAGATAAAGATAATAAATTCAAAACAAGTAATCTGTAAACGGTACTGAAGCACTAAGCAGTAATCTGTACTTGGTATTTCATGATTATCATCATCATCATGGTGGTGGTTGAGGAGATTACCCCCTTCTATGTAAAGCGCTTTGAGGTCCCAGATAAAGCGCTATATAAATGTAACGGATTATTATTATTATTATTATTATTATTATTATTATCATCATGAAATAACAAGTGGTAGCTGGGTAGTGCATTTTACTGGCTGCTGTACCTGGTAACGCTTGGACAGATCTTCCCAAACCTTTTTCTTGATTCCAGCCGCAAATAGTGTGTCATTCTCTTGAACCTGAAAGTGTTCTTCAAGTTCCTGGAGGAAGGACTTGGCCACAGGTTGGAGTACTGTCACTCGATACACATAGAGTGGAAGTGTACATTACACTCATGAGCTTTGTAAACTCCTCTGCCTTTTTGAGGTCTTCGTCAGTGATTTACATTTACATTTACATTTAGTCATTTAGCAGACGCTTTTATCCAAAGCGACTTACAACTGAGGACTAAACCAAGCGAGTCATCGTGAAGAGGTAGAAACAACGCAAGAAGTGCTCAAAATACAAAGTTCAGACATAGCTCAGAGTAGCATGAGCCAGGCAAGCGAGGATTTAAAGGAAAAGGGAAGGTGTGAGGGGATGGGATCTAGAGGGCAGGTGGTAGGATGACTGGAGAGAAGTAGTTTAGATACTTCTTCCTCGGTTAGTGGAGCGAAGGAGGAGAGAAGGATATTGGCTGTGGGAGAGGTTAGTCTGGGTTCCTGTGTGTGTGAATCTGAGAACTGACTGCTGATAGTTGTAGTTTTGTTAGTGAAGAAGTTGGCAAAATCATCAGCAGTTAGCGAGGAGGTGGGTGGTGGTGGAGGTGGACAGAGGAGAGAGTTGAATGTCTTGAACAGTGTTCGTGTGTTAGAGGCACTGTTGATCTTGTTGTGGAAATATGAAGATTTCGCAGCATGAACATCAACAGAAAAGGAAGAGAGCAGAGATTGATACCTACTGAGGTCAGATGTGTCTTTTGATTTGCGCCATTTCCTCTCTGCTGCCCTGAGCTTGGTCCGGTGTTCACGAAGAACCTCAGATAGCCAGGGGTTAGAGGGAGTGGCACGTGCTGGCCTAGAGGAGAGAGGACAGATATTGTCTAAAGAAGAGGTTAGGATGGAGCATAAAGTATCTGTTGCAGTATTCACATCCAGAGATGAGAAATGCGAGGGTGAGGGAAGAGAAGATGACACAGCAGAGGAAAGATGGGATGGAGAAAGTGAGCGCAGGTTTCGTCTGAAAGTAAATGGTGGGGAGGTTGGTGGAGCATGGGTAGTGAGTTGTAGATTGAAAGTAATGAGAAAATGATCTGAAACTTGGAGAGGTTCCACCAAAATGTTGTCTGTGATACAGTTGCGTGTGTAAACCAGGTCCAGTTGGTTGCCTGACTTGTGAGTACCGGTGGTGATGAGCCGTTTGAGATTGAAAGCGGCTAGGAGAGAGATGAAGTCTGTTGCATACGGCTTTGCTAGATGAATGTTGAAATCACCAAAGACTACGAGTGGGGTGCCATCCTCAGGGAAAGAGGACAGCAGCACATCCAGCTCCTCTACAAAGCTTCCCAGTGGACCTGGGGGGCGATAAATAACTACAATATGGATCTTAATGGGAGTTGTAAGTGTAATAGCATGATATTCAAATGAGTTGTTATTGCATAGAGAAGAGAGAGTTGAATATTTCCAATTGTTAGAAATGAGAAGACCAGTACCCCCACCCCTCCCCGACTGGCGAGGGGTGTGAGAGAAAGAGAAGTTGTTAGAGAGAGCAGCAGGGGTTGCTGAGTCTTCTGGACGGATCCAGGTCTCAGTCAAGCCCAAGATATTAAGAGTAGAGTGAGATGCAAAGGCTGGAATGAAGTCAGCTTTATTGACTGCTGATTGACAATTCCATAGACCCATAGAAAGAGAGGTGAGTGTGAGGATGAGAGAAAAGGGCGCAGATTAGCAGTATTGCGTTGCCTTCTGTGCGTGGTGAGAGAGCGTTGTCGAGAGACAACAGGAATGTATTGAAAGCACATAATGATAATGGGAAATAAGATAAGGTAGGAAAGGAAAGGGTGAAGAAGATACTTAAGTGCCTTGCAGGTGTCCTTGCTCGGTGGAGTCGCGCAGGAAGAGTCGCAGGTCTTAACCTGAGTCGGTCTTAACACGAGGAGGCTGAAACCGAGAGCTGAATGCTTCCGCTGACGCTTCCGCGACAGCGCACACACTACATAGATATAATGCTTCCAATCGCCTGAGTGAGGACAGCTGTGGCCGCCCTTGCAATTAGCACAGCAAAAGCAAATATCCCGAGAATGGGCGGAATCGAAACTAGCTGTTGAACAGCGCTTACTTAAGTGCTTCAATAAAATACAGATTATAACCCTTAAGACGCACGGCAGTTATTCAAAATAGGATCGCGTTTAATTCAAATACAGATATTTAGTCAAGGTAAACATTAAAAATAAGCAAATAATCGAAAATAGCCCTACCTACTTGACAAATAGTAAACAGAGCAACAGGAGAACTGTATATTAAGAAAAAACCACTCACGTGCTCTTGTCGTTCTCACAGAGTGACCGCTTGTCCTGGCTTCCTTCTGAATCTATTCTAGTTTTATATCTGCTATAACAGCCCTTGCAATTAGCACAGAAAAAGCCAAAATCCCGAGAATGGGCGGAATCGAAACTAGCTGTTGAACAGCGCTTACTTAAGTGCTTCAATAAAATACAGATTATAACCCTTAAGACGCACGGCAGTTATTCAGAATAGGATCGCGTTTAATTCAAATACAGATATTTAGTCAAGGTAAACATTAAAAATAAGCAAAGAATCGAAAATAGCCCTACCTACTTGACAAATAGTAAACAGAGCAACAGGAGAACTGTATATTAAGAAAAAACCACTCACATGCTCTTGTCGTTCTCACAGAATGACCGCTTGTCCAGTGATGCGTTCCAATCTGAAATTTGCAAACATTAAATCTTGCATCTAATAAATTGTCCATTATACAATTAATCAGATTCATCACATTCATTCCTTCTACCTATCCCTCTCCATTGAGCCTCTCAGCCTTGGGTCCATGGAAGCTGCTTGGATGGCAGGATATTGCTCAAGAAATCTGTCTATCATTAGACAGAGTGAATTCCAGCGCGTTCTGACGTCCAGGATTACTTTATGCTGTGGGAGGTCTGAAAAGCAATTAATAAAACTTAATTAATAAAATAAAATAATAATAAAATAAAACTCATTATTTAATAATATTAAATGACTTACTAAGGAGATGTTGCTTCTCTTGCAAAACAGTCTTGGCCATTGAAGATCTCTTCAGCCATACAATGACACTTCGGATACGAGCACACCATCGAGAAACAGAGTCAATTGAGTAGATTTTCTGTGCAGCAATGTTCAGTGTATGTGCAAAGCATGCCATTTTTTTAAGCTGGAGTCTACTGACAGCTACATTCATGTTTGCAGCATTGTCCACCGTGACTGCAACTATTTTCTCCCTAACTCCAAACTCTTCCAAAATTGTCTCTATTTCTTGGGCAACATTAGGACCTGTCTGAACGTCATAGACTGCTTTACTTTTTAGGACTGTTTGTTTCATTTTCCCCTCACTAACAAAATGTAGTGTGACTGTAATGTAGTGGTCCTGTGTAATGCTGGTCCATCCATCACTTGTAATTGCTGCACTGTAGATGTTTTTCAGAGCATCAATTACATTCTGCTTTTCAGTGTCATACCAAGCAGGAATAAGCTGGTTGGCTAAACAGTCCCTAGAGGGTGGGTGGTATTTGGGGTTAAGACACTTGGTCATCTCTCTAAAATGAAGAAAAAATGGAAATTAAATATTAAAAATAATTATACTTTATATAAATAATTCTCTCTGTCTTATACATTTTCTCTCTGTCTTTGCATAAAACCTAGTTATAAATTATATTTATGAGTTATTTTTTTACAGTATATTAATTTACAAGTTATAAATAGTAATTCAGTTAACTTTATAATAAATGGTAGTTCAGCTGCATGCATGTGCCTAAACACTTACCTAAACCATGGGGACTCAACGGTGGAAAAAGGATGTAAACCTTTCACTATAAACCGTGTAACAGCCCTGTGGCACTCATTTATTCCCTCTGTCGTCATTTTTCCTTTACTCACTAAAGTAAACGGAGTTACAGTCTCTGGCGTTCCAGGAGCGGGTGTGGGTGTGGCGTGTTGCATGGTATCCGCGCTTGGCGCGCTATGTTTAACATCTGAAGAAAAAAAACGTAAATAATATTGATATGGTAGGTATAGTTTATTACTACTGAAATAATACATTTACCCATGTATGAGTTCCTACCTGGCGATGGGGACATGCAAGGTGCAGATGTCTTCCTTAAACAGTCGAAAACATTGCATGTTTTGAGGTTGATTCCGTGGCGCTGTTGCAAATGTTTACTCATATTGCTAGTACAGCCTCCTTTGCATGTTATTAGCTTGTTACATGTGTTACATTTTGCTTCATCATCATTTAATCTTTCGAAATGAATCCACACTTTTGACTTTCTCTTCGCCATGCTGGTCAACAAGAAAATATCTTGCGCAAGGCGTAAATTAATGAATGAGTAGCGGCGCGTGTGAGTGAACGTTGAGAGGTGTGTGTGTTTGTGTGTGTGTGTGTGTGAGAGAGTGCGTTAATTGGTTGCGCTGCTGGAAGTTGCGGACAACGTAATTGATATTCATGAGGTGAGATATAGCTATTAAAGAATACACTCCCAGCGCTTCGCAGTTCGCACACACATTGCACAAGAACCGTTTTCGGAACCGAAACGTAGGAATTTCACACGGTTCCGGTATTTTTCACAAAACAGAATCGGTTCTGCATAAGAACCGGTTTTCGGTTCCCAACCCTACTGAGAAGGGAATGTTGTGGCGAAAATTCATTAAACAAACATCACTACGTAAGAGACACTCATAGTCAAATTATAGAAATAGAAGTATTTATTCTTGCAAGAATAGGAGCAGTCTAATACACAGTTGTTACCCTGTGCAGAAGAGTGACACCCCCCCAGACAGACTGAACTAGCTTTTATCTTAGTTAAAGATAATCTTTTATCTTCCCCCCAGAGCCTTCCTCCCAGTAGTTTTCCATAGACGTCACTAGTTGGCCCACTAAGCCCCCCTGCACCAAATGGCCTTCTGACATCTAGGTCAGAGGTCCTTGTTCGTCTGTTCTCTGGAGTGTCTCCCCCTTCTGCCTCCCCAGGTACATAAACAGAATCTTCTCTCACTACAAGTGAGAGACACACGTGTGACATTCTTTGAATCATCTATATTTTACTAAAGATCAATGAATATCATAAAATCGCCACCACAGGAATGAAACGATGCGTCAATGACGCTTTCGGAACGCCTATGTGTTATTGCATTTGAATCACTTGTGTCAACTAGTCCAATGGCAAGACAGAACGTCATGGGCGGTTGATGTCAAGACCAGGAAAGGATAAAAGCACATGTGGAATGACCGGCGCTGGCTTCAATTAACCAAAGCAAGTCGATTACAGGGATGAAGGAAGTATGGCAAGGCGACGCAGCGTCTTGTTCCCTTCTCAGGGAATTATGGTTAAAGTCGTTACCTTAGACATTCTCTTTCGAAGGAATTCGTGCTGTATCAATGATGCTTTGGAAACGATAATGCCCAAACGCCATGCTTAGAGGTGCCTGTCTGTGTGAACACTGAGAGCGCAACTAAGACATGAGCACTTGTGAACCTGAGGCAGCGCCCAGGTCCAAGTTGTAAAACCTTATGAATGTGAGCGGAGAGGACCATCCTGCCGCATACCACATCCTGCAGGGATACCTCCTTATATAATGAGGCTTTCTAAGCTGCCACCCTCCTGTCCTCGCCTAAAAGCACAACAGAGGAATTGTGCACCAAACGGTTTCTCCCCAGGGATAGACCACCCAAAGGGACATGGTAGGCAGCTAAGGCCACCACGTACACCTTTAGTATGGAAGGGAATGACCCTGCGGAAAAACAAACCCGCAGTAACTCCAGCACTGCACCAATGGGGCAGTTAACTGGGTCCCACTGTCCAGTTCCACACTTTGAAGTGAAAACACACCCCTAAAATTCATACAGTTTCCTCGTGGAGGGATCTCTGGAGATAAGTATGATCTCCAAAACCTCAGTTGAGAGACCAAAGGCCAAAGCCACAGGTTCCATATCTCTGGGCTGGGGTAAAGGGTCATGCCTCCCACTTGAGACAGAAAGTCCCTCCTGATGTAGCTTCGGCCATGTCTATACCACAACATCCAGCTGGGTGTGTGAGGGAGAACCAAAGTGGACAGTTCTTCGTATCCTGAAACCTCCCATATGCGCTTCACCACCTCAGGGTGAAGTTTCCATTCCCCGGGCCTCAGCCCCTGCCTCGATAGGATGTCTGCTCATAAGTTTTGGTAACCTGGAATGTATACTGCTCTAAGGATGAGCTGTTTTCCTTTGGACCACAGGAGGATCTGGTGTGCCAGTTTGCATAGCGGGCATGGGCACTGACTCGCCAATGCTTTATATAAGAGATCACTGATGTGTTGTCTGTGTGAACATGCACATGATGGCCTCTCAGGTCTGGGAGGAAATGCTTCAATGCTGTGAAGAAGCCGTCATTTTCAGGCAATTTATGTGCCACAAGAGATGATGACTCCTCCACAGACCCTGAGCTGAGCGGCCTTCCATTGACGCTCCCCAGCCAGTGAGTGAAGCATCTGTCCTGAGCATCAAGTGATGACAATGGGCTCCTAACATGGGACCTTGGGACAAGAACCAAGCCTTCCTCCAATAACCTATGCATGGAGACACCACCATGTGATCTTGATCATTGTGGGGTACCGAGCGGCACCCCAAATACTGGGATGTGTAGGCTCACTGGCTTTAGGTGGTGGAGGTGGAAAAGACGGTTACCAGAGCTCAATTTGTTCCAAAAATAGAATGAAGTTTATTTATATTTTAACTCAGAAATCAAGAAAACAAAATAATCAAAAATAAATCAAAATAGCCCAATGCTTCTGGCTTTCAACAATAGTACAGCAAACACTTTGTACATAGCCTCACAGCAAGCTAGTACTCACTCTCACCCTCCCTAATGCAGAATGAGGCCCTCTTAAATAGGCCAAAGCATTAAGCCAAATTGGCCCATTCAGGGCCAATTGGACCATACCAACAATCAGGGTATTACCTTTAGCCTAAGGCCATAAATAAGCTATAAGCTAAGTAGAAAATAAATATTACATGAAAATAAAATAGTATCATCATATCACTATAATTTTATACAACATTTACACCACCTATTCACACCACCTATTCACACCACAAAAAATATACATACAAAACATTATTACAAACAAACACCCCTCTGTGAACAATGCTCTGCACCCTCTGCCCTATGACAAGGATAAATACTGCCCCTACAGCGGCGCGTGCATCCGCATAGGAGCAGTCGAACCGGACCGGGATGCAGGAAATGCGTGAGTCGTAATATGTATGAATTCACTAGGATTTTAGCCAGAAACAGGGAGTAAATGGGACATGAACTAGTGGGTACCGCACTACATGTCATGGAGGTGGTAAAGTAGGAAGTTATAAGCAGTGACAAATTAGTTTTGAGTGTTGTGAATGAAATCGCGGACTAACCGCGCTACAAACAAATCAACGCGAATGAGTTAATGGCGCCTAGCCTCGCGCCAGCCTTCTCTTTAAACACAACCCCCCTTGTGTTCATTAGCCATCCATACACCTTCACAAAATAACACAATTAGCCTAAGCAAGGCATCATTTTTATAAAGGAGCGTGGGAGTGTATGTGTGTGCAAATGCGTATGCAAATGTCCAGAGTCTCTCCCGCTCTCGCGTGTAACGCCATTCACAGTCAACGCGGGAGTGTGTAACAGTGAGAAATGAGGTTCAGTTTCTCACAATCATACTAAGTGGGTTGCCCCTTTGGTCCTGAGCCACCATTGCAAGGGTCTCATGTACAGCAGGGCAAAATGTATCATGTTGGACGCAACTGCCATCAGACCCAATAGTCTCAGAAACTGTTTGACAGTGAGTTACTGGTCTAGATTTATCTTGTTTACGGCTGTGAGAATCAAATCGATACGAGCAGGAGACAAACATGCCTGCATTGTTGTTGAGTCCCCCACCATGTCTAGAAAAGTGGTTCTCTTTGCTGGAGAAAGCACACTCTTCTTGGCATTCAGCCTGAACCCCAACTCTTTCATATTGGCGAGGACGAAATATCGATGCCGAACCACCATATGTTCCGATTGTGCCAAGATTAGCCAATCGTCGACATAGTTTAACACGTGGATACTACGGAGTCGCAGTGGACCCCATCCTTCTTTAGAAACTATGAAGTACCGGCTGTTAGAAACCTGACTCCTCCTCGGGTGAAGAAACACATTATACGACCTCATAGCCCAAGAGAGTTTTCACTTCCTGTTCCATTACCAGAGCCTGCTCGGGGTCCACCGCAGTGGTAAAACCCCATTGAAATAAGGTGGATGACACCCAAATTGGACTTTTGTAGCCTCTTTCTACAGTCTGCCGGACCCATTGTAACACATTTGGCAGAAGTCTCTCAGAAGGTCTACTAAGGGAACCAGCCTCTCATTACTGACCTCTGGTGTTCTTTGAGTAGTCAGCTTGGTCAGATAAGTATTTATCATTTAATTCCTCAAAATTAAATGCAGCCAAAGATCAACCAGACAAGATAACACGGTCTGGATGAAAGGCTGAACTACATTAGAATAGTTTCAATATACAATAAAAGAATCATAAATTAATAGCTTGCAATACGCAAAATTTTATGGACTCGTAATCTATGCATTGCCTTAGCAAATGCGAGATCCGAGCTACTCAATTCTTATTACATAGTCTTTTCTTGCCGCGAGAAGAAGTAAACAACAGCAGGGGTAAAACACCTGATAGTGCATCCATGTACACTTCGGGAAATTTTATGAATGAACACAACCCACACCCTTATTTTTTATATAGAGCTGACCGTGCTCTTCATACACAGGAGACCCGCATCGATGCTCAGCACATCCTCCTCCTCAGAGCTAGACTGCTGAAACACTGGCCTCAAAAAACATATACTCTACTCGTCTATGAGAACTCTGATTGGCTGTTCAGCTTAGTGAACGAGTCAGTGCCCGAGAACAATAGCAAAACAGCAAGCAGAGAAGTCAAGATGGTACAGATAGAAGACTGTTCTAATGTTACTTCATTTTATCTGATGGTTCCTTGGCGAATATTTCAATATTAACATGAGCGGAGTGGAATAAAGAAAGTGTTTAGCCGGATTGATATTCAAAACGATATGAACCCGCTGCTTTGTTTATGGTTTGTGTATCTGCAGCGTCGGTTTCCAGTTTTGAATGACAAATATAGACGAATATATCTGCAGAAATGGACAGTTGTCTCATTCACACGCAGGTGCAGAACATGCATGCTAGTTGACAGTAAGCTGTAGTTCTCTCGGTGTGTTCAAGTGCAGCTTTTCTGCCCCGACTCAGGCGACGCCCCGGCCAGCCAGCCTGTTGAAAACCTTTTGGCCCTCTGCTAAGGATGTCATTACACATAGCAAATTTGTTGTAAAAATTAGTTTGTATGAGTTGTTAAAGCAATGGAAAATGTGTATATAGCACCTTTAAAGTGATTCTCGATATAGGATCTAGAGTTTAACATAATGTTCCTCTTTTTCCCTTTATTTTCCTGTACAGTCACATATCAGAAATCGGCGCTTTCAACAAGCCTCCCTCGCTGTAGGAAACCCCCTTCACATCACAGAGAGGTATTCACAGGAACTACGGGAATTAATCAAAGAAATGCTCAGCTCTGACCCTGAAGACAGACCTTCAGCTGACCAGATTCTAGCAAAACCCTTCCTGACAGATGCAGTAGAGAGAAATAAGAGATTTCCAGAAGCACTTGAACGAAGGTTCATCAACTCCATCAATACCTTTGAGGAGGCCTGCAATAAGGACTATGGAAACTTTGAGACCTTAGTTTAAGAGTGGGGGGAAACAACAACTTCACTAGAGGAGATACACCGTAAATGCACTATAGGCAGTCCGTCTGGGGCAGTGATTGGGACTGCTGCAGGAATCACTGCAGTGGTTGGTATATATTGGCACCATTCACATTTGGAGCATCTCTGATCGTTACAGCTGTGGGTGTGGGAGTTGCAGGTGGTGTAACAGGTGTCGCATCTAGCATAGCCAATACAGTACAACAAAGACCACTCCGTCAGAACCTTGAAAACATTCAGCAGGAATTTACAAATGTGAGCACACCAATTCTTGATTCGCTGAATGCACTGAGAAGGGTACTGAGAGTAGTCCAAAAGTTCAGGGATTTTGTCAGTGACTCTTCTGACAATGTAAACTTGTTATACAATGTAGACAGAAGAGGAGTAGTGTGTGCCACAGAACTCATGAATCTGGGTCTGCTGGCAAATGTTGGTAGAATCGCAGCTCAGACTGCCAGAGAAGGACGAGCCGCAGCAGAAGCAGTGACTGCAGTCACAGGTGTGTTGAGCGGACTGGACTCTTAGTCATCCTCGACGTCGCCTTCGTAGTGGTGGATTCTGCAGACATTTACCAGATGAATCAGGGAAGAGTAAATGATCCAGAAAAGGTCAAATCAAGTTTACTCAAGTCCATTGCTCAGATGAGGAAAACACATAGAGATCTTGGCATTGTCGTACGAGAAATTAAAGAAACAAGAAATGAACTAGGAGAGTATATAGAAGTGGCCAGGGCTGACAGCAATTCAGACTGATTTAGACAGAGATTTGGAGAGTTTCAACATGTAAATATGATACAAGTCAGAGACTCATGCAACATCCTACTGATTTGTCTATAAGCTTGATTTTTTTTATTTTTATAAATGTCTATGTTGTACAGAGTCTAACAATAGAAGAGGTGTGATATATGAGGTCAGACTTTTGCAATAATTCTATATAGTAAATATCAGTTACCTTGTATGTATTTCAGAAATTTACATAAATCACAAATTTAGCAAACAATGTATATTAATTTAAACAATTTATTAAGGCAGAAACAATGAGCTTATTGAGGCAATGAATAAATGTTAACAAATGATTAGGATATATAGAAAACTGTAGCATTGGTGAATGTTGATTCAGAGCTTGTTTCAGAGATGCATTATATGAGTGCCTGGCTAAAGAGATGTGTCTTTAATCTAGATTTAAACTGAGTCAGTCTGAGCCCCGAACATTATCAGCAAGGCTATTCTTTCGGTGTCTGTGGTCTCCAACAGTTTTAAAATCAGTTAAGATCCCAGGCCTTAGCAATAAATCAATCGTTTTCTGTTTCTCATAATTTGGTTGAATTATAGTTTTTTTCTTATTCGAAATGTGATCAAGGTCACATAAGTAGATGTGTTGAGGAATTTGGCAATTAACATGTCTGTGGTCTCGAACAGTTTTAAAAGATTCAAAGAACAGAGTCCGTAAAATGATCCGAACTTCCCATCACTGCGTCCAGGCCTTAGGACTGTACATGTGCAGTTTGAGCATAAAAAAATGAGACATAAGAAAATATGAAAGAAATGCTGACAAAAAAAAGCCAACCAATTTACAACAATAAATGAGTATTTCTGATTGACATTACTGTGGTTAGTAATTTAAATAAAACACGCCCAAACAACCTCCATATAAAAGCTTTCCATAACAGCCTTTCATCACTCAGCAAACTGAGGAAGCAGGAAAAGAAAAAATATATATCTTACTTATGTTTTATCATTTGCTTATGTTTTATCATTTAATCATTTAGATCTTAAATATCATATAACCAAATGTAATCAATTATATTTGAAGAAACATTATTATCAGGTTGATGTGTTCCTCATTATAATAATTTTGATGTGTTTACCATTATTATCATTTTAAATGTATGTTTAATGCTTTTCTTTTATTAATCTTTATGCCTCAAATGTAGCGGATTGACTTTGGGTGAACTTTTGTACTTGCTGTTTAGATGAGGACAAAAGTCTATAAGTTCCGATAGAAAGACCACAAATGCAATGTCTTAGAATAAAGTGATAAACGAATGTTATCTTAGCTGAACATCTTGCAGAAGAGACATGTTGTGCAGTAGTTCTTTGTGTATTGGATTAAGATTAACAACTTTCAAAGAGAGATCTCTTAAACGACTTTAATTTTCTTTAGGCTAAGAATATAATACTCAGAGAGAGTGTGTTAATTATATTTTACTTAGAAATATTAGACGTGATTTTACCTGTTCATTTTATGTTTCTTTATTAAACTTTTAATCCTGATTATGGATGAATTAATTTTACTCTTCATTTATTATTTGATTGTCTGCTGTTAAGAAATAAAATGTAACTGCATCATCTGACTGGATCTCCTCCCTGCATCACAAACATATAACGCTCTCTAAGATCTCAATGTTTTTAACACATACACATGGCTTCATTTTTGTGAATTTTGAAAACAAATCATATTTTGTTTGTGAAAACCTTTGTACTCAGATTTCACACACAAATAATACAGAGGTGCAGGTTTGTATTATTATTATTATTAGTAGTAGTAGAAGTACTGTTGTTGTTATAGGCCTACTTAAAGTTGATTCAGTAGCCTATACATTTATTCAGTATATTTTATCGATTAATTTAAAACCTTAAACAATAGCAACAACAAGAAGAAAAAGCAGCAGAAGGAGAAGTGTTTTATGCTGTCACAAAATCGCTTCAGTGATCCTTGTGCTGAAAAGCTAAAACTGAAATCCCTCCAGAGTACCGGGTGTTCCAGGATGTGTTCAGCAAGCGGTTGGCGACCCGTCTACCACCTCATCGGCCATGGGACTGCGCCATCGACCTGCTGCCTGGGGCCACTCCACTGAAAGGTAAGGTCTACCCACTGTCCATCCCGGAGCAGAAGGCCATGGAGGAGTACATTCAGGAGGCTCTCAAACAACCTTTCATCTGACCATTGACGTCCCCTGCCACTTCCAGCTTCTTCTTCGTGGCCAAGAAGGACGGAGGGTTGCGGCCGTGTATCGACTACCGGGCCCTGAATTCGCAGACTGTTAAGTACAGCTATCCTCTTCCTCTGGTCCCTGCCGCGTTGGAACAGCTCCGTGGGGCTCGCACCTTCTCCAAGCTGGACCTGCGGAGCGCCTATGACCTCATTCGGATACGCAAGGGTGACGAATGGAAGACGGCGTTCATCACTCCGACAGGCCACTACGAGTACCAGGTGATGCCGTATGGCCTCTCCAACTTACCCTCCGTATTCCAGGGGTACATGAATGAGGTGTTCTGGGAGTACCTCCAACGCTTCATCATCATCTACATCGACGACATTCTGACCTACTCCGGAACCTGGCCGAACATCGCCACCATGTGACGCAGGTCCTCAAGAAGCTGAGAGAACACAACCTCTATCTCAAGTTGGAGAAGTGCGAGTTTCTCACACCGTGCGTCCAGTTCATCATCGACCAACGAGATATCCAAATGGACCAGAGGAAGATGGACACCATTCACAACTAGCCCCAACCTGTCACCGTTAAGAAACTCCAGCACTTTGCCAACTTCTATCGTAGGTTCATCCGGAATTACAGTTTTCTCGGCTCACCTCTCACCTCACTCCTCAGAAACCGGCCCAAGTCTCTGCTCTGGAACCCTTTGGCCACCGAAGCCTTCCAACGCCTGAAGGATACCTTCACGACCGCTCCAATCCTGGTGCACCCCAATCCAGAACTCCCGTTCGTGGTCGAAGTCGATGCGTCTACCACCGGGGTTGGAGCAGTATTATCCCAGCGGCAGGGTGAGCCTCCTCGACTCCATCCATGCGCCTTCTACGCCAAGAAGCTGTCTCCGGCAGATCAGAACTACAACATCGGAAATTGTGAGCTGTTCGCGATCAAGCTTTCCTTGAAGGAATGGAGACACTGGCTGGAGGGAGCTCACCACCGTTTCGAGGTCATCACGATCCCCGGAACCTGGAGTATCTCCGAGAAGCCAAGCAACTCAACCCACGACTAGCCCGCTGGGCGCTATTCTTCACACGGTTCGATTTCACCGTAACCTACCGACCCAGTACCAAGAATTGCAAGGCGGATGCCTTGTCCTGTCTGTATCATCCTGAACCTGAATCCAGTCCTCCAGAACTAGCCTTGGTGGTCAGCCCGATCCAATGATCCCTCGACGACCAAATCCTCCAAGCCACCTGCTCCGCTGGGAGGTCCTGAGGGAAGGTTATATGTACATATAAGTAAGCCTGCCGTCTGTCCCTCATGGACTCAGCACACACCTCTCTCTGGACACCCAGCGAACCCTCTGGCTCCTACAAGATCTCTACTGGTGGCCCAACATGGCCCAGGATATCTCCCGATACGTCAAGGGGTGCTCAGTCTGTGCCATCACCAACACGATGAGGAAGCTAACCGTGGGAAAGTTGGTACCTCTGCCGATACCCAGATGCCCCTGGTCTCACCTTGGTATTGACTTCATGACTGACCTTCCTCTGTCCATCCATCACACCTGTGTATTTGTATTAACTTCACTCCCAGTAAGTAGGTGATGATGGTGGTTTTCCTAGCGGCAGTTTCTCTCACCAGAAATAGCCTATGAGTTTTTCCTGCTTGTTTGGGTCTTTACGTCCATATGTTCATCGTCTGACTTTTCTATTAGTCCCATCAATATATTTTCAGTAATACTTTACAATAAGGGTACATGCACTAATACCTGAATTAATATAGCACTAAAAGTGGTTCAGACTTGTTATAATAGGGGAACCACTAAGTGCTATACAGCTTTGTCAAATGGTCAAATGGTGCTGCTATGTAGAACCATAAGAGGTGCCATATATTGTTTTTTCAACTACACAGTTTACATTTTTTTAGGACCCCTCAGATGCACGCTGTCAGTGCGCGAGCAAGCAACATTTATTTACGCTGTTTTCGCTGGAACAGCAGAACTGAAGCTACTTCCCGTCTCTTGTGCTCATCCGTCCGAATATGATCTCCAAGATCTGAATCACTGTGGCCAACAGAAAACAGCTTCAGTGACTGAAACACTCGACTTGCATTAATAATTCCTGCAGGAATACGCATGCAGACATCAGCTGAAGGGGCACGTTCTGGCAAGGGTCTCTCAAAGTCATGAACAAACCTTCTTCCAGTAACTTTAATAGAATTTTGCTCAATGTTATCTGGTCTTTAATATTGTTCTCAAAACATTAGCACAAAAACCTTATTTATACATTGTTCATGGAGCATTTTAAACTGTAATGTTTTATTTGGATGTTTGTCTAAAGTTTAAAATGTTACTACTTGTTTCGGAATGTTCAGAGAACATTTAAAAGTAACATTCCCATTTTTATTTTTTTAACATTTAAAAACTGGACATTAGAACAATATAGTGTTGAGTCGTCTCTTCACAGGTGTGGGTCATCTCTTCACAGGTGTGGGTCATCTCTTCACAGGTGTTGGGTCATCTCTTCACAGGTGTGGGTCATCTCTTCACAGGTGTTGGGTCATCTCTTCACAGGTGTGGGTCATCTCTTCACAGGTGTTGGGTCATCTCTTCACAGGTGTGGGTCATCTCTTCACAGGTGTGGGTCATCTCTTCACAGGTGTGGGTCATCTCTTCACGGGTGTTGTGTAGTCTCTTCACAGGTGTGAGTCATCTCTTCACAGGTGTGGGTCATCTCTTCACAGGTGTTGGGTCATCTCTTCACAGGTGTTGGGTCATCTCTTCACAGGTATGGGTCATCTCTTCACAGGTGTGGGTCGTCTCTTCACAGGTGTTGGGTCATCTCTTCACAGGTGTGGGTCATCTCTTCACAGGTGTGGGTCATCTCTTCACAGGTGTGGGTCATCTCTTCACGGGTGTTGTGTAGTCTCTTCACAGGTGTGAGTCATCTCTTCACAGGTGTGGGTCATCTCTTCACAGGTGTTGGGTCATCTCTTCACAGGTGTTGGGTCATCTCTTCACAGGTATGGGTCATCTCTTCACAGGTGTGGGTCATCTCTTCACAGGTGTTGGGTCATCTCTTCACAGGTGTGGGTCATCTCTTCACAGGTGTTGGGTCATCTCTTCATGGGTGTTGTGTAGTCTCTTCACAGGTGTTGGGTTTTCTTTTCACAGGTGTTGTGTAGTCTCTTCACAGGTGTTGGGTAGTCTTTTCACAGGTGTGGGTCATCTCTTCACAGGTGTTGGGTCTTCTTTTCACAGGTGTTGTGTAGTCTCTTCACAGGTGTTGGGTAGTCTACACAGGCGTTGGGTCATCTCTTCACAGGTGTTGTGTAGTCTCTTCGCGGGTGTTGTGTAGTCTCTTCACAGGTGTTGGGTAGTCTTTTCACAGGTGTGGGTCATCTCTTCACAGGTGTTGGGTCTTCTTTTCACAGGTGTTGTGTAGTCTCTTCACAGGTGTTGGGTAGTCTCTTCACAGGTGTTGGGTAGTCTACACAGGCGTTGGGTCATCTCTTCACAGGTGTTGTGTAGTCTCTTCACGGGTGTTGTGTAGTCTCTTCACAGGTGTTGGGTCGTCTCTTCACAGGTGTTGGGTCCGTCTCTTCACAGGTGTTGGGTAGTCTCTTCACAGGTGTTGGGTAGTCTCTTCACAGGTGTGGGTAGTCTTTTCACAGGTGTTGTGTCATCTCTTCACAGGTGTCTGGTTGTCTTCACAGATGTTGGGTCATCTCTTCACAGGTGTTGGGTCATCTCTTCACAGATCCATCTCTTCACAGGTGTTGGGTCGTGTCTTCACAGGTGTTGGGTCGTGTCTTCACAGGTATTGGGTTGTGTCTTCACAGGTGTTGGGTCATCTCTTCACAGGTGTCTGGTTGTCTTCACAGATGTTGGGTCATCTCTTCACAGGTGTTGGGTCAGCTCTTCACAGATCCATCTCTTCACAGGTGTTGGGTCGTGTCTTCACAGGTGTTGGGTCGTGTCTTCACAGGTGTTGGGTCATCTCTTCACAGATCCATCTCTTCACAGGTGTTGGGTCGTGTCTTCACAGGTGTTGGGTCGTGTCTTCACAGGTGTTGGGTTGTGTCTTCACAGGTGTTGTGTCATCTCTTCACAGGTGTCTGGTTGTCTTCACAGATGTTGGGTCATCTCTTCACAGGTGTTGGGTCATCTCTTCACAGATCCATCTCTTCACAGGTGTTGGGTCGTGTCTTCACAGGTGTTGGGTCATCTCTTCACAGGTGTTGGGTCGTCTCTTCACAGATCCGTCTCTTCACAGGTGTTGGGTCGTGTCTTCACAGGTGTTGGGTCGTCTCTTCACAGATCCGTCTCTTCACAGGTGTTGGGTCATCTCTTCACAGGTGTTGGGTCGTCTCTTCACAGATCCGTCTCTTCACAGGTGTTGGGTCGTCTCTTCACAGATCCATCTCTTCACAGGTGTTGGGTCGTGTCTTCACAGGTGTTGGGTCGTGTCTTCACAGGTGTTGGGTTGTGTCTTCACAGGTGTTGGGTCGTCTCTTCACAGATCCGTCTCTTCACAGGTGTTGGGTCGTGTCTTCACAGGTGTTGGGTCGTCTCTTCACAGATCCGTCTCTTCACAGATGTTGGGTCATCTCTTCACAGGTGTTGGGTCGTGTCTTCACAGGTGTTGGGTCGTCTCTTCACAGATGTTGGGTCGTCTCTTCCCAGGTGTTGGGTCGTCTCTTCACAGGTGTTGGGTCCGTCTCTTCACAGATATTGGGTCATCTCTTCCCAGGTGTTGGGTCGTGTCTTCACAGGTGTTGGGTCCGTCTCTTCACAGATGTTGGGTCATCTCTTCACAGGTGTTGGGTCCGTCTCTTCACAGATGTTGGGTCATCTCTTCACAGGTGTTGGGTCGTGTCTTCAGAGGTGTTGGGTCGTCTCTTCACAGATGTTGGGTCGTCTCTTCCCAGGTGTTGGGTCGTCTCTTCACAGGTGTTGGGTCCCTCTCTTCACAGGTGTTGGGTCCGTCTCTTCACAGGTGTTGGGTCATCTCTTCACAGGTGTTGGGTCCGTCTCTTCACAGGTGTTGGGTCCGTCTCTTCACAGGTGTTGGGTCGTCTCTTCACAGGTGTTGGGTCCGTCTCTTCACAGGTGTTGGGTCCGTCTCTTCACAGGTGTTGGGTCGTCTCTTCACAGGTGTTGGGTCCGTCTCTTCACAGGTGTTGGGTCGTCTCTTCACAGGTGTTGGGTCATCTCTTCACAGGTGTTGGGTCGTCTCTTCACAGATATTGGGTCATCTCTTCACAGGTGTTGGGTCGTCTCTTCACAGGTGTTGGGTCCGTCTCTTCACAGGTGTTGGGTCGTCTCTTCACAGGTGTTGGGTCGTCTCTTCACAGAGGATATGATCATCTGAAGTCTTCATAATAGGCTGGATACAGACTGGAGCTGACATACTCTCTAGTTGCCTCAGGATGGGCATCCCAAGATAAAAACAGAAAAGAAAATGAAAAAATATTAGCATAGCTGCTGTTCATAACATTAAGCAAGAATAATCATGTGCATTTGATCTGATATAACTGTTTAAGGTTAAGAGATGCATTATATGAATGCTTGGCTAAAGAGATGCGTCTTTAATCTAGATTTAAACTGGGAGAGCGAGTCTGAGCCCTGAACATTATCAGGACGGCTATTCCAGAGTTTAGGAGCCTTTAGGAGTTACAGCCTGAGTGCTGAAGACGACTTTCCTTGATGTGAGTGGTTAAAATAACTTGTTTGTAAAGTGTAAGCAGTTAAACCTCTTCAAGATGCAAAAAAACATCTTCTACATCCATAATTTATGAATGCAGGGGTGTGTTTCGTTTTACACTGCAGATTTCGCTAGAAAACACAATCCAGTGAAAATGAATAAGGCAAGTCCACTGAAGATCAATAGTGAAATCAATAACATGAGGTGTAAGAGCGTTTAAAGCCAGCAGACAGACAGAAGGAAACTGCACAGCACAAAGTGTTCTTTTTACAAACAGATAAAGCCATATAATGCTTTATACAAATAATTATGTATTAGCACTGTTTAAAATAAGTTTATAATACAAACACATACCGTTAACATATATAATAGTTTATTTTACATAAACTGAGCAAAAATATATACCCATTTTATACCCAGACTTCTGTGGATATGTGTAGATCACGTGTGTAGATCACGTGTAATTTCAATAAGTAAGTGGTAATTAACGGGCGCTAAAGGAGTGGGTACTATAGCCTGATCGCGATACGAATGTGAACCGGACATCTGCCATGGTGACGTTATCATGTGACCTACGGCGTTATTACAAGCGCAACAACTTAAAAGATATGAGCAACAGGTTTAATTCATCTATCTATAATATCTTGATATTGATGAAACTTTTTGTGTCATTTTGTGTCAAATCATTTTGTGGTCTTGATGAAGAAAAAGCCATCAAGGATGATTTTTTTTTAAAGATTTCGCTTTCCTTGGTCACACGGCAACCTTTTCACGAATATGACTTGATATGAAGGACAGATATTTTGTTTACATCCACCTTTCCGCTTCCGATCTGTTGCGTGAGATCACGTGAGGCGCTTTCTCTGACACGAATCTTAATAACATTGTGTAGTGTGTGATGCGCCACGATTTTCAAATCTTGTAGTGTGAGCATGTTTAAGATTTGAGGTAAGAAAATCTGCAAAGATTCTCCTTAAGTGTGTGCTGCAACCAGATTTCAAAATCGGTTAGGATTTTCACACTCCTGTAGTGTGAGCGAGGCTTAAGGCAGAGGAGGCATCTATCTAGGACGGTGAACCGAACGCGAACAACGGTGTAATGATTCAGTTCAACTCCCAAGACAAGACGATGCTCACCCGACTGGCCAATAGGAAAAAAAGAACGTGGCCCCGCCCATGACACAATTTTCACAGCGAAAGCAAAATCCTGACACGAGAGCAAAAAATTGCATTGAGAGCAAAGCGGTTTGAGAGAAACACTTTTTTTTTTGAGAAAATGTTTTCACACTGATAGCAAAAAATAGATATTTGAGATTTTTTTCAAAGTATTTTGAGAGAGATTTTTTTTCTCAGAAATAATAATAAAATAATGTTCTATGAGAAAATACTTTCTCTCAAAACTTTTTTTAGTCTCAAATATTATTTTTTGCTATTGGTATGAAAACTTTTTCTCTCAAATATTCTTTTTTCTCTCATGAAATGCTTTTTTGCTATCAGTGTGATAACTTTTTCCTCTCAAACTTTTTTTTTCTCTCTCAGATCACTTATTTTCTCGCATGTAATAAAGACACATTTCTAGCTCCATACTGCAATATATCCTGATGGTTGGTGGCCTGTGATCACTAAACCACGACAGATCTGATGATATTCACACTCACTGACAGAAGTCCTGCAAGACTTTCATCTGAAAGAGAAGTTGACTGAGCAAATGTGATGCTTTAGTATCCAGAGCTTTTCTGCTAAACACACAAAAATAAAATGACAGAAGCCTGAAAATCTCCACCAAATTAAACTAAACCTGACGGCTCTGAATATGAATCATTAGTGAGTGACGGCCTGAGAGCGGTGACTTCTGTATTGAAATTTGTAAATGCAATAAAAAAAAGAGAATATATAAGATAATTTGGCTTGACGTGAACGTGTTTCAGTATCTGGATTGCATTACTATATATAATGCTTGTCGGTTTTGTGCAAAACCAGCAAAACAAACTCCAATAGCAGAATATGTACTTCATTGGGAAAAATAAATAATTAAAAAGAACCTGTTTCTCTCTAAAAATTATACTTTATTGGGTCATTTCATAAAACATCTGTCCACAGATTGTAAAATAACATAGTAAATGAGCATATGCGTAATAGTGAGTGTTCCCATAATGCATAACAATATTTTAGTAAGTAAAGATTTAAACATCATGTTGCAGAAACAGACATTAATAAGCTGATCATGCCAGGAGATTCGAGCAAACAGCGAGAGACGTCACGCGTCTGAATGACCATCCACAGGTTCATGTGAAGTAGTGTGAGATCACATCTAACGCGATACAGGTACATACAAAAATATAAATGAAAGCATATACAAAAGTGATCCGCGTTTAGGGCTTTATTTCTTGATGACTTCCTCTTTGAGTTTCTCTGCCAGGTGTTTCCGCTTCTGCAGTCTCTTCTTCTCCTCAACAGAGATTTCCTGGAATATGGAAAAGAAGAGGGAAAAAATTATAATTTGAGGGCAGATAATCTACAACCAGCAGTGAAATTACAGGAGGGTGACAAAAACAATATAATAACAATGAACTAAGAGATAAACTGCCTCTGAGTCACACAGATCCTGGCCGTTTTTCTCTCCGTCCACTAGATGGCACGCACTCCATCTATGAATCGGCTCAACAGAACCCTCTGGCTCTTGATCAGGAGGCCTGGAGAGAGAGTTCGGCACATCCTTGGGTCATCGCAACTGTAACTAAGGGTTACATGCTTCAGTTCGCTGTAAAACCCCCTCCGTTAAACAGGGTCATAGCATCTGTAGCCACTGGGGATTCACCTCGGGTGTTGGAAGCAAAAATATCCTCCCTCTTATAGAAAAGGGCTATAAGACAAGTTCCAGTGGGGGAAACTCAGAAGGGCTATTACTAATTAAGGGGAAGAGCGTGCTTAGAATGCCATTTCGGGGATCACAGCTGTAGGGAGGGGGTGGGCTCTTATCAGGAGCTGTGATTGGTCCGTCCCTTCGGAGAGATGTGGTGTGATTGGTGCTTCCATAGTCTATCATGCCTGAGGAGTTTCCCATAGTGAGATACCTTACTCTGTTCTCAGTAACCTAACGTCTTCCTGCTTGAATGTTGATTATTTCCTCATATTCTCCATTGTTGCGGCTCCTCTCTTCCCAGTCTGTCAGTAACGCTCTGTTTACTTCCTGTCTCTGTGAAGCCCCTCCTCCTGAAAGCACACTGTGCTCTGATTGGTCGGCTGGATCAGTGTGTTGTAATTGGTCGAACGCTTCGAGTGTGTTTGGGAAATGTTCCGCCCCTTACCATAACCGCCAGTTTAACACACTACTGACTAACTCACACCAGGCCCCGCCCCTTTATTCTGCGTATGAATTATTATAACGAGGAATATTGTGACGTGTTCCCAGGAGAAACTCAAGATACAATGGAGGCGTTTCAGGAGTTCAGAAACACTGACACTGATATAGAGAAGAACTGGACCTTCTTCATGATCAAACATCAACATTACACACTAAACACAGATGAACAAGTAAAGAAGCAGAATAGGTGCTGTGAAGGATTATTTTTAAAATTATTTTTCTTGCAGGATTAACAACTATTTGCTTTTGAAACCTAAAATGTCCCTAAACACTTTGGCCAAAGTCAGTGTGTCTAAATTATTTCCGAATATAACAAAAGGGGAAATCAGAGTTTGCTTCTACATAGTAACAGAAGGGTTTGCTGGATTATACATATGAAGAACATCATATTGTAGAAAAATTATGTAATGTATCATGTCACCTTTGCCATGCTCCTATTCTATAAAAGCGGTTGTATTGTTTTTGCTGGTGGGATTCTCTGAGATTGCTCTGAGATCCTCCGGCCGTGATTAAAGCTTATTCAGAGGCATTGTCTGGAGGCTGTTTAAGTATTGCTGCACAGCAGGTTAGTGGAACACTAGACATCTTAATCCTAAGTGATAGTGTTCAAAAAGGAACGAGACGTCGTCCGACTCGGAGTTAGACTCTTAGGCAGGGTTCAATGCGGTCCGGTAGCTACAAATCTTATATGGTCAGAGTGGGAGTGGCCTGAGGAGTGGGAGTGGCCTGTGGAGTGGGAGTGGCCTGAGGAGTGGGAGTGGCCTGCGGAGTGGGAGTGGCCTGAGGATAGTATCGTGGGTGTCTGGGACGCCCGGATTAACTGAAGTCAGGTGTGTTGGGGAGTTTCTCTTTAAGGTAAGTATGACTCTGCTGGTGTGTGTTTATCTTGAGTGCACAGGAGCGCAGTGTGACGGAGGTGAATGTGTGTGTGTGTGTGAGAACCTGTGCGGAGGCTTTGGGCTCCGGGGCCACAGGAGGAGTGTCAGTGGGACTCTTCAGGGTCTGATCTCTCTTCCGGGCCTGGAGTTTGTCTCTCTGCTGCTTCAGATACTCCGAGCGCTGCTGTAACGCCTCCTCGTCCTACACACACACACACACACACACATCAATGCTGCTGTAACGCCTCCTCCTCATCCGCACACACACACACTAGGGCTGTCAAAATTGCTCAAAAATTACGTTCGAATATTCCCTCTAAAAAAAACACATATATTCGAACTATTCGAACATCTGGTTGCACATTTTGTCAATGACGCGCATTACGTCAATAACAGGACAAATTAATACACAGAGACATAACTACTTGTATAGGTAGTTTATTTAAGTTTAAACATATTTGACAACGTATTACCTACACAAAAACAAGTAAATCAACTAATGGCCAAGACTGCAGACCTCGCTCGCTCGCAGGCTCTCTCTCTCTCGCCCTCACCCTCACGCTCTCTGCGCATAACGGTTTAAATGAACAACAACAATAAACAAATGTTGAGTGTTGATCAAGAGTTTTGTGCAAGCAATTTAAGGTCGCGGCTCTTGTCCCAAATATAGCAGGCTTCATTCAGTGATTGAAACAAATATTATGAACATAAACAGAGCAATTCCAAGAGGGTCCTCACGGGCTCTGAAGTGTAAGACGTAATGCTAGCTCATTGGCGCACACATTGTAGGCGCCCACGCCATTGGATGTGCAGTTGCTGCAGCACTGTGCTGGATGTGCAGCTGCAAAATGCGTTTTACATTTTAAGCGCGCCCACTCGCAAAGCAGACAGCCGCGCCTCTGCTACCGCGGGCGTGTTTTTCCACATTAGAATATACATTTTCACCTTCGAAATTCTGTTTTTTAAAACTATTCGAATATATATATTCAAATTTAGAATATTCGTTGACAGCCCTAACACACACACACCCTAACATCAGTGCTGCTGTTACACCTCCTCCTCATCCTACACACACACACACACACACACACACACAAACATCAGTGCTGCTGTAACGCCTCCTCATCCTACACACACACACACTCTAACACCAGACGTGATGCCATAAGATTCCAGCAACATGCAGTGTTTCAGACACACCGGACGCAACGCGACTACGAGACGTGGCAAAATCAATCAAAAATCACTGCCAATCAGAAGTGTGTGTGCGAGTCTTTCTGCAAGCGCATTGTCACTGTACATTTTAAATGTTCTTGTTTAGTTTATTTTCAAGATCTGAGGTGATATTCAAACTCACATTAGCTGCTTTTAACATTAAAGAAAGCACATAGACAGTACTTGAGATTATCTCATAATTATAACTTAGTATGTAAATTTTGACTGTCATCATTTTATCTTTTCATTTCATAATTATGATTTAGTATGTCACTGTCATACTTTGTGTGTTGTTGTTCAAGCCAAAGAGAATCGTCACGTATCGCGTCACGGCTGGTTTGGACAAATAAATTGATTAACATGAAAAGATGTGTTTTATCACACACGTCTGGTTAGGAGTGGGACACAGTGTGAATGAGCCGGTGAAGTGTGTGTGTCTCACCGCGAGCGGTCTGCAGTCCCTCTGTGTGTCGTCGTCTCTCAGTCTCTCTGGACTCGTGTGTTTGGCAGACGCTGAACCCTTGACTGGTGTCCTCACAGCGGGAAGAGCTTTACCTGTGCAAACACACAACACTGATCCTCACACACACACACACATGTGATTGGCTGCTGTGAGAGCGAGTGTGGATGGGAACACACACTCACGTGACGCTGAACCCTTGACGGCTGCAGACTCAGACTGCTTTATCTTCAGCTCTGGAGCTTCAGTCTCGCTGCCGTTGGTCTGTGGAAGATGAGAATGAGTGTAAGTCCCTGTCTGAGGTCTGTTCACCTGCTGTTCAAGGGTAAACTCAGCATCATTCACTCACAAAAAAACATGCTTTGGTAAATCTTAATTATGACATACAAAAAGTCATAATTATGAGATACTAAGTCACAATAATGAGATTAAAAAGTAAAAATTATAAGATAAAAAGTCGAAATTATGATTTTATATGTCAATTTCAACTATTCATCTCATAATTATGACTTTGTCAATTTCAACTATCATAATTTCAACTTTTCATCATCAACTTTTATGTTTTCAGCACAATGTCTAGGTTAATCTGGAACTGGTTTGGAAAGTAAAATATGCATAGGAAAAACCTTAAACACTTCTAAACATGAACTTTAAGCTATGCAAATGAACCATGCGGTGGCCACCTCTGACAGCATCAGCCAATCAAACACTGGATCAGGAATCCGCCAATTTACAAATCCCTCCTTCTCAGGAGTTTAAAAAGGTTCTTTCTGAGACAAAGAGTTGTTCTGGTTCTGGTTTTGGGTTCCAGTTCCAAGATGTGTAACTCTATGGAGTTGTAAAGTTGCTCTCTCAAGACTCTGAAGCTCTAAAGAGAGAAACAAAGAAGTTCTGCAAGATTCCAACTCTTTTCTTCCCACTGCGACACGTCCACAGCTCAGCAAGAGGAAGACATGGCGCTCGGACTCACTTTACCAAACCTCTTTCCAGAGACATTGGCATTAGTGTATATTGTGTATAACAGGGTCTAAAGTGTTTGTGATCGTCCTCTAGTGTAAAACCACACACAGCGGAGGTCAAAGACACCTGCGGTGTGTGTGACCGCAGTGGAAGTACACTACAAGAAGACATTCAAACGTCCAAAACACAAGCATGATCATCAAAACTGCACACACTCCTTTCACTCATAAGCCCTGTAACATGATTAATTTATTCAGATCATATATTCTGTCAGAGTCCTTCAGTTTACTTACTACATTTTTCCAGCAAAATTATCTATATGGTAATACACAAGGTTATGGTGAAATGCATGACATGAATTACGTCAGGGTGACAGGGATCGGCACGTACTGTGTTGGTCTGCCGTATCCCAGAATCCCTGGCGGTCTGAGTCTCACAGGAGTTTCCCAGAGGAGCGTCCGATAGACTGCTGGATGTGGAGGCCTGATCCTCTCGCTCCTGCCTCCCGAGAGCCATCATCTCCAGATCATACTCCTCCTTCGACCTCCTGCGGGAACAAGAACACTGAACACTGAGACTGAGACCATCATCTCCAGATCATACTCCTCCTTCGACCTCCTACAGGAACAAGAAAACTGAACACTGAGACTGAGACCATCATCTCCAGATCATACTCCTGCTTTGACCTCCTGAGGGAACAAGAACACTGAACACTGAGACTGAGACCATCATCTCCAGATCATACTCCTGCTTCGACCTCCTGAGGGAACAAGAACACTGAACACTGAGACTGAGACCATCATCTCCAGATCATACTCCTGCTTCGACCTCCTGAGGGAACAAGAACACTGAACACTGAGACTGAGGCCATCATCTCCAGATCATACTCCTGCTTTGACCTCCTGAGGGAACAAGAACACTGAGACTGAGGCCATCATCTCCAGATCATACTCCTCCTTCGACCTCCTGCGGGAACAAGAACACTGAACACTGAGACTGAGACCATCATCTCCAGATCATACTCCTCCTTCGACCTCCTACAGGAACAAGAAAACTGAACACTGAGACTGAGACCATCATCTCCAGATCATACTCCTGCTTTGACCTCCTGAGGGAACAAGAACAATGAACACTGAGACTGAGACCATCATCTCCAGATCATACTCCTGCTTCGACCTCCTGAGGGAACAAGAACACTGAACACTGAGACTGAGACCATCATCTCCAGATCATACTCCTGCTTTGACCTCCTGAGGGAACAAGAACACTGAACACTGAGACTGAGACCATCATCTCCAGATCATACTCCTCCTTCGACCTCCTGAGGGAACAAGAACACTGAACACTGAGACTGAGGCCATCATCTCCAGATCATACTCCTGCTTTGACCTCCTGCGGGAACAAGAACACTGAACACTGAGACTGAGGCCATCATCTCCAGATCATACTCCTGCTTTGACCTCCTGAGGGAACAAGAACACTGAACACTGAGACTGAGACCATCATCTCCAGATCATACTCCTGCTTTGACCTCCTGAGGGAACAAGAACACTGAACACTGAGACTGTGGCCATCATCTCCAGATCATACTCCTGCTTTGACCTCCTGAGGGAACAAGAACACTGAACACTGAGACTGAGACCATCATCTCCAGATCATACTCCTCCTTCGACCTCCTGAGGGAACAAGAACACTGAACACTGAGACTGAGGCCATCATCTCCAGATCATACTCCTGCTTTGACCTCCTGAGGGAACAAGAACACTGAACACTGAGACTGAGACCATCATCTCCAGATCATACTCCTCCTTCGACCTCCTGAGGGAACAAGAACACTGAACACTGAGACTGAGGCCATCATCTCCAGATCATACTCCTGCTTTGACCTCCTGAGGGAACAAGAACACTGAACACTGAGACTGAGACCATCATCTCCTGATCATACTCCTGCTTTGACCTCCTGAGGGAACAAGAACACTGAACACTGAGACTGAGACCATCATCTCCAGATCATACTCCTGCTTTGACCTCCTGAGGGAACAAGAACACTGAACACTGAGACTGAGGCCATCATCTCCAGATCATACTCCTGCTTTGACCACCTACGGGAACAAGAACACTGAACACTGAGACTGAGGCCATCATCTCCAGATCATACTCCTGCTTTGACCACCTACGGGAACAAGAACACTGAACACTGAGACTGAGGCCATCATCTCCAGATCATACTCCTGCTTTGACCTCCTGAGGGAACAAGAACACTGAACACTGAGACTGAGGCCATCATCTCCAGATCATACTCCTCCTTCGACCTCCTGAGGGAACAAGAACACTGAACACTGAGACTGAGGCCATCATCTCCAGATCATACTCCTGCTTTGACCACCTACGGGAACAAGAACACTGAACACTGAGACTGAGGCCATCATCTCCAGATCATACTCCTGCTTTGACCTCCTGAGGGAACAAGAACACTGAACACTGAGACTGAGGCCATCATCTCCAGATCATACTCCTCCTTCGACCTCCTGAGGGAACAAGAACACTGAACACTGAGACTGAGGCCATCATCTCCAGATCATACTCCTGCTTTGACCACCTACGGGAACAAGAACACTGAACACTGAGACTGAGGCCATCATCTCCAGATCATATTCCTGCTTTGACCTCCTGAGGGAACAAGAACATTGAACACTGAGACTGAGGCCATCATCTCCAGATCATACTCCTGCTTTGACCTCCTGAGGGAACAAGAACACTGAACACTGAGACTGAGACCATCATCTCCAGATCATACTCCTCCTTTGACCTCCTGAGAGAACAAGAACACTGAACACTGAGACTGAGGCCATCATCTCCAGATCATACTCCTGCTTTGACCTCCTGAGGGAACAAGAACACTGAACACTGAGACTGAGGCCATCATCTCCAGATCATACTCCTGCTTTGACCACCTTCGGGAACAAGAACACTGAACACTGAGACTGAGACCATCATCTCCAGATCATACTCCTCCTTCGACCTCCTGAGGGAACAAGAACACTGAACACTGAGACTGAGGCCATCATCTCCAGATCATACTCCTCCTTCAACCTCCTGAGGGAACAAGAACACTGAACACTGAGACTGAGGCCATCATCTCCAGATCATACTCCTGCTTCGACCTCCTGAGGGAACAAGAACACTGAACACTGAGACTGAGGCCATCATCTCCAGATCATACTCCTGCTTTGACCACCTACGGGAACAAGAACACTGAACACTGAGACTGAGGCCATCATCTCCAGATCATACTCCTCCTTCGACCTCCTGAGGGAACAAGAACACTGAACACTGAGACTGAGGCCATCATCTCCAGATCATACTCCTCCTTCGACCTCCTGAGGGAACAAGAACACTGAACACTGAGACTGAGGCCATCATCTCCAGATCATACTCCTGCTTTGACCTCCTGAGGGAACAAGAACACTGAACACTGAGACTGAGACCATCATCTCCAGATCATACTCCTCCTTCGACCTCCTGAGGGAACAAGAACACTGAACACTTAGACTGAGGCCATCATCTCCAGATCATACTCCTGCTTTGACCTCCTGAGGGAACAAGAAAACTGAACACTGAGACTGAGGCCATCATCTCCAGATCATACTCCTGCTTTGACCACCTACGGGAACAAGAAAACTGAACACTGAGACTGAGGCCATCATCTCCAGATCATACTCCTGCTTTGACCACCTACGGGAACAAGAACACTGAACACTGAGACTGAGACCATCATCTCCAGATCATACTCCTCCTTCGACCTCCTGAGGGAACAAGAACACTGAACACTTAGACTGAGGCCATCATCTCCAGATCATACTCCTGCTTTGACCTCCTGAGGGAACAAGAACACTGAACACTTAGACTGAGGCCATCATCTCCAGATCATACTCCTGCTTCGACCTCCTGAGGGAACAAGAACACTGAACACTGAGACTGAGGCCATCATCTCCAGATCATACTCCTGCTTTGACCACCTACGGGAACAAGAAAACTGAACACTGAGACTGAGGCCATCATCTCCAGATCATACTCCTGCTTTGACCTCCTGAGGGAACAAGAACACTGAACACTGAGACTGAGACCATCATCTCCAGATCATACTCCTGCTTCGACCTCCTGCGGGAACAAGAACACTGAACACTGAGACTGAGACCATCATCTCCAGATCATACTCCTCCTTCGACCTCCTGAGGGAACAAGAACACTGAACACTGAGACTGAGGCCATCATCTCCAGATCATACTCCTGCTTTGACCTCCTGAGGGAACAAGAACACTGAACACTGAGACTGAGGCCATCATCTCCAGATCATACTCCTCCTTCGACCTCCTGAGGGAACAAGAACACTGAACACTGAGACTGAGACCATCATCTCCAGATCATACTCCTGCTTCGACCTCCTGAGGGAACAAGAACACTGAACACTGAGACTGAGGCCATCATCTCCAGATCATACTCCTGCTTTGGCCTCCTGCAGGAACAAGAACACTGAACACTGAGACTGAGGCCATCATCTCCAGATCATACTCCTGCTTTGACCTCCTGAGGGAACAAGAACACTGAACACTGAGACTGAGGCCATCATCTCCAGATCATACTCCTGCTTTGACCTCCTGAGGGAACAAGAACACTGAACACTGAGACTGAGGCCATCATCTCCTGATCATACTCCTGCTTTGACCTCCTGAGGGAACAAGAACACTGAACACTGAGACTGAGGCCATCATCTCCAGATCATACTCCTGCTTTGACCTCCTGAGGGAACAAGAACACTGAACACTGAGACTGAGGCCATCATCTCCAGATCATACTCCTGCTTTGACCTCCTGAGGGAACAAGAACACTGAACACTGAGACTGAGGCCATCATCTTCTGATCATACTCCTGCTTTGACCTCCTGAGGGAACAAGAACACTGAACACTGAGACTGAGGCCATCATCTTCTGATCATACTCCTGCTTTGACCTCCTGAGGGAACAAGAACACTGAACACTGAGACTGAGGCCATCATCTCCTGATCATACTCCTGCTTTGACCTCCTGAGGGAACAAGAACACTGAACACTGAGACTGAGGCCATCATCTTCTGATCATACTCCTGCTTTGACCTCCTGAGGGAACAAGAACACTGAACACTGAGACTGAGGCCATCATCTCCAGATCATACTCCTGCTTTGACCTCCTGAGGGAACAAGAACACTGAACACTGAGACTGAGGCCATCATCTTCTGATCATACTCCTGCTTTGACCTCCTGCGGGAACAAGAACACTGAACACTGAGACTGAGGCCATCATCTCCAGATCATACTCCTGCTTTGACCTCCTGCGGGAACAAGAACACTGAACACTGAGACTGAGGCCATCATCTCCAGATCATACTCCTGCTTTGACCTCCTGAGGGAACAAGAACACTGAACACTGAGACTGAGACCATCATCTCCAGATCATACTCCTGCTTTGACCTCCTGAGGGAACAAGAACACTGAACACTGAGACTGAGGCCATCATCTTCTGATCATACTCCTGCTTTGACCTCCTGCGGGAACAAGAACACTGAACACTGAGACTGAGGCCATCATCTCCAGATCATACTCCTGCTTTGACCTCCTGCGGGAACAAGAACACTGAACACTGAGACTGAGGCCATCATCTCCAGATCATACTCCTGCTTTGACCTCCTGAGGGAACAAGAACACTGAACACTGAGACTGAGGCCATCATCTCCTGATCATACTCCTGCTTTGACCTCCTGAGGGAACAAGAACACTGAACACTGAGACTGAGGCCATCATCTCCAGATCATACTCCTGCTTTGACCTCCTGAGGGAACAAGAACACTGAACACTGAGACTGAGGCCATCATCTCCAGATCATACTCCTGCTTTGGCCTCCTGCAGGAACAAGAACACTGAACACTGAGACTGAGGCCATCATCTCCAGATCATACTCCTGCTTTGACCTCCTGAGGGAACAAGAACACTGAACACTGAGACTGAGGCCATCATCTCCTGATCATACTCCTGCTTTGACCACCTACGGTAACAAGAACACTGAACACTGAGACTGAGGCCATCATCTCCAGATCATAGTCCTCCTTCGGGAACAATATTTGCAAAAGTACAGGAATACGTGTGTGATCAGGACTAGATGAGCCAATAATCGCTCCGTTGCGCCTCCATGTTTGCACTGGTAGGAAAGCTAACCAAAGGGAAGAATCTGACTGACCAATCTTAAACCAAAAGGGAATGAAGCTGTCAAGCTTAAAAATTACAAATCATGCTTTATTTCGGTAACATTTTTGTCATTTATGTATTTTAATCTAATTTCGTTTAAAATCTAATCAAAATTAATACTATTAAAATTATTCTCTAACTTCAGCCCTTTTCTGATCATTTTATGTCCCGTTTGAATCGTTTTTTCAGTGACCAGAACAGTCAAACGAATGTTCATTTTGAAGTCTCTTTTGATTTTTATTCACACTAATTTTTTCACTTTACTTTGATAATCTCTCATATCTTGCGAATCCATTTCTCCAGACAGTCTCAGTTGCAGAAGATGAATCCAGGTCACGTGAGATTCCAGATCCAGGTTTCTGTGATCTGTGAGTTAACCCTGATCTCTTAATGGCATTCATTAAGGTCAGCATCTTAATTATTAGAAGCAGAATCTCTGGGCGTTTGGAGCGGCGGGGACAGAAACGCTGCAGGATAAGAATATCCAGCCCTTCTTTTTCAGTGGGACTCTATTAGTGAAACGCTAAGCCGGTTTAGGTTAGTGGTCTCAGTGCCTTTATATACTTGGCTTACTGACAACGCTATCAATCCCTTTACAGGGTGAAGTATAACCTCGCAGTGAGGACAGTATCTGGGACATGTCAACTCACACTCTTTACTGTGATAAATGACTTCTAAAAAGGGCCATTGTAAAGATTCTCAACACTACAGTCCTGGAACGTGTTTGATAATGTGTGAATGCATGTAACATCCGCTCTCATCAGAGACACACGGCTCATTACATAAGCAGCTGGTGTGATGCAGGTAATGAGGTGAACTTACTGGAGAACCTCCTGAAGAATCTTCATCTCCTGCTGCTCCAGTTCATTCATGACGTCCACGCCGTCGGTCAGACACTCGGGCAGCCCGCCTGACACACACGCACACGCACACACACACGCACACGCACACACACACACTAGATTTATTAATGTTTCTCTTTTGCTCACCAAGGCTGAATTTATGGAAGCTTGTTTCCGCCACAGAATAAAACATTTTAAAAGATAATTGTGACTTTTTTATCTCACAATTGCGTATTATGAAGTCATAATTGCGAGATATAAACAATTCTGAGAAAAAAGTCAGAATTTCAAGTTAATTATTTTCGCAATTGCGACTTTATATCTCATAATTCTGACTTTATAACACAATTGCTACTTTATATCATGCATGATGTAAATGTAAACTCAATTGTGAGAAAAAAAAGTCAGAATTGTGAGATAAAAAGTCGCAATTACCTTTTTTATTTTTCATTCTGTGGCTGAAACAAGCTTCCATAGCAATTATTTGATAAAAAATACATTAAATATTATTTCATTGTAAAACAGCTGTTTTCCATTTGAATTTATGTAAAATTGTAATTTATTCCTGTGATCAAAGCTGAATTTTCCGCATTATTACTCCAGTCTTCAGTGTCACATGATCCTTCAGAAATCAGGATAATATGATGATTGATCGTGATTATTTGTAATTTGTGACTGGCCTTCTGCCGATAACATCCAGTTAAAGGAAACTAAATGATGTGAGTTTGGAAGAAACATTCTGCCTTCCTCGAATGTGGAGACACAAGACAATTAAGACAAGAGTTAATAAAGCAGCTTTCAATCATTTTAATAATATGCAAGTAATTATTAATGCTAGTTTATACATTATTGCTTCACTTAAATTAATGATAATTAATTTCACCATGAAAACGAAGCAAATGACTTTTGTTAAATATCCTGTCTAGGTTTGACTTATAAACAAATCAGCCATTGAGCAACTGAAACAGGCGCTGCTGTTATGTGGAAGCTTGTTACGCCACGAAATAAAACAATTGTTTTATTTCGTAATTAAAACAAAATAATTAAGAAGTTTATTAATCGGAATTCTGAAATTTTTCTCAATTACCAGTTTATATCTCGGAATTGACCCTTCGCAAAGACCCGCCCCCCTTAGTTACTGTCGCTATGTCCGTCAAGCTACGCCGCTCTCACACACACACACACACCATGTTCTCACGCAGTGAAAAACACATCGCGGAGCAGAGAGACTGACAACACGCTGACAGACAGGACAGACCAGGTAACTTTTCGGTTACTTTTGATATTAAACATATTAAACAAAGTCTCACCTTTCAAATTTGGTCATTTTTTTAAAAGAAATTTAAACAATAAATACCGTTTTGTGGCTCTTTAATGTGTCGTGACAGATCGCTGTAGAGCCTCAGTTAAAGCTGCTCGTGATCCGATCATCTCTTCCTTCTAGTTCATTTATAGCATCAAATAAACATGAATGAACATCAGAAGGAATGTTGTTTTAACCGCGGAAAGGCGTCAGTACACTCCGTTTTTCAAGTTCAAATCCTCCCATGTTAATCTAATATCTCTCCTGACTGCTTTGTCGGACAAAATGGTGGATGGCGAAGTATGATTGGTCAGATTACCTGTCAATCAAGCTCCACGCGAAGGGTCAATTCTGACTTTTTTCTCTCAATATCGAGTTTATATCCCGCAATTACGACTTTTTTTCTTGCAATTATGAGTTTATATCTCGCAATTTACTTGTTTCTCGCAATTTACTTTTTTCTCGCAATTAAGAGTTTAGATCTTGCAATTCTGACTTTTTTCTCGCAATTATGATTTTATATCTCACAATTCTGACTTTTTTCTCGCAATTACCACATTGGTGGTGGTTGAGAAGATTCCTCCCTTCTATGTAAAGCGCTTTGAGTGCCGAGAAAAGCGCTATGTAAATGTAATTAATTATTATTATTATTATTATTAATTACGTTTATATCTCGCAAATCTTGCAATTCTGAGTTTAGATATAAATTGAGAATTGTGATAAAGTCAGAATTGCAAGATAATCCACAATTATTATTATTCTTTTTTTGACGGTGGAAAGAAGCTTCCATATGGGCGACAGAAAAACAGCCGTGAATAAATCATTCAGCATGTAAAATGTAATAAACGTCACATGTGTTAATGCTTTGACAGCCCTAAAGCCAAACACACTCTCCTGTGAACATACATTATAAACACCGTTCATATAAATACCGTTTCTCTCCTTGATGACACGCAGAGCCTGCAGCTGAAGCTCCATGTTCTTCTGGACCATCAGAGAGCGGAACATCTGAAAATCATCTGTAGCAAGAACTGGCTGGAAAACAGCCTGTTTAAAGAAGAGACGCAGTGAGACACCACGACACTGACATTATAGAGGACCAACTGCACTTTTTTAGCTCTAAAAACAAAAGTCATTATTCAGATCAATTCAGGTCAAGTTCTGACAGTTTCAGATCAACAATATTACTGAATATTAATATGAGCAGAACAGAAAGAACTATAGAGGGGGCCGACTGTGTCTGTGGGTGTTTCCTGAATAACACACTGAATAATACAAAAAAGTCTCTGGACATGTGATCCACCAAGCTCCAATCTGATTGGATCTGAGGGTGAACGTCTCCGCTGTGAACCAATCCGAGATCTCCTTTACGGTGTATATTTACATTAAAGGAACACATAGACTTTTTGGGACTTCAGCTTATTCCCCGTATCCCCCAGAGTTAGATAAGTCCACACACACCCTTCTCATCTCCGTGCGTGCCGTAACTCTGTCTGACGCACACACCGATAGCCTAGCTAAGCACAAAGACTGGAGGTAAACGGCTAAAGGTAAAGTCGTTAAAGGTAAAGAATATAAAGAATATAGTTCCCAGTGTGTATACGGTTAAAAGAAGCCTGTGTCTCACGTGACCTTGATATTTGTACAAAATCACAACATGTAAATAGGAAAATGTTGGCGTTATTTTGTCACTTATTGGGAGCAGTATGCTAGCTGGAGCCATTTACCTCCAGTCTTTGTGCTAAGCTAAGCTAGCGGTGTGTGCATCAGACAGAGTTACGGCACACGGAGATGAGAAGGGTGTGTGTGGACTCATCTAACTCTGGGGGATACGGGGAATAAGATAAAGTCCCCAAAAGTCAGCGTGTTCCTTTAATGCTGCAGCAGGACTGACTTCAGCCGATCAGCAGTTTCTAGGTCTGGGATCTAGTTCAGGTCAGTCTCTCTAACCCAGTTAACTAATCTCCTGCATGTGTCACAGTCTCCACACTCAAGCTCTGCTCAGGGATGTGTTCATGCACAACACAAATAAAGCGTTATGAATCTGAACGCATCCATCATCAGTGGCAGCGATTACAGGCCTCGGGAACCAAGCAAGAGCGACGGAAGCAGAAGTCCTCACAGTCCAGTAAACTTTTATAGTGGTGAACGGAAACTACACAAAACTATATTTTTGCTTTTCCATTTGTTCAGAAGAGAGAAAGATGTCAAATCAGCAGCACTACATTTTAAACCAGTAAATCCAGAGCCCTTCTCTGATCGGGTAACGTTTACTGACATCCATAATAACAACACCGGTGGAAAGAGAGAGGCCACATGATGAATCACTTCTCCACAAGCTGAGGTCAATACTAATATATAGCAGATTGTCAGGTCACAGATTTTCACTGTAAATCATTAGATAGTTTGTTCTTTTTACTTCCAAAAACAGATTTAACTGTTAATCATTAAAGTGGACCTAGGCTATATATGCAAATTTCACTATTACATGGACACAATCACTATTACATGATGTTTGAACATAAATGTGTGTTGGCAGTGTAACACAAGCACCCTATAATAATAAAAATCCACCCACACATTTTTTAAATCTTCATAAATCATAGACAGTGTCTCAGAAAAAGCCGTTTGCAGAATCTAGCAGTGTGACATCACATTGCATAGACCCCGCCCACGACTGCTGACCGACTTAAATAAACGGGACGCTCATCACATCTCATCACATCATCATCATCATATCTCATCATCATCATCACATCATCACATCTCATCATCATCATCACATCATCATCTTCATCATCATCACATCATAATCATCATATCATAATCATCATATCATCATCACATCTCATCACATCATCATCATCATCACATCATCACATCTCATCATCATCATCTTCATCATCATCACATCACATCATCATCATCCTCACATCATCATCATCACATCACATCATCACATCACATCTCATCATAATCATCATATCATCATCGCATCACATCACATCTCGTCATCACATCATCATATCATCACATCATCATCATCACATCACATCATCACATCATCATCATCACATCACATCATCACATCACATCTCATCATAATCATCATATCATAATCATCATATCATCATCGCATCACATCACATCTCGTCATCACATCATCATCATCATCTTCATCATCATCACATCACATCACCACATCATCATCATCATCACATTCCATCACATCACATCACATCTAATTTCTGATATGTGAAATTTGAATTTCAACTAGTAAGAAATCTATTCTTGATATCAACAATTGATTTTGAATGGCAGCCTATGTATGGCAAGCCGTTTTAACTTTTATTAATTTCTAGGATATGAATTCTTGATATCAACAATTACATTTTCACTAGTTAAAATAATAGTTATTGATATCAGGAATTAGATTTCTTCTAGTAACAATGGCAATTTTTGATATCATAAATTACATTTCTACTAGTAACAATGCTTATTCTAGATATCCACAATACAATTTTCACTAGTTAAAATGATCATTCTTGATATCAACAATTTAATTTCAACTAGTAAAAACTATAATTCTTGATATCTGTAATTGTATTTTCACTAGTGAAATGTCACCATAGGCTATGGCAAGCCGTTTTAACTTTTATTCATTTTCAGGATATGAATCCTTGATATCAACAATTCAATTTTCACTAGTTAAAATTATAATCATTGATATCAACAATTACATTCTTGATATCAACAATTGTATTTTCACTAGTGAAATGTCACCATAGGCTGCCATTCAAAATCAATTTTTGATATCAAGAATAGACATTTCAACTAGTGACAATTCAATTCTTGATATCAAAAATAAAGGTTTTTACTAGTAAGAATTGTATTTCTGATAAGTGAAATTGGAATTTCATATAGTAAGAATTAAATTCTTGATATCAACAATTGATTTTGAATGGCAGCCTATGGTGACATTTCACTAGTGAAAATACAATTACAGATATCAAGAATTATAGTTTTTACTAGTTGCAATTAAATTGTTGATATTGTAGAGAGTTTAAGGATGAACCAAACACAAATTAATCAAATGAATCTCTCATGGGATTCATTCAAATGTGATTCAGCATTCCGGATCTGAACACCACATTCCAAAGTCACAAAAGTGGCTCCAGATTGTCTACTCTGGCCAAGAAAACCCCCAGAGAAGACTTTTATGGCCTTGCAGGCACCCAAAAGATAAGCCTAAAACAGGAAAAACGCTGTCAATGTTTCATCCTTAAGCAAGACAAAGCTGCTCGGAAATGGTGAAACGAGGCCTGACCACCAAGGGGTCTGACCACCTTTGACCTCCCTCCTGCATCACCACTGCTGAGCAGGACAGAGATGTAAAACAGACCACGCTTTCATGGAACAGAGAGACTTACACAGACTTACACAGACTTTACATATAAAAATGCATACAATCATCCCAACAATGCTTGACTGACCTGTAATCAAAATATATAACATAACATGATTATGTATTGGGTTACAACCCCTGTGTGTCTATTCTGCTTAGATCACATCTAAGTCATGTAATTGTTATAAATATTAGGTGTGTGAATGAAAGTGTGTCATGCTTCCTGTCAGCAGGATCGTATACGATAACCTGTTCTTAATTCAAAAGATGGCTTGATTGAAATCTGTGTAAAATGTTTTGGTATGATTATAATAATCTATAATGTTTAAACTGTGGTCTCTTGCAGGGGCGTAGCAAGCTTTTCAAAAGTGTGGGGGATGCATGTGGTCAGGGCTGTAAAACTATGATTTTTTTTTACATTTTAAGGTTAAATGCATCAATCTGGTGCACTTTGAGAGCTCAAAATTAAGAGAGCTCAAACATCTTTTTAGTTATGATATAGAGTCTCAGTCTACATTACATTATCACTGGTGTTTTAGAATGCCAAACATTTATTATAATAATATAATAATGACTTATATAATTATTCCTATGATGGAAAATCCATATAGCCTGCCCTATATATATATGTACCTAGTGTATAAATGAAAATGAATATTTCAAAAGTATATTTTATATTACGCTATAGAATAGAAAAATTGCAATACTTTTGTCCTAATTTCTTCACTTGCAAGAAATAAACCCTTGAGTTTTTATCTTGGAGAAAACACCAGATCACCATGCTGATCGCGTGAGCAAAGTGCGCACTTTCCTTTAAATCACGCAGCACAGAATGCCTACTTAAAGTCTTGTGCTGTTTAGTCTAAAAAACGAAATATAATACCGAAAACACTCGACATGTCAACAAAACATAAACATAACATCTTCCCAAACACATATCAAGCTTATTTAAAAACCTCGAAAGCATAAACACTCATTCAAAGTACCTGGAAAAGGGAGATTTAAATAACCATAAGTTCCCGCCGGCGCCGCCTCAGCACGAGCTGACCGATAAATCTAACACACCAAGAGAGTTCTGGGACTTAAGGCAGAACAGCCAATCATCAGCCGTCACACTCAAAGCCGGTGTCATGTTCGAGAGGGAGGGGGAGAGGAGGAGCCGCAGCGAGCGCAGACACAGAGCGGCCAGAGAAACGGAGGAGCGACTGTAGTGAGGCGTTTGTGCAAAACTGCGGAAAAACTGCAGAAAAAGTGTGGGTGTTGAACCCTCTCACCGGGAAAAGTGTGGGTGTTAAAACACCCACATCCCCCACGGGTGCGACGCCCCTGGTCTCTTGTTCTCTGCTAAGTGCTGGAACCCAGCAGATCCCAGATAACGATGAGTAGGAACTCAATCCACCCCCTAAAATGATGCCATTGTCTCATTGGTCAGAATTCTCCAAAAGAGGTTGGGCCAACTTTTCAGTTAAAGACCCGAACCGAGGAGTTACAGTGAGTTCGGGAGTTCGGTTTTTAGTTCGGTTCGGTGTTAAATTAAGTTGGTGCCTCTCTCTATCAACAGCAAGAGAGTGTTCCCGTTCATGCTTCTCTCTGAAAACAACAAAGAGCGTGTTCGCACGCTTACATCGACCAGACCAAATTAGACCAGCAGACAAATAACCTATCAAGATCGGGGTTAAAACAGCTCATTCAAGCCATCTAACTCGTCTTACTTTCATTTCTTCCTTTATTTTCTTTTTCGTTGAAAGTCTCGGTTCTAAGTTAAGCTTTGCTGCAAAGTTTCGTTTAAACGTTTCGACTACAAAGCCCTTCCAACTTCAAAGACTTTCATCCATCCGCCAACACACCACGTGATTGGCGGCCCAAGATCTCGCAGGCACGAGGAGACAGCCAGCCACGGACACGGTGAACCCCCTACACACCGACGAAAACGGGGGTCCCTAAAGCAACACGGACAAGCAAGTAACACTCCAGACTCTTAACTGAACTGGTGCATTAATGTAATATCTAATAACCCGCCTGAGAAACGATAGAAGGGTTAAATTAATGATTAATGGTTCGTTCAGGTCATGTCTTATAAGTGCATATAGAAACTTGGGATTTCACTACCTCACTCTTAAAACTCATTCTTTCCTCACTCTCTTTCTTTCTGCAACTTGTATGAATGCGTGTGCGTGTGTTTGTGTTAGATATTAGTTTTATGTTTTAGGATAATCAATAAAGTCTTGTTCATATTTTGGAAAGATATTTGCCTTGTGTTGTGCTTGCACATTTAATGTCTTGTACTGTCGATCTAAAGTTACCTTGCTAATACATAGTGTTTCACTATAGATTGGATATTTATATCTGTGCCAAGGTTATAATTACGGCCCGTTCAAATGAACTCTAAACGAGTCATTTGCTCGGTTCCATAGTGATTCGGTCAAGATTCATTGCAAATCGATGAATCATTCCTTTTGAGCTAAATTGGCCTTCCGGCCCCCCTTAAATACATTTTATGTATATTATTATTGATGTACATTCGTTACATTATCAAGAATGATCATTTTAACTAGTGAAAATGTAATTGTTGATATCTAGAATTAGCATTGTTACTAGTGAATTTGTAATTCCTGATATCAAAAATTGCCATTGTTACTAGTAGAAATATTATTCCTGATATCAATAAGTATAATTTTAACTAGTGAAAATTGAATTGTTGATACCAAGGATTCATATCCTGAAAATGAATAAAAGTTAAAATGGCTTGCCATACTTCATCATCATCACATCACATGGTGATGATGATGATGTGATGATATGATGATGATGCAGATGATGACATGAAGATGATGACATGATGATGATGATGTGATGATATGATGTGATGATATGATGATGATGATGTGATGATGATGATGTGATGATGATGATGTGATGTGATGTGATGTGATGATGTGATGATGTTATGATGATGTGATGTGATGTGATGATGTGATGATGTTGTGATGATGTGATGATGTGATGATGATGATGTGATGATGATGATGTGACTCGTGTCGTCTCTCACCTGTAGATCTTTCGAGCCGGTGAAGGATGAGCACGCGCACAGGAACTGCTGCTCACTGATGCCCACCTCCTGCATGTAGTTCTCCAGCAGCCGCTCCACCTGTCAATCACAGCAGCAGCTGTCAATCACTCAGAGCGTCTGATGAGCGTATATGATGTTCGTGATGCTCACGCTCACCAGATGCTTGTACTGCTGATGGACCTCTGTGTAGCTCAGCTTATTCTCGTCCTCATCGTCGAACACTGAAACACACACACACACACACGTGTTATCAGGAGACTCAGTGACAGTGTGTTCTTACCTTAACAGTTGTTCTTCATGAACACACCAGCGCACACACACACACACACACACACACACACACACACACACACGTCCTCATACCCGAGCAGTTGTTCTCCATGAACACACACACTGTCTCTCTCTCTCTCTCTCTCTCTCTCTCTCTCTCTCACACACACACACACACACACACACACGAGGAAACCCCCGGATTCAGAGGAATGTCAGAGAGAGGAGTCCTGTTGTGTTTAAACCTATCTGAGATCGCTGGTGCGCGCACACACACACACACACACACACACACACACCTGAGCAGTGGTTCTCCATGAAGTCCGCTAGCGGGATGAGCCAGTCTGGGCTGCCCAGGAACCCCGCGACGCTCTCCGGCACCCACTCACTGTCCTCGGCCATCGCGCTCACATCCCCACACACACACCAAACACACACACACACCACTGTGCTCCTGTCAGGAGTGTGTTAAAGACGTGTTAGACTAACGCGAGCACCCCGGATGTGATGTGATGTGCAACATAATCTGCGACCATAGCAACCGATGGCGTCACTGGCTGCTTCTGCTTCTTCTTCTCTTCTTCGGAGATTACAGAGCTGCACTGCCGCCTCTGAGCCGGAGGACGAAGAAGCCTCGAGTGGATATTTAAAGGGACCATGACATCAAAACGGACAGTTCTTGTTTTTATGGAATATTGCAGTGTTCACTATAAATGATTGATCGGTGCACATCATTATTGTGTTGATAATCTTGAATCAGAATAAGTTCCTCTTGCAGCATCTCTTCTCTGATGACGAGGGCGGGGGAACCTGTCAATCACATGAGATCAGCCAATAGCAAACCACAACCATCCAATCAATTCCCCACAGACACAATCAAGCCCCGCCCACATTTGTTCTCATCACAATGCATGAATATCAGTCACGTGACCTCTTACGTCATCCGCTCTGTAGCTGTGTCCCAGTGTGAAGGCTGCATCCTTCGGAGGACGCTCCATGTAGCCTTCGTAGGATCTCCTAATTGTGCATGATCCAGGTGTTCCCGATTACCACTCCTGGCGCAGAGCAACGGTTTATATTTTACTAGAGGACATGGTGAGGATGTTTCACCCCCGGCGCCGCTGTGTTATATTTTCGGTTTAGCCCAGACCATGGCCAGAGCTGGTTTACTGTCCCAGTTCAGCACTCCAGAGGCTGCGTCCTGACTGACGAATTGCAGGTGTTGTGCCGAATTTCGACCCCCGTCAAATTATTACCCCCCCTAGCATTGGTAGGTTTTGGATTAGTTGTGGGGGTGGGGTTAGGATTAGGGGTGGGGTTAGGATTAGGGGTGGGGTTAGGATTAGGGGTGGGGTTAGGATTAGGGGTGGGGTTAGGATTAGGGGTGGGGTTAGGGTTAGGGTTAGGTTAGGGTTAGGCAATCAGGTGCTGACTTCAACGAGGAGGGTAATGATTTGGCAGGGGGTCGAAATTCGGCACATCACCGGATTACACTAAACTGTTGAAATATTGGGCGTTAATTTACGGAAATAATGTAGTAATGAATATGAAAAGAAAAGAAAACATTCATAGGCAAATATATGCTATATATCTAGTGTATTATTTTTATTATGTACATAAATGGACCATGGTGAATATATTTACACAGGTTTTCAACCCCGTAATACGCAGCCCGGAAAGTCACTGCATGTGGGATTTTTTATTTTTTTATTTTTTTATCTGTGGCGACGGTTTTGCAATCCGTTACCATTCGTTTATAAACTGTACTCACGAATTCTTAAACTGTTCCCTTGGTTTAACAAATCATGCACACGGATTAATAAAACGTACCCACGAGTTCCCAATCCGTGCTCTCAGATTTTGGAATCTGTGCCCACAAGTTCATAAACCGTGCCCACGCTTTCGCAATCCGTGCCCTCTTCACGGATGTGTGTCCTCTCCCCCAGTCTGTGCCAACCAGGACACCTGTTTAGGTGCGGGATGCATTTCATTATGTTTAAACTTATTTTTTTTAAATGGATGAATTTTCTAAAAACCACATTTAGGCTACTTTTTGGGAGGAAAAATCTCAGTATAATAGAATAAGCAAAAAAGACGTCACATATAAAAAAGAAATATAACACAAACACAAGGTTAGGTTATATAAAAATAAAACATTCATCAATTATTTTATGATTAACATATTACGGTTTCACTTTATTTTGATTGTCCCTTTAACACATTCTGTTGTCTATAAGTAGAATTGCTCCTACATGTCTATTAACTCTCATTAGAGTGTTAGTTCAGTACTAATAGACTGGTAGGGTTAGGGTTAGATTAAGTTTACATGTAGTTGAAAAGTTACTTATAGTCAGTAGAGTGTCTGTTGGAGGACCATCACTATAAAGTATTAGCAGATATTAAGCAGACCGTCTACTAATACTCCAATGAGAGTTAGTTGACATATAGTTGCAAAGTTACTTATAGTCAACAGAATGTTCAAAAGGGACCATCAAAATAAAGTGTTACTCATATTACTGTCTTCAGTGAACTCATTTAGTTATAAAAACAAGACAATAGCCTAAGTATCATTATTATTATTATTAAATTTAGGCTACATACAGAAGACACTTTTATCCAAAAAAGGAACAAAGCAATTCGTCAAATGTCAGTCATAATACAGGTTATAGACAATAATAATACAGGGCTAATTAAGATTATCACAAATAAACACAAGATTTTGACGCATAAGTGTGTGTGTGGAGTGTGGAGCGCTGCATGGCACGGAGGCGCGGGCGCGAACACTGGCATTGCTATCAACAGTGGAAACAACTTAAAATACTCTATCATTTCTGGTCATACAGAAAATAATAATACATCATTCGCAACTACTTTTATTTGTCCAAACTCACAAACGTTGTGGTTTTGTAAAATAAAATAATCAGGTGCGCTTTCATGATCTCCATGAACTGGAGCGCGTCTCATAAATGAACTGAAACAAAATATAGATAAAGCTTGAAATGTCCACTTTTAAACGAACAATTAAAATGCCTCGTTACCGGTATTTTTTCAGACTCAGTTATTATCATTAGTCTATAAATTATTAGATATCATATGGTTCCAGAGACATGGCTCTTCTCATTCAGCTCTGCGGGGAAAATATCATTTCCAGGTTCTAATTTGGCCTTAGAAAACCAGTAAATCAAATTTTTTTCCATATTAATTTGTGAATATTTTAAATGTTTAATAAAGGGGCAAAAAGTCATAAACAAGTTTTTGTCATGCAAATAAATGATAATCCAAAAGCAGAGATGACAGGAATAACAGTCTTTAATTAATAAATGACAACAAAGGCAGTCTGTCGTTAGAGAACACAGAACTGGAGGAAGATAACTGAAAAGAGAATAAACTCCTGTCACGATGCGCAGACCGGGTCTCCCTTAGCGCAGGCTTGAGGTACAGGAGACGTCTCGGAACACGGAGAGAGGACCAACGAGAGTCTGATGAAGCAGCAACAGCAGGGCACGGAAAAACACCTAGTAGCTAGACTGATGCAGATAAACAAGACAAGACAGGGTAAGCACTTAACTGTACAGAGCAGGACGCAACAGACGTAACGTGACTTGCCACAATGATCCGACAAGAGACTACTAGAACAAACACCAGATAAAGGGAGAACACTTAGGGATAGGTAGAAACAGGTGTCTAAGCAAATCAGCGCGATCACTGATTGCAATGACTAACAGGTGCCGAAAGAGAGAAAGAGTGCGTGCGAGTGAGTGTGTGCGAGTGAGAGTGTATATAGAATGGAAAAACCTGACTCATGACAGTACCCCTCCCTCAACGAGCGCCTCTAGGCGCTCGAGGGAGGAGCCTGACGGGACCGGTAGAAGTCATCAATCATTGAACGGTCCAGAATGTCCCGGGCTGGAATCCACCGCCTCTCCTCAGGACCGTACCCCTCCCAGTCCACCAAAAACTGGTGACCACGCCCCCGAGGACGAACGTCGAGGAGCCTGCGGACTCTGTAGATAGAGGCCCCCTCGTCAATAGGAGGAGGGGGAAGAGAGGGACGGGTAGGCGCACGAATAACGGGTTTCATGCAAGACACATGAAAGACCGGATGGACACGGCGCATCTGACCGGACAGTCTAAGCTTAACAGCAACTGGGCTGATAACCTTTACAATAGAAAAGGGCCCGATAAAACGAGGCATGAGCTTGCGAGACATCTCCCGAACGGGTAAATTGCGGGTGGATAACCACACCCTCTGACCGCAAACATATCTGGGAGGTCTAATTCTGCGGCGATTGGCGGTTCGACGAATACGTTCCCTAGTCTGACATAAAGCAGATCTCACCCTCCTCCAAGTACGTTTACACCTCTGAATGAAAGCTTCGACGGACGGAACTGAGGCCTGAGACTCTTGAGAAGAAAAAAACAGGCGGCTGGTAACCGAGACAACCCTCAAACGGAGAAAAGCCAGTGGCGGACGATGGAAGGGAATTATGGGCATATTCGGCCCAGGATAACTGATCGCACCATGACGCGGGATTCTGAGAGGTGAGACTACGCAACATGCGACCAAGGATCTGATTGGTCCTTTCGGCTTGCCCATTGGTCTGAGGATGGAATCCTGATGACAGACTGGGGGAAGCCCCTATCTGACGACAGAATTCCCTCCAGACTTGAGAGGTAAACTGAGGACCTCTGTCAGACACAATGTCCGAAGGAAGACCATGGATCTTGAAAACGTGATCCACCATAATCTGTGCGGTCTCCTGAGCCGACGGTAATTTAGGTAGCGGAATAAAATGCGCAGCCTTAGAAAAACGGTCCACGACGGTGAGAATGACTCTATTACCAGCCGAACGAGGAAGCCCGGTAACAAAATCCAGCGCAATATGGGACCAGGGCCGCGAAGGGATGGGAAGAGGTCTGAGAAGACCCGCCGGAGACTTGTTACTAGATTTGGTCTGTGCGCAGATAGAACAAGCAGCAACAAAACGCCGAATATCGCGCTCACGAGAGGGCCACCAGAACCTCTGACGGATGACTGATAGCGTGCCTCTTACACCGGGGTGCGCGACCAATTTAGAGGAGTGCCCCCAGCGAAGAACAGTCAAACGAGCAGCCTCGGGTACATACAACATTCCCTCAGGAGCTCGCGGGGATCGCGTAATGTGCAAAAGTGCACGCTTAACCGCCTGTTCCACTCCCCAGACGGCCGCCCCGACCATACAGCGTTGAGGTAACACCCTCTCAACGGTCGAGGCACCCTCTGATGAGTCGAACTGACGAGAAAGAGCATCTGGTTTGAGGTTCTTGGAACCGGGTCTAAATGAAATAGAAAAATCGAAACGATCGAAAAATAATGCCCAGCGAGCCTGACGAGCGTTAAGACGTTTCGCAGAACGAATGTATTCCAGATTGCGATGATCCGTCCAGACAATGAATGGTACACTGGCTCCCTCTAGCCAGTGTCGCCACTCACCAAGTGCCAGACGGATCGCAAGGAGTTCTCGGTTACCAACGTCATAGTTGCGCTCCGCGGGCGAAAGACGGTGGGAGAAAAACGCGCACGGATGAACCTTGTCATCCTGGGAAGAGCGTTGCGACAAGACAGCTCCTACCCCAATGTCAGAGGCATCGACCTCAACGATAAACTGACGTTTAGCATCAGGAGTGATCAGGATGGGTGCTGAAGTAAAAAGCTTCTTAAGACGGTCAAAGGCATCCTGAGCATTCCTTGACCAAACAAACCGGGTCTTGGACGAGGTGAGAGCGGTAAGAGGAGCGGCAACCTGGCTAAAGTTTCGAATAAAGCGCCGGTAAAAATTTGCGAACCCCAGAAACCGTTGGAGCGCGACTCGAGAATCAGGGACAGCCCAATCGAGAACTGCTCGAACCTTGTCAGGGTCCATACTAATCCCCTCCGTAGAAACAACCGAGCCGAGGAAAGTAACCGATTGGGTGTGAAAGACGCATTTCTCAGCCTTAACGAAAAGGCGATTCTCTAATAAGCGCTGCAGGACACGACGAACGTGTTGAACGTGTACTTGGAGGGATGGAGAGAAAATTAAGATGTCATCCAAGTAAACGAAAACGAAAATATTAAGCATGTCTCTCAAGACATCGTTTACTAAGGCCTGAAATACCCCGGGAGCGTTGACCAGCCCGAACGGTAAAACCCGATATTCAAAATGCCCGACAGGAGTGTTGAACGCGGTCTTCCACTCGTCTCCCTCTTTGATACGCACCAGATGGTAGGCGTTGCGCAAGTCTAACTTAGTAAATATCTTTGCGCCCTGCAGGATCTCAAAAGCAGACGACATAAGAGGCAAGGGATAGCGATTCTTGACTGTTATGTCGTTCAGCCCTCGATAATCGATACAGGGACGCAAAGACCCATCTTTCTTCTTTACAAAGAAAAACCCCGCACCGGCGTGAGACGAAGAGGGAACAATGATCCCTGCGTCGAGAGACTCTGTGAGATACTTCTCCAGGGCCTCTCGTTCGGGCGCCGACAGAGAGTACAGTCTACCGCGAGGAGGCGTTGTGTTAGGAAGGAGTTCGATAGAGCAGTCGTAAGGCCGGTGAGGCGGTAAGGAAACAGCCCGGGAACGACTGAAGACCGCCCGCAGATCATGGTACTCCATCGGGACACCAGACAAATCATCAGGCTCCTCCTGAAACACAGAGACAGAAGACACGGGAGAAACAGCAGACACAAGACAATTTACATGACAAGATAATTTCCATGAATGAATAGACCCCCTAACCCAGTCAATCTGAGGATTGTGTTGAATAAGCCAGGGATGACCTAAAACAATGGGGGTAAAGGGAGAATGAAATACATAAAAGGAAATAGTCTCTTGATGATTGCCGGAGACAGTGAGACTAACCGGACTGGTGACGCGACGAACAGAAGAGAGCTCTCTGCCATCCAGGGCAAAGACAGAGGCAGCATCAGACAACTCGACCAAGGGAATCTTGTGATCACGAGCCCACTTCTCATCGATAAAATTGCCCTCAGCGCCCGAGTCGATGAGAGCAAGACCAGTAGCTGAGAGACCAGTTAGACGAAGAACAGCTGAGATCGTGGTACGGGACCTGGGCGATGAGGAGATGACAGAAGCGCTCACCAGTACTCCTCTATCTACTGGCGAGCTCTGGCTTTTAAACTGCAGGATGAAACAAAGTGACCAGCCGTACCACAGTAAAGACAGAGACGGTTAGTTATTCGCCGCTGTCGCTCCTCCGGGGAGATGCGCACACCTCCGACCTGCATGGGCTCGGCATCAGGCAGGGTCTGAACGGGAGCAGTAACAGAAGAAAAGGTATCGTTAGTTGTGGAAAAAGGGGAACGAACACGTCGCCTCTGCTCGAAACACTTGTCCAGGCGGATGGCCAGATCGATGAGCTGATCGAGTTGAGAAGGCGCCCCCCGTGCGTAAATCTCCTCCTTAAGATCTAAATTCAATCCTTCCAGAAAGCGAGCGATCTGTGCAGGTTCATTCCACTCACTCGTAGTAGCTAATGTCCGGAACTCTATCGCAAAGTCGGCCACAGACCTTCTGCCTTGGCGTAGAACAGCAAGAAGACGTGAAGCCTCACTGCCGAAGACGGATCTATCGAAGACCTTAATCATCTCATCTTTAAAGGACCCGTACTTGCTGCAGCATGCAGATTGGGTCTCCCAAACAGATGTTCCCCACTCCCGTGCGCGTCCCGTGAGAAGAGAGAGAACATATGCAATGCGAGCCCGGTCCTCCGCATACGTCTGAGGCTGAAGAGAAAAAACAATTTCACATTGAATGAGAAAGGCTCTACATTGAGTAGGCTCTCCAGCGTAACAGGAAGGATTGTTAATTCGTGGCTCTGGAAGCAGCTGACGGCTGTGAGATGTGGATGATTCCTGATGAAGTAAACGAGCAGACAAATCAGACACTTGGGCAGCAAGACTCCTCACAGCCTGATGAGCAGCGGCCAGCTCCTCCTCGTGTCTGCCGAGCATGGCTCCCTGGATCTCAACTGCCGCCCGGACGGGCATCTCGTCTGCTGGATCATCGTCTGGTCGGATCATTCTGTCATGCAAATAAATGATAATCCAAAAGCAGAGATGACAGGAATAACAGTCTTTAATTAATAAATGACAACAAAGGCAGTCTGTCGTTAGAGAACACAGAACTGGAGGAAGATAACTGAAAAGAGAATAAACTCCTGTCACGATGCGCAGACCGGGTCTCCCTTAGCGCAGGCTTGAGGTACAGGAGACGTCTCGGAACACGGAGAGAGGACCAACGAGAGTCTGATGAAGCAGCAACAGCAGGGCACGGAAAAACACCTAGTAGCTAGACTGATGCAGATAAACAAGACAAGACAGGGTAAGCACTTAACTGTACAGAGCAGGACGCAACAGACGTAACGTGACTTGCCACAATGATCCGACAAGAGACTACTAGAACAAACACCAGATAAAGGGAGAACACTTAGGGATAGGTAGAAACAGGTGTCTAAGCAAATCAGCGCGATCACTGATTGCAATGACTAACAGGTGCCGAAAGAGAGAAAGAGTGCGTGCGAGTGAGTGTGTGCGAGTGAGAGTGTATATAGAATGGAAAAACCTGACTCATGACAGTTTTTGGCAGCATTTGGTGTGTAGCCTACAGTTCAAATTCAAAATAAAAATTTTGGTGTTCAGCTTTGCGTTTTAAAAATACAACAACCGTTAATTTTTCGTTTTTCAATTATAGGTTAAAAAAGAAAAACGAATGGATGCAAAAGTACACAAACCTAATATTATTAAATATTTCAAATGTATATGTAGAAAAAGTTTGATAGTCTTGGCGCACAAGTAACCGGCACGCAATGACTTATGCGGTAGGATCGGGTAGGATCAGCCGCTAAGGATCCATTTATGTATCCTTCCTTTCACCCAAGGCGGTAATCCACCATCCGGAAACTGAAGTCTGCCAGGGCGCCGCCATTGGCTAACAAGCCTTCACCTGTTGTTAGCATTCCATCGACTCCCATTCATTTTTGCGTCACTTTGACAGCGAATAACTTTACATCTGAGGCGTTTAAAGACTCCATTTGTCCATTGTTTATTTCTAAAGAAACACGACAATGTATAAAAGGCTCCATTACCTTGTATGTTACGTTATGGCCTCGTAGAAGCAGTTTTTGTAAAAGTAGGCTAACGATTGCGTCATAACACAAGACTCTCAGTCGCACAGTAGATAAATTACCGTACAGACAAGAGGATAAGCTCGCGGCCAATCTTTTACTGTCTATGAGGCAATTGGGGGGACGAGGAGGCATAAAGTCTGATAAAGTCAAGGGAGAAGCCCATAGAGAGTCCATAAAAGCAACGGGACAAAATATTTTCAGCAATGTTTTGAGGAATTCAGATTCCTCTTAGCACAGCTAGTAGAAGACGTACCACTGTCAGACAGGTGTCTCACGTCACATCTCCGTCGTCTAGCTCAGTGTGAGCCGGCGCAGTACGCTTGGCAATCAGGAGGTGAGTGCTTCTAATTGACTTCACTTTTCTCCGTTGAAGTCTATGGGGTCGCTGTGTCCATTTCTTTTCCTGTCTATGCTTTCACGGGGAAACGAGGGGTGCATTTGGCGTCGCATTTGAATTAGGGTAGCCTTTCGTCGCGCTGCGATGATGTAACCGGCCTTCGAATACGGCCTCCGAAGGGTGGAGAATCAGGACAGCCTTTATCGCGCCGCGGTGACGCAATCGTCCTTCAAATGCGGCCTTTGAATATGATAGGCTTGTTCGACTTCATGCAGCTCTGTGCAGACCGATCGGCGGCTGACTTGAAGCAGTGCATGCCGGTTAGAAATGTTGTCCGACTTGATACAGCGCCGACGCCACGTGACTGTGACGTATGCCCTCAAAGTATCGCGAGAGCGATTCGAGAGCTGCCGGAGAACTCAGCCAGCGCAGCTTCTCCAGAGCGGCTGCTCTGGGCTGCACGAGCTCTGATGACGACACAACTGTTCCACGATTGGCCGGATTGACGAGCTCTGATGACGACACAACTGTTCCATGATTGGCCGGATTGACGAGCTCTGATGACGACACAACTGTTCCACGATTGGCCGGATTGACAAGCTCTGATGACGACACAACTGTTCCATGATTGGCCGGATTGACGAGCTCTGATGACGACACAGCTGTTCCACGATTGGCCGGATTGACGAGCTCTGATGACGACACAACTGTTCCACGATTGGCCGAATTCACAAGCTCTGAAGACGACACAGCTGTTCCACGATTGGCCGGATTGACGAGCTCTGATGACGACACAGCTGTTACACGATTGGCCGGATTCACAAGCTCTGATGACGACACAGCTGTTCCACGATTGGCCGGATTCACAAGCTCTGATGACGACACAGCTGTTCCACGATTGGCCGGATTCACAAGCTCTGATGACGACACAGCTGTTCCACGATTGGCCAGATTCACAAGCTCTGAGGACGACACAGCTGTTCCACGATTGGCCAGATTCACAAGCTCTGAGGACGACACAGCTGTTCCACGATTGGCCAGATTCACAAGCTCTGATGACGACACAGCTGTTCCACGATTGGCCAGATTCACAAGCTCTGAGGACGACACAGCTGTTCCACGATTGGCCGGATTCACAAGCTCTGATGACGACACAGCTGTTACACGATTGGCCGGATTCACAAGCTCTGATGACGACACAGCTGTTACACGATTGGCCGGATTCACGAGCTCTGATGACGACACAGCTGTTCCACGATTGGCCGGATTCACAAGCTCTGATGACGACACAGCTGTTACACGATTGGCCGGATTCACGAGCACTGATGACGACACAGCTGTTCCACGATTGGCCGGATTCACGAGCTCTGATGACGACACAGCTGTTCCACGATTGGCCGGAATCACAAGTTCTGATGACGACACAGCTGTTCCACGATTGGCCGGATTCACGAGCACTGATGACGACACAGCTGTTCCATGATTGGCCGGATTCACGAGCACTGATGACGACACAGCTGTTCCATGATTGGCCGGACTGACTGCATGACAACGATCACGTGCGTTTCGTGTTTATTCTCACAGCTTTAGTTCCACTAAAGCTCACAAATAAGTTTGTTATAGCAGTAAACACTCTTTTCATGTAGTCGCAATGTTATATTGTGTCATGTTTATCAAAATAAAACTGACTAAAAACGTAGACTCCACTTCATTGATAGTAGAGGCTTATGGTGAACTTTATTCTTGTTCAAACAGATGCTGTATGAAGCAGTACATAAAGTTTTGAATGAAAATGGCTCTGAAACATCTGTGTATTTTGCAAATATTACATTTATTTCACTTGAGCTGTGATAAAGTATGCAAACACCACGTGAGCGGTCACTACGGGAACCAGAAGTGTCCGACTTCACGTCTCCGTTTGCAGCTCCTCCCGCCGGCACACGGCTACTCTCGCCGATCGCTCACATCCAGCCGCAGTCGATGTCCAACACACCTGCAGCCTTTGAATTGGGACATCCTTCGTCGCGCCGCTGTGACGCAATCGGCCTTCAAATACGGCCTTCAGAGGATGCAGCCTTCACATTGGGACACAGCTATTCTCTCTTTTTCCAGTTGACTGCCGCCATCTTGAGTACCTGCCGAGCACTGTCTATGGTACTGACAAGCATTAGCTAGCTAATTTGCTACGATTTACAGCTTCGTACGGATACAGTAAATGGCTACGAAAGACAACATTACGCACCTCGACTGCTATGAAAAGAAACGCTACTTTAAAAAAATATCCTGGTTGGGGTGTGACCCTTACGCCTCTGTCCGCTGCTGCCGAACTACCAATCCTGGCATTCAGTGATATAGATATATACCTCGTACATAATCCATCGCCATACACCGGTGAAAGCCTTAAAGCGTACAAGAGTACCGAGGCATATCGGTACTTTGTTGCAGGCTGGGTCCTTGACTCGAAAATATGGCACCTTCACAAGAAGATGTTTCTCGCGAAAGGAAAGGTAAGTGTTCTTTATACCCAACTTAGTAAACAGCAGCTAGCAGCTAGTCTTTTTAGAAGTTGGTCATTAATAAACTTGATAGTCTTGAAGTTTGTTAGAATGGGGAGGTGTACAACAATAGCATGTAAATGGTAAACAACAAAAAAAGACCAAGAAAACAGCTCTGAACTTGTCTTTTCAGTCACACTTTGATGTTTACAAGAACAGTAGCCTACACTGGGTTTGATTTGGGCATGTTTATTACATAAACTAAAAGAAAGCTTATAGGCTACTGTATATTCTGACTAGTTTACTTTCACCCAAACTGAATAATAAAAACAAGGTTAAATGGGCAAATTTCCTATAAATATTTTTGAGTCTTCATGTTCTTTTCTGATGTAGCCTTAGCCTACTGCAGTTCTTGCTAGCACGCACACTGCCCAGACGAGTGTTAGCCGCGGGTGTCCGGCCCTCTCTACGGCTGCGACACACTGAGCCGTCTCTGTTCGTCCCGAGGGGGCCTGAGCCTGTAAAAGGATCATTCGCCTTTGGCTAAGCCACACCCTAGAATGTAGACTGACCAATCACAGCGCAGCCAAGAACGATCTCCCACAGAGGTCTGACACTTTTTCACAGCGCTCCATTGACTTTAACCCAGGCGTCTCATATTTTTGGTCTCGGCAGGCTATTACCGTCATAGTTTTATCAAAAATATGGTTAAACGTTGTGCCTGGGGCATTTGTAACACAGATACGCGTTTCCCAGAGAGGTTGGAGGGGTGTCCGGTTTTTTTTCCTTCCCAAAACCGAAGTCAAATCCTGACCAGTGTCGTCTTTGGATTAAACTGGACGTCCTCACAGTCAGCTAAACCCCTCCACAAGCTCACTTGTGTGCTCTAAAGTAAATTTTGCTTAACCTTACTGTGAAGTTATACTAGTTAGACAGTTTTCTGCTGTTAGGTTATGATTTCGGTTCTCTACCCTTATTAATGAAGAATCAAGGTGCTAGCAAGCAAGCTTAGCGATAGTTTAGTTATCACGTAAGTCAGGATTGTATGTTTTGAGTAGCGGCTGGATGTTAGCTAACTTTGTTATCCAAGATACAAACACCTAATGTTAATGTTAGACACTCTGTGGTAGTTTTGAAGGTGACTAACGTTACCACCACCGTGTTGCCACAGTCCAACATTATTGTTTAAATTTCTTTCAAAAAATGACCAAATTTGAAAGGTGAGACTATGTTTAATATGTTTAATATCAAAAGTAACCTGGTCTGTCCTGTCTGTCACTCAAACTGAGCTTGATGACGTGAGCCTGTCTGACAGATGTACATCTTCTAGTAGCTGTGCGTGAAAACTGCCAACGTTAATCTTGCAGAGACGGCGAGCTTGAGCGAAGAGTTCTTTGGCGTGAGTGAGCAGGAGTAAGTATTTTGTATAGTATTTATTTTAAAATGTAACACCAGTATGCCATATTAAGTTAATGCATTGATTGCCTGCGAGCTTCTCCTCCTGTCTGGACGGAGTGGTTATGACGCAATCGTTAGCCTATTTTTACAAAAACAGTTTCTACCATAATGTAACATAGAAGGTAATGGAGCCCTTTATACATTGTCGTGTGTCTTTAGAAATAAATAATGGACAAATGGAGTCTTTAAACGCCTCAGATGTAAAGTTATTCACTGTCAAAGTGACGCCAAAATGAATGGGAGTCGATGGAATGCTAACGCAAGTGAAGTTCTGCTACAAGATGGCGGCCCGCGGCCGGCTTCAGCTTCCGGTCGATGGATTACCCTCTTGGCGGCTCCTCTGAGCAGTGCTGGACGAAGTACACAGATCAGGCACTTGAGTGAACGTACAGAGACTTTAATAAAATATGATTGCAGTACATGTAATATATAAGTGTCCCCGTCTTGTTTCCCTCTTCATTCCTCTGTGTGCTTAAGTTCCTCTCTTGTCAGTGTTCGGTGTCGGTTATTGCCTATGTTACCAGTGTGTATTCTCTGCCTGCATCTGTTTGTTGTTTTGATTTATGAGTAAAAAAAAATAGTTATGAGTCTTCCTCTGCATACACCAAGTGTAACAGCACTGCTCAACATGTCGCACTCTTTAAAGGCATGTTTATGATCCAGTGTTCGTCACTGTGTTATTCAGTGGGCGGGGCTACAGTGGTGATGACGTAGAAGTGGGCGTTGATCCTCTGCGGAGGTGGACTTTCAAAACCAGGCGTTTTCTGAGCTTGGTTTCAATAAAAGCTGTTTTTGGACTGACTAGGAAGCTTTGAGTTCTGAAACGTACATGATGGCCTCTTATATGTCTAAAGATCAAGGAAAACTTTCTCAATTCTCAATTTCTCAATTATGTTGTGAAGCATCCAATGTGCATCAGACATTGCTGTAAATATCATAACACATTTATAACTTGAATATATTTATTTATATATTTGTATACCATACAAATTAAAAATGCCTTTTTAATATTTCAAATAATATTTCCTTTTTATTATTTCTAACACAAAATATAAAGAAAATGCATGTTCACTGAAGGACAGTCATGATGTTTTTAAAATACAAAGTACAAATAACTGCTAATTTAACCAGCATATATTTCAACATGCATTAAATCAACATGCATGTGAAAATTAGAATAAAGCTCTGATAATATTTTACTTTAAATGTATTTGTCAATGTGTAAATGTACACTCTGAATCAGCTACAAAAAAACAAGATGAGATATGAAAATCTGTAGAAAGATCTTGTAAACCTGCATTTAAAAATATAATGTAAAATACAGTGCTTGACAGTGCAAACACAATGCATAGTAGATTCTGTATGCTACAAAGTGAGTCCGATTGATAAAACATTGTTTAATAGTTAAAGGTAGAAACAATTTTTGGATTAAAAATCTCAGTACAACACTTACGCAGAGACAAACATCTCAAAGCAAAGGCCCTGTTCCCACGTGGCATTAAATGCGTTTGTGTTTGTGTGTGTGTGTGTGTGTGTGTGTGTGTGTGGCCAGTGACTCGCGAGCGTCTGCCGCTTATAATGGGGTTTCTCCAGTCTCACTCCACTCACTCCAGTCTCACTCCACACACCAGTCTCACTCCAGTCACCAGTCTCACTCCACACACCAGTCTTACTCCACACACCAGTCTCACTCCACACACTTCAGTCTCACTCCACACACTCCAGTCTCACTCCACACACCAGTCTTACTCCACACACCAGTCTAACTCCACACACCAGTCTCACTCCACACACTCCAGTCTCACTCCACACACCAGTCTTACTCCACGCACCAGTCTCACTCCACACACCAGTCTCACTCCACACACCAGTCTCACTCCACACACTTCAGTCTCACTCCACACACTCCAGTCTCACTCCACACACCAGTCTTACTCCACACACCAGTCTAACTCCACACTCCAGTCTCACTCCACTCACTCCAGTCTCACTCCTCACACCAGTCTCACTCCAGTCACCAGTCTCACTCCACACACCAGTCTTACTCCACACACCAGTCTCACTCCACACACTTCAGTCTCACTCCACACACTCCAGTCTCACTCCACACACCAGTCTTACTCCACACACCAGTCTAACTCCACACACCAGTCTCACTCCACACACTCCAGTCTCACTCCACACACCAGTCTTACTCCACGCACCAGTCTCACTCCACACACCAGTCTCACTCCACACACTCCAGTCTCACTCCACACACCAGTCTCACTCCACACACTCCAGTCTCACTCCACACACCAGTCCACTCTCCAGACACCAGTCTCACTCCACACACTCCAGTCTCACTCCACATTCCAGTCTCACTCCACACACCAGTCTCACTCCTCACTCCAGTCTCACTCCACACACTAGTGCGCTAACATGCATCTTCAGGCAAACTGGAGAAACTGGCAAACAGCAAAACACATATTACCATACAAAACATGATCAGATAGCATGAAATGCCTTGCTTTTTTTGAATGCTGTTTGAACTGAAAATGCAAAAGAACCAGCCGATCTGCACTGAAGAACTGATGCTGTGTGTGTTTGTCAGACGCTGTTTGTCAGACGCTGTTGTCTCTGACTGTGTGCATGCTGCAAACTGGGATCTGGTGTGGATCCAGAGGTTTGGTGTAGTGGGAATGCCAGTCTCGCTCAAACACCGCTTTCAGCCGCTCCACCACAGAGCTGTCCTCGGCCAGACGCTGCCGGATCACCACAGCCACACCAGCGCTGAAGGCCATCTCCTCCCCCAGCCAGTTCAGATTCCCTGAGATACAGAAACGTGCTTTAGGAGAAGACCTTGCTCAAATCTCAGTGCAAGAGGGGTGTAGGTATATATCGTGTCACAGTATATCACAATACAACAATGCATCAGTATGTATCATGGATAGTGACAATATTTATTGTGGATAGGTCACCCAAAATAAAAATTACTGTGTGAGAAAAAATTTAAGTTTTACTGTCAGTACTACATTAAACTAGTATATATAATGTTGAATATAATGTATGATAATGCAATGGGGGGATTCTGATAATGCCAAATGTCTGATGTTTCCAGTAAAAGGGGCCTATTAAATCTAAAATAATTCTGTATTTTCAGCTTCAGAATCATGAATATGTTTATTCTGGTGATTCTATTGTCCTGTGCATTGGGTTTCCAGCACCAAGTCCAATCCTATTCATTTACACACACAATGTTAATATCAAATTTAGCATTTTAATCAACGGTTAATTTTTTGTTAACCTTTTCTCATATGTCTTGGAGTATCGCAATAATATAGTATCGTGAGTTAAATATCGTGATATGTGTCGAATCGGGACATGAAGGAATCATGAACATGTCATTCCCAGTGGCTGTTCTCACCGAGATACACAGAGCTGTCTGTCACCATGAATCTGCTGCGGTTGATCCTGGAGAGCCGTCCATCGCTGTGCTCTCGGGCAACGAAGACCTTCTGCAGGAGCAACAGGAGAGGAGAGGAGAGCGGCACACACGCCTGTTTTAAACACTTGCACACGCCAGCATGACCAAACTTAGTGTTTACTAGTTGCATATCAACACTAAATAGAGACATTTCACACATTTCACTTCCATTTTTTCGGGGTAAATCAAGAAAAAAGTAAACACTGTATTAATTAAACAAAACCACATAATTGTACTAGATATGTGAAATGAATGAGGAAAAAAAAAAATACTCTGAACCCTAAGTAGGTTTACACACACTGAGAAAGTCTAAAAGTGTGCGGTTGTGCCCCACTCTCCTACATGTGTTTTCAGTTTCTTTGGTTCATGAATGAATGAGCATTTTGAGCGAGTTGTTTGATTTAACGACCGCCACCTGTCGCCACCTACTGGCATGATGATGATAACCTGCAGAATGAGTCTCGCTTCGTCTTTCATAATAGACTACAATGATAGCATTTGCCATGTGAGTGTGTTAATCTGTGCTGAACACACACACTGACCGCCTCCAGTGAGCATTTGAGCGACTCCACACACAGCGCTTTCAGAGACCACAGAAAGTTCTGCGTCAGCGGCTTTGCCTCGTCCCCGCAGCTGATCAACACTCGCACCGCGAGCTTGCCCTTCAGCACCAGGGCTTCCCGGAGCATGCTGTCAATCACTGACCAGTACCTGAGCAGAACACAGAGTGAACAACACAAGAGTGAACAACACAAGAGTGAACAACACAGAGTGAACAACACAGAGTGAACAACACAGAGTGAACAACACAGAGTGAACAACACAGAGTGTGAACAACACAGAGAGTGAACAACACAGAGTGAACAACATAGAGAGTGAACAACACAGAGAGTGAACAACACAGAGAGAACAACACAGAGTGAACAACACAGAGTGAACAACACAGAGTGAACAACACAGAGTGAACAACAGAGAGTGAACAACAGAGAGTGAACAACACAGAGTGAACAACATAGAGAGTGAACAACACAGAGTGAACAACATAGAGAGTGAACAACATAGAGAGTGAACAACATAGAGAGTGAACAACATAGAGAGTGAACAACACAGAGGACGCATCAATAGAATGGGTGTAAATGAAGCACGATCCCATTAGAACTGCTGGTAGATGCATCACTTATTATATTGCAGGTGAACGTGTAAAAGTACAACATGATCCTGGAACAACATTCCAATCGACCAATCGGATTTGAGAGGCAAATTTGCAGTTTATGTCAAGTTAGGGCTTAAAACCAGGTGCTTCTACTTCAGTGTGATTCCCCTATTATTTCCCTCTGATATTAGGGATAAGTTACGGTTAGGGATAGGGATAGGGTTAGGGATAGGGATAGGGATAAGGATAGGGTTAGGAATAGGGATAGGGATAAGGATAGGGATAAGTTACGGTTAGGGATAGGGATAGGGTTAGGGATAGGGATAGGGATAAGGATAGGGTTAGGAATAGGGTTAGGGTTAGGGTTAGGGTTAGGGATAGGGATAGGGATAGGGATAGGGTTAGGGATAAGGATAGGGATAGGGATAGGGATAGGGTTAGAGTTAGGGAAAAGGACTACATTTTCAGACAGGAATGTTGTTCCAGGATCAATCAAATATGTTGATCCAGGAACATGTCTTTTGCCAGTGTTACAATCTCTTTTGAGGGCTCTTATTAGTGTGTAATGAACATATACAGTTTTTGTTGTCAAGCAAACATTTAAAAAACATTAAATGTACGTCCAACTAAAGCCCAATTTATACTTCTGTGTCGAACTCACGCCGTAGCTACGCCGAAGGCTGTGTGTAGCGCGCATACCCTACGGCGTACCCTGACGTGCACCTCTCCAAAAATGTAACAACGCGTCAATTCGAGTCGTTCGACTTTACTCAGTGGATTTCTGGTCCAACACACATCCACGGCCACACCCTTGATTTGATTTTAACCCATGGCTTCTCTATTTCGGATATAGAAATCAGCAGCGCATCTTTCTCTGACCATATGCCTGTACTTTTTACTGTTCCTCTGACTGGACGCACACTTAAAAATCCATCGCTGGCACGTTTAACACGCTGTCTTAATCAACGCTCTAGTGAAGACTTTACTACAGCCTATCATGATGTGCGAAATTCCCTGGAATCTGACTCTACCCTATATAACTTGGACGCTGATGCACATCTTAATCTTTTTAACTCCACCTGCTCAGACATTATGAATTCTATTGCACCTTTGAAGTATAAAAACCACAAGCCTGCACCTGTGCCTTGGCACACTGACACTACACGTAGCCTTAGACGGGTATGCAGACAGGCGGAGCGTCAGTGGAAAAAGGACCATCTGCAGGTCTCGTATGAAATCATGAAAAACGCCTACAAGGTGTTTCAGAATGCTGCAAAGGCTGCAAAATGTAAACATTTTTCTGAACTCATATCTAATAATTGTCATAAACCTCAAGTTCTCTTTGCTACTATTAATTCAGTATTAAATCCCTCTGTGCATCCCATCTTAGAACCCTCTACTGTTCTCTGTGATAACTTTGGGAGGTTCTTTGTTAATAAGATAACAATCTTAAGATCTCACTTGTCTAACTCTGGATATACACATGTTGATCCATTATGTCCCTCCACCTGGTCTGAGTTTGAGCCGATCGATCTGGACAGATGTAACGAAATTGTTGGTCATGTAAAACCTACCATCTGTCCACAGGATATTATTCCACCTTTTTTCCTGAGACAAATCATGGCCTCAGTTGGTCCTGGCCTGTTACTTTTAATTAACAAATGCCTGTTAACCGGTTCCTTCCCAAGCAGTCTGAAAGTTGCTGTGGTGACGCCATATCTTAAAAAAACTAATCTCGATCCTTCCGCTCTCTGCAACTTTCGTCCTATTTCTAACCTACCTTTCATTTCGAAAATCATTGAGAGAGTTGTACTGATTCAACTACAATCATATTTATCTGTAAATTCCCTCCATGAAACATTTCAATCTGGTTTTAAAGCTTTACACAGTACCGAATCTGCTCTTTTAAGAGTTTCAAGTGATATTTTCACTGAAACTGACTCTGGGAAATCACTGGCTCTAGTTTTATTAGATTTGAGTGCTGCATTTGACTTAGTTGATCATGAGGTCCTGCTGCGACGTCTGGAGATATCCGTGGGCTTTCGAGGCACAGTCTTGCAGTGGTTCCGCTCCTATCTGACTAACAGATGCTTTAGTGTCCGTATTGGGCATCACTCCTCCTCTAGTGTACCTCTGAACTGCGGAGTCCCACAGGGATCAATCCTCGGGCCCGTATTGTTTATTTTATATTTGCTACCTCTGGCTTCCATTTTTAACAAATACGGAGTATCCTTTCATCTGTATGCTGACGATACTCAGATTTACTTTCCTTTAAAACATAACGCTAAACATGGTCTACAACCCCTGTTTGCCTGCTTAAGTGAACTTAAATTTTGGCTTTCAAGTAACTTTCTAAACCTAAACGAAAACAAAACAGAAATAATTATCTTTGGCCCCAGTGAAAACTGCGCGTATGATGTCGACCGTGGTACTCTCGCACCGTATGAAACCCACTGTGCAAGAAATCTGGGCTTTCTGCTTGACCACAACTTAAAATTTGATAAACAGATCAGTGCCGTCGTAAAGTCATGCTTTTTTCACCTCCGCCAACTCTCTAAAGTGAAACCTGGTAACACTTTATTTTACGGTGTCCTTGTTACATATGTTACATGTACTTAATGTAGTAATTATGCATAATTACATGCAACTAACACTCAACCAAACCCTAATCCTACCCTATCCCTATAGTAAGTACATGTAGTTACTTAATATTACTCTGTACTTAAATATATAATTACACTGTAACAAGGTCACCTTAAAATAAAGTGTAACCTGAAACCTTTTTTAACCCAGAGTAATCTCCAAGCAGTGATTCATGCTTTCGTAACATCTCGACTAGACTATTGTAATTCTCTTTATTTTGGTCTATCTCAGTCTTCTCTCTCTCGCCTACAGCTAGTGCAAAACAAAGCAGCTAGATTCCTCACTGGGACACGCAAGTATGAATCGATCACCCCTATCTTATTCAAACTCCATTGGCTACCGGTCAAATTTAGAATTGATTTTAAAATTTTACTTTTTGTGTATAAAGCTCTTAACAATTTGGCCCCTCAGTATCTGACCGATCTGCTCTGTCTGTACAATCCTTCTCGTACCTTGAGATCCAGTGACCACTGCCTTCTTATCGTGCCTAGATCCAGACTCAAAAAACGAGGCGACCGTGCTTTTGCGACTGCTGGCCCAAAACTCTGGAACAGTCTACCTCTCTATATCAGACTGGCTCCCTCAGTTTCCATATTTAAATCGTCCTTAAAGACTTTTTTATTTTCTCTTGCTTTTAATTCTCCCTGATTGTTAATTGCTTATTTTTATTGTCCCGTGCATTATATCTTCTGCTTTGTACAGCACTTTGGTCAGCCCGGGCTGTTTTTAAATGTGCTCTATAAATAAATATTGTATTGTATTGTATTGTAATTCAACGCGGACGCAAGCGCTGTGATTGGTCTGCTAGAACCCCTCCCTCGGGTTTCACATGCTCCCTCTGCATGTGTAATTGCGCGTAAACGCAGACAACGACGCAGAAGTATAAATGAAAACCATCGCGTAGTCTATAGCGTAGAGGCTCCGGCGTAGGTCCGACGCAGAAGTATAAATCAGCCTTGAGACGTTTCAGAAAAAGAACAATGTATAAATAATGTTTTTGTGCTAATGCTTTGAGAACATTATTAAAGACCAGATAACTTTGAACGAATGTTACTGGAAGAACGTTTGTTCATAACGTTTACAGATGCGTGACTGAACGGGTTGTGCTGTAAAAGCCCGTCTGGAGGAAACATTCTAGTCATGTATTCTGACAGAATCCACTTCTTTGCAAGTGTCATATATAAATCACTGATATACAGTCAAATCAAACTTTATTCAGACACCTTCAACATTTCTCACATTATCACAGTTTATTCACTATAGTTTAGAAAATGTTAATAAAATATGACAAGAACTCAGTTCTCAGATCAGTTGATATTTCAGTGGTTTTGTCCGTCCTTCTGTTAGACTCTCACACATGAATTATGTTGAATATCTGTCAGCTGTTAAATTTAACTACACAATTAGATAATACCAGTTTAGCTCAACCAGTGACCAAGCAATGCTTCATGTTGTTCAGTCTGTGTGTAAAAAGAGCATTAGTTATTGCAGAAAAAAACACTTCAGCAAAACATGATCAGCTGGATAAGTTTTGGTCCCAAATGTTTATACATTTTACAGGTAGTCACTGTATGAAGAATATTCGGATATAATATGTGTTTACTTTATTTTGCTCTCCTAACTTACATAAATTAACTATAGAGTCCTGCACACACTAGTAAAAAAATATCAACAATGATATCTGGTGTCTGAATACTTTTATGTTTGACTGTATATAATAGCAGATATTACTGGTCAGCCATTGTTTATCAGGACTCACCTGGGTTTGCTGCGGTTGAGCATTGGTAAATAGTCGGGTATGGAGATGTAGATGAATGTCTTGGCCTCCTGAATGACGCTTTTAATGGCCTCGATGTCTTTCATCCGGTCTTTTGGGCAGAAAACATCTGGAGAACTCTAGCACAACAAACGATGGGGAAAAAATCCTTAAATGGAAACATGTTTTGCAGCTTTCTCCTCTCTCTTTCATTGGTGTAACCCAGTTCAGTCAACTTCATTCAGTCCTAATATTTGCAGTTTATTTACTGTACATAAAACTCGACACCCTTGCCTCATTTAGTATGCGTGGTTCTATGAATATGCAAATGAGCCCCGCCTCCACTCACTCCCTCACTCAGAGATCCACTGGTTGACGATCACACGTTGATCTGATTGGTTACAAGGTCGTTTGTGACGTCAGAAACACCAGCGATTTCACACCGTGTTTTTGAGACTGTCTTTGGTTCACTGCAGTTTTAAGGAGAAAATACTCAGCAATGCTGTCGACTTATGAACTTACACATGGATTGTGTTAAAGTATATTAAAAACACCACATAGACACATAAACAACATTAAAAGCTGGATTTAACACAGGGGGACTTTAAATCTCATGTGGTGTTTTTATTCACAGTGTGTTCAGTGCATGACCACGAGAGAGGCTTGATCTTTGTCTGAAATACAGCATTATTCACAGTAAGATATTTGATCAAGAGTGAAGTCGGAAGCCTGACTGATTGTGGCCATCGTGTTGATGAAAAACACTTTTTTTATTAAAATTTTCTGAGGACTTGATTGATTGAACAGGATATTAGGCAATGGAGATCTTTATCTGTACATCTATAATAGCAAATCTCTCTTTCATAAACGGCGCAGAAAACCAACATCATTAATCCTGCATATCTAAGCCGCTCTATGTATACTGTAGTGCGCCTGCATAACAAACAAATAAAGCATCATTACAGTGAAGCAAATCAAATGAAGGATCATTTCCGTGTACTGGGATGTTTCTGGCTTGCACTAGAAATGAAAAACACCTGTCACTCGACTCACAGAGATGTACGCTTCTGCTTCAGTGTCGTTCAGACTCAGTTGCAGGACCTCGTCTTTATTGTACAGTGCGGTCAGTCTCTTTGACCATATTGACGGCAGAAAGTCTTTGTGTTGCAGTTGCCAGTAAAGGCTGAATATGCGGTGCAGGTCCAACACCAGACAGCTGCAGTTGTGGATGATGATGCCAAACTCCTTCATCTGTGGAAAGAAGACGTCACCTCACTCTCCAGGAAGAACATCACACACATTGCAAATTAATTACCAAATGGACTAAATAAACTTAGTAAAGCAACATGTAAAAGTGGAGTGAATTCAGAAAATGTACAGTACAATACTTGCAATGTTTATTGTGAAAGAAATGCATTATTGCTATTTGTTATTCATACACCCTCATGAGGGACAGAGCTTTACAGTTTCGCTTCAGTGCTGGAAACTGGTTCAATTCTGGTGTATAATGTTCCAATTACAGCATTATGCCGTTTTCAACTAGCCTGGTTAAAACCAGACCATTCTCAGTTGAAACTGAGTTAGGGTCTGGCAAAGCTCCATAGACAAATCATTTCCAAAGGGGCGTCACCAACAGACGTCCCTCAAATGCCTCTTGGTGCAATTGGATAGACCTAAAACCAATCAGAGCGATGAAGGAGATGACGTATGCAGAGGGCTCTCGCTAAGACAGTCTATGGCTAAGACCCACCCATTCGTTTAGTATTGACCAACGGGGCTCGTTGTTATCAGGAGGAGGCGGAAACCGGCGAAAATTCACACATTTTAATAATAAAACAAATACAAAGTCCCTCACGGTCGACTGCCGCCACACATAATAAAACAAAACATCAAATAAAATTCAGGCCTGTCCTCTTTTGGTCTTCACCGTCGTCGCTCCTCCTTTTATGCTTCCGCTCCTCCGTGAGATCGAGACCGGCCTCACTCACGCCGTTCTCTCACGTCTCTCAGCCTCGATCGTCCTGCTCGCCACACTGGTGTATCAGACTTTTGCCGAATCCAGTCGGTAAGACAGCGATAACATATTTTTTAGACATGAAGGCTTTGAGTGTTGTTCTTTGCTCGGGTTTTAACGAAAAGGAACATTTTAAATCGCTTAAAACAGATGCGATAGCTGATTCGAACAAGTGATGTTCGACGGCGGCATCCATCTTTGTAATGTACAAAATCTGCTTCACAGTTGCTGGCTGCACTGTCGTCATCGTGTAAAGCCGCCCCAACGTTTCTGATTGGTGCCGCGATTTCTGCGGACTGGAAATGGGCTTGAATGAGCTCTTTGCCAGACTAACTTTCAGAGCAAATCTAAATTTGCCGGAAGTTGTCTAGGGTTTCCCAGGCTAGTTTTCAACCATATCCAACATCAAAACACCTTATTCAGGCTTTACTGTAACATATTATTATTTAAGTTTACATTGTTTTAATACCCAGACTATTGCCATCCAGGTAAACACAGGGACATTTACAGCTTTGCACTTGAGTTTAGATGTCTCTTTACCGTAGAGAGAGATCTCCAGTCCATGCCGGCGCTGCCGATGTACATGTGCGTCCGGTCCACCAGCCAGAAGGAGGCGTTCAGCTGACCTCTACTGAGGGCCGTCATGTTCAGGTAATGCACGTCTGCACCTGATTGGCCAATGAACAAACAGTCACTCTGTTGAATAACCAATGGCAATCGTTCTCAATATTTTTCACACAAGGTTACATCAAGTGCATGTGCTCAAGGGATAAAAGTATGGGGCGCCAAGTGTGTCCTGCCTAATTTCATGGCCTGAACAAATTACATGACACAAAATACAGACTATTTCATGACAAGATGCAGTTATACTTTAATGATTTTCACTCTTTTTCCCATTCTAAACACAAAACTGGCTTACATGGAATACATTTATAGTGCTTTTAATTTATTATTGGATAAGCTCAATAGACCCAATAATCACATACAGGGTTTGAAATGAACTTTTTCACTCAACAGCCAATTTGGCTACTACATGTTTAAGTTACTGGCCATTTGGAACTTCAACTGGCCTAAAAAAGAACAAGAAATAAACCAGATTAACTGGTACTTATTCAAACAAAATCCTGTCATCCAGCATCTTCTCCCTTCCTTTTTCATCCTCATCCTTTTCACCAAAAATGTGTTTTAGGTGGACAGACCAATACAGTACAAAACTTTAGGATGTGGGAAAATAACAATGTCTTTTCTGTTCACCAAATGCTTTTTAATCTTCACTATTGCTTCAATGCAAATGAACAAGCGCACTGTTATTTGTTGCATAGTGACGTGTGTGTTCAAGTAAGCAGATTTCAGCAGATTCTGTGCTATACGCTGTATTTAATATATCATGATGACTCACAAGTTGAGTATTTGCATTAAATCTACACAGATTTGGCTACACGAACTTCTCCAGCAAAGTGAGTAAACATAATAAGTAACCCGCCGAATTGGCTCGTGATTTGACAGCGTTTCCCGCCACAGTTGATCTTTACCTGCATTTGGTGGGTTGGCAGGTATTCATTTCAAACCCTGATCACATAGTTATATTGAAACTGGGCAAACTGCACAAGTATTACTGACCAATCATATGCATGTGATCAGTGGCGGCTGGTGAAAAATATCTTAGGTGGGGCTGTGTCATATTCTGTCGGTTTCGTCTGGTATCATGGGTTAGTGTACATTAGTAACATTAGTGTAGTGGGTTCAAGGTTGTGGAATGCTCTTCCTCAAGACATCCGTCCAACATCCACCCTTCTCTCCTTCAAAAACACATATTTTACTCTTCAGCTCACAGTCTGTAAATTATACATTGTTATTGATATGCTATTTGTTTGAATCCCTCTTTTTTTGTATCTTTAACCTAACTTTGTAAGTGACCTCTGTATATTAGGCCTACTTTCTGCTATTGGTGTGTGTGTATTGTTCTTTGATGTTGATTGTTCTAATCCTTAACCCAGTCCCAGTGGTTCTCAATCATTTTAGAGTTGTACCCCATGAGGCTTTTAAACATCCTTCTGCGTTCCCCCACTTTTCAGTCACACATTTTTCAGTAAGGGACCATATTTGCCCCCTTAAATCGATTTTTCCAATAAATTTGTATCTTTACAAATACCTTTAGAAATTAAATAATGCTTTAAATAAAATGTCAATAGAGAAATGTGCAATCATGGTAAAAATGAAGTGATGCTTTTAAATACTAAATTAAAAACGCCAGTAGGTGGTGAGTCATCAGTAATTATTTAATGCCATATATTACAAGGCTGAGGCATTCTTACACAAAAACAAATAAATTCCACAAACTTTCCATTTGCATTTGAAATTTAGCTCAAACTGTTATTTTCTCAGACAGGTGCTGCTTCCCTCACTCCGGTAACTGTCCATGCTGGATCAGTCACTGCTGTTTTAAAACGTAATCACCAAAACAAGGCATTAGCATGACCGCATCCAGCTAGCCAGGCCTTAATGTGATGATACACAGGGCAACTTTTTGAGCAATGTTGCCGTCAATGGGCAACCAGATGAGACACAGGGCCCACGACCGATCTAAATTATCCAGAAAGAAATGTATTGCCCATTTTCTATGAGAAAGCCATTGGCTAAACTGCTCCAGAGACCCGCCTTTCTGGGGCGATTTCTCCAGCGCCCCAGAGCTGATCACGGCACAGAGCTGGAGGGGAGGTGTAGAAAAAAAACGACATTTTGAATTTCTATCATATTTTTCACATATACAGGGTGCATTTAATATCTAAGACTAAAACTCACAAATATTGACAATTTGTATATATGATTTATTTATGTATGTGGCTCATAAACTGTGGTCTGGCACATGGGGCGCCCTAGCGCCCTCTATTGGCCAGCCGCCCCTGCATGTGATAGACATCCAGCTGGTCTGCAGGCTTTCAGTGGAGTGATTATGCAGTTGATCCGACCCATCATGCAATTCCACTGAGAAGCCTCCATTTCTTCCTGAGCCTGTTCCACCAGCTGATGTGAATACAAAGCCCAGAAGAGAACTTGATGTCATGACTCCTCTTTGATTTCTTGAGTGCTGCCAAGACTCCAATGGTCTTCCAGACTCCCCTGCTCCTCCAGACTCCCCAATGCCCTCATCCTCAAGTCCCTGGGGTTTATTCCAGTTCAGAAGTTTTTTATTTGTCTCATGTTTTCTATGAAGTCTCCAGAGCCCTCAGATTTTTCCCCCAAACCTCTCGTGTTCCCTCTCATACCATCTGTCTCCTATGAGCCCTAGTTATCTTTACCAAGTCAAGTACTTCTCCCAAGCCTCCAGTAGTCTCAGTTCCCAGAGTATCCAGCGGTCCTTCCTAGGGTTTCAAAGCCTGTTGTTGCACTTATCTATCTTGAGTAGATGAAGGCCGGGGAGAATCTGAGCAGTAGCACAAAGCTCAAGGAAGGTCCACTGGGGACTGGAAGATGTGGAAACACGGGAGCGCTCTTAAAAACAGTAGGCACTCACTTTTGTTGCTTTATTAAATTTCTCTTGGTTTCTTCGCAGTGTTTTATGTCATTTGGACTTGTTTGCGGGTTTAATGATTATAGAGTGTTTCCTTTAGAGTGCACCTTTGCTTCTTTACACTTGGGTCCAAACACAGAGAGTCTTACCTGATGGTTTTGCTAGACAGTGGATGTCAAACAACATAATATACTTACCACTCCGAGTGAGTGCATTGAGCTCTGAGGAATTAGTCAGTCCACTGGCCACCCTCAAACTGACTGACCGAGACCGCAAACTCATCAACTGATGGAGCAAGATCTGGCCCTGAGGATGGCAGGAGATACAGCTACATTTAAATCAGGTCATATGGGACCAATCCAACTCTCTTTAGGAGAAACTCTTTTGAATACACATTCTAAATTCAGTCATTGTACAATTATCTGCATAACCAAGAAAGCTCCTATACGTTATCAGTAAATGTGTTGAAACTGCAGTATGTTGATTGTTACCTGTTTGGCCTGAGGAAGATTTGATCCATTCTTGGTCGGGTTCAGTGCCCACCATGGTGACACAATCTCCACAGATCGACGCGCTTTATCCAGCAGCTCGTGGAGTCCTGCGGTCAGTGAAACGGTGTCCTTATATGGGATGGACAGATCTTCTGGAATGTTCTCCACAAGCACAACACTGTAAACACAAGAGAATCTACATTCAACTGAAGGCATATTTTAGTACTGCATAACTTTCCCTCGAATTATGAGATGTAACCATTTACCCAGGTGTGGAGATTTGCAAACATAAATGCTAATATTTGTCAGATGTTTTTATTTTATTTTGCACAGGGTTATGTGGGTGAGAGCTATAATATCCACTTGTTAAGTTCAGGTCAAAGCCTCCACTTTGTTTCATGAATACTATTTCAACAGCCATATAAATCAATGTGTGGCCAACTTAAGAGGAACATATTTTTTTCGGTAGCAATATGGGTGTATATGCTTATTTGCTTTTGGGATCTGAAGGGGTGTTTGGACCCGGAAACGGTGACGTCAGACTTAACCAGGTGTGGATAAATGATTGCCAATGTGTGTACAAAATTACATTCAAACACCTGCAAGATTGACTACAAAGTCAGATGTTTATTTATCATCCTGACAGTGATTCAGCACATTAAATCTTTATCTGGCTACAACAGACAGAATCAGATCACAAAGACATGGAATACACAGATCAATGAGAAACAAAACACCTTGATGACAAGACAAAGTAGGCTTACAAACACAACAGAGGTCGGCATCTACTGTACACTAATGGAAATAAATGCAATAATACAGTAATAGGGTGAACACTGATAATGAATACACTCATTCATACATAACTGTTTGTATTATGGTGGCTTGCTAGCATTGCCTTAAGCAAGTGTCCTGGTCATGTGGGCTTGAGAAGCGAAGAAATCAGTAGCATCATTCCCTATTTGGCTAAATCCCGTAGGAGATCCTAGGAAAGGTGGAGCCCCTGTAAAGTCAACATGTTCTCCTAACTGACACTAATGCCTCGGTTTTAATGTCTCTAAATTAAAATCTGACTTGAGTAAAACAAAATGGTTAAATGAAACATGTTAGAGTCATAAAGTGGTGCAGTGTGAATTTGTTTATAAAAAGTACAGATTACCATCCATAATGAAAACAAAATTATATAAAACTCATGATCATGGCTGTCACATCCTTAATTTTACACTTTATTTTTCCAAACTGCAAAGTAATCGCAGAGAATAGATGTTAATACAAACAGAATAAGCAGAATTCACAAGAGAGTTGAGGTAGTCTAGTGGTTAAGTATGTTGGCAGTTCAAGGTCCCAGATTCACTTCGGGAAATGAGATTTACTGCGGTCCCAGTTGTGCATTACCACATCACTCCAACACTTAAAGCATCATTAGTGGCTCCAGAGGGATTTAACTTCTTATACTGAAAGAGTCCTCAGATGAGAAGAAACCTCTGCTAATGTCTTTTCTGCTGCTAAACCCTGTAGATTTGATCAAAATTCATATCCTGTTACAGGGCCTGCACATTGAGTCTGTGTAAGAGAATATCTTAAAAGGTCAAATGACACACTCTGTCCAACACTAAATAGCTCCAAATCAATACTCTCTCTAAATCATATATTTACAAACCCTTATAATTAAGACCATACAATTTAAGAAGGATTATGTGCCATGAGTACGGCTAACAGTCTCAGGCAATTTTTGAAATACATCAACTAAGAAAATTCTGTTATTATTATTTTAGTAATATGATTTCGTTTGGCGCCCCTAGTGGTGCATCAATGACACTGCACATTTAACAGCAAATACAGGTGAACTAGACTGCTTTGATTAATTTATACAAAAATATTTACAAAGTTATAACTTCAGACCAAGTGTGCTGCACATGTCCTGAAAAGTGAAGCCGAGTCCGGACGCAGGTGCTATATTGTGCCCCGTCCCTGAGAAACAAGATCCTTTCGCCAGGGAGGGGCTGTCGCCAGGAGCATCAGGTCTGAGAACCAGGTACCAGTAGGCAACCATTAAGACCTGCTCCTCATCCTCCCTGACCTTGCAGAGAGTCTGTGTGCCAACTGTGGGCAAGGGGGGCCTCGGTCAGGGAGTAAAAGAGCTGACAGCGGGAGGACTCCTGGGAGGCAAACAGGTCTACCTGTGCGTCACTGAATTGACTCCAGATCAGCATTTTCCCAGGAGCGTGAGCTGTTGTGAGAGCGCATCAGCTGCACGATTGAGCTCATCCGGAATATAAATGTCGCGGAGCGACCTCAGCTGTTGCTGACTTCAGAGGAGGAGATGGCGGGCGAGTTGTGACATGCGCCTTGAGTGTACACCGCCTTGGCAGTTGATATACGCAACTGTCGCAGTGTAGGGACTGTCCAGACCAGCACATGCAACTGTCCAGACCAGCACGTGCTTGCCCTGAAGCAACGGCCGAAACCGGCGCAGGGTGAGCAGCACTGTGAACAACTCAAGGCAGTGTGCCACTGCAGTCGAGGTCGCATCCAGGAGCCAGAGGCTGTGTGCCCTTTGCATACAGAGCCCCAACCCATTCTGGAGGGATCTGTTGTAACAACAACATGTAGCCAGTGCTGAAGTGTTCTCATTTGCATCAACCCGAGCGGGATGGCCAGGGAGCCTCTGAAATTGCTTCAGTGGAAATGCTGTTTTCCCCTGAACGTATTCAGGCAGTTCAGCACTGACTGTGTGCGCTTATTCATGAGTAGCGTCGTCATGTTGACAGAGTCCTACTCCATACAGAGAAAAGAGATGCTCTGCACAGGGGAGAGCTTGATCTTTCCCAGTTGACCCAAAGCCCCAGATGGCTGAGGTTCATGAGCACCAGGTGTCCGCACAACAGATCTTGAGATTGAACAAGAAAGAGCCAGTCATTGAGATAGTTTAGAATGCGAATGCAAGGGCAGCCTCTGGGACTTTGGTAAAGCAGTAGGAAGACAGGGACAGCCCAAAGGGGAGGACCTTGTACTGGTATGCCTGACCCTCAAAGGCAAACCGAAGAAACGATCTGTGTCGAGGAAGAATTGAGACGTGGAAGTACACATCCTTCAGGTCGATTACTGCGAACCAACCTTGAGGACGAATGCACGTGAAGATGTGTTTCTGCGTAAGCATCTTGAACGGGAGCTTGTGAAAGGCCCAGTTTAAGACTAGCAGATCCAAGATAGATTGGCTGTAACCCACTGCTTTTCTAGGGTTTAATAAAGTAAGGGCTGTAAAACCCTGTCTTCATGTTGGCTGGAGGGACAGGCTCTATTGCATCCTTCGCCAGCAGGACCACAATTGCAGCATGCAGGACAGGGGCGTCTTTACCTGCGACTGAGGTAAAGAGGATGCCGCTGAACCTGGGAAGATGCCTGGTGAACTGAATCACGTGGGCAAGTCTGATTGTCACCAATAGCCAGTAGGATGGGCTGGGAAGTGCTAGCCAGGCTCAGTGGTAGCGGCGCCAAAGGGACAACCAACGTACCTGCGGAGGGGCAGCGAGGAGGAGCGTGGTCGCCTAACCCAGGAAGCATAGTATCCCTAAGTAGAGGCAGTGAGTGTGGTGGACACTTACCTGGCTCCAAGGATCCCGTGAGGGGAGGGTCAGAGACACATGATGAGGCAAAGCGTCCTCAAACCGCGACCTCTTGGCTTGTGGCGAATGTAGAAGGGGGGACTGTGAAAGAGGAAGCATAGTGTCATTCACTGTCAGACTGTGCCCTGTATGGCCCAGAGGTTACGGAAACTGCTCTTTTATTGAAAATGTGGGTACCGGAACAGAAAGAAGATTCAAAGAAGAAACAGAAGATTCTCCACCCGGCCCTCCTTGCTCAGGGGGAAGGGGGAGGTTCACCACCTCCTGGTCGAGAGCAGTTTCCTTCATCTCTGGGCCGCCCATATCAGGGCCGCTTTGATGGACGTTTGGAGGGTGTAGCAACCTGAGGGACAGGCTGTGTCGCCTTCCTGCAGGAACCCATCTGTCAGTCGGCATAATGTTGTTGTGACTGACAGATGGGGAACAATACATTATTATGTAATTAGTAGACATCAACCATCAGATCTATTCCAACACATTCTTAAAAATAAATTCCCATTAAAGTCTTTGTAATCTATGTGATGGAGAGCCAGAGGTGAATTATGCAGGTATTTTACACCAAAAGATTTATATGAAGTCATTTAACAGACACTTTTATCAAAAGTTCTCTGTGATTTGCAGTTCACAATGCCAAGTTTCAAGTATGGATTAGATTAGTACTACACTATTTTAAAAATATATTTTTTCTTTACCAGTTGCAGTCCATTTGAAATTTCAGATGATGTGAATTTGCTGACAACAGCGAGTAAAGCTGTCTTGACAGTCTTGGATGTTGTTCTTCAGTCTCTCTTTCCTGATGTTTATGTTGAACTGTGAATTTTTCTAAATTGCAAGAGGAAACATTCATTTTCTAAATTGAGACATATTATAAGCAAACCTGAAACAAAAATGGCACAGAGGCATATTCCCTGTGCAAGTTGACAACAGAATCAGATTTAAAGAGAATGCTGCACTTCAATGACATTTTGGATGATCTTGATAAGTGAAAGTGAAACATTTTTTTCATTCAAAATAAATTTTCAGATTACATATTTTCAGAAAATAGGGGGATGGATCTGGTGTTGTTCAATGGGTGGCTTAGGGGAATATCAGCTCTGGATAATGAGGTACTGGGGTTGGGTCCGACTCTGGTGCCAGCAGCCTGAATCTCTGAAAAGCAAAACGAGAGAGAGTCCCCCATTTGATTTTTGGCCCTGGGAACGTGTTTGGCAGTTATTAAGGGTGCTCCAATCAGGATTTTTGGAGCCGATCCCCAATCGTTGATCACAGGAAGCAGTATCTGCCGATATGATCACCGATACCGATCGATCTGAAGCCTTCTTTTTATCATGTAGAATAATTCATAGGGATCCTCCAATCAGGATTTTTACAGACATTCATTCAGGGCCTGAATTTCATTTTCGAAAATGGGGGGAATGCCCCCCTTAGGTGAGAGAGATAAGACTGTTTCTGCTTGTGAACAGGGAATTGTGTGGGGCTAAGAGATCGATTATTAAGTGTTTTTTACCTGGAAATTGTCTGGTAGCCACTCCAATGTTACGTGGACAGCACATTTTTTCTGAGAACAGCTTATGGTAAGTATGAAAGTGAGTTCCTCCGTAAAATAATGCCAGCTCTCGAATTATTGCGAGATAATCAATCAGCTATGGGGAAATCCTAAGGGGAATGATTTCGCTATAGTGATTAATGGAGATGGAAAATTTGGAAAAAGAAAGTAATTAAGTAAATTAAAATAATGTATTATTGGCTGAATTCTTTAAAGGTAACTGAAAAGTCACGACAGTCAATTTGTCAGTCTGAAACAGAAGGAGGGAGTAAAAATAATAGGGAAGATAAATCAATATCCGTACCTGTGAGTATCTGTGCTGTGATGTTGCTGGCGGTTCCAAGGCGGTAGCATTTGGTGGGATGGCTTCAGCTTTCCGGAGGAGAGAGTGAAATAAGATCTAGCTTGGGGGAGAGTATTAGGAGGAAGAAAGGCCGGGACTGAGGCCGCTTGCCGAGGCAGCCTCACGCTTCGGTCGGCCCCTGGATCCTGGGGAGGAACAAGGAGGGTAGATAAAGGGAAACAGGGCAGGAAAATAAGGCGTCTGTGAAGCTTGGAGGAGGGAAGAGGAGAGTGAGTCCTGGAAGTGGTGGAATCTGACTTGATGAATGCCTGCTGCTGCTGCCTGATGCTCAATGTAGTACGGGCCCTACGATTCTCGTTCGCTTTGTTAGCAACCTTGAAGGGTGGAGTGGGTTTTGGAGAAGGGAAAGCTGATTGTAGGGAAACACAGGTCATATAATTGAGCTTTATTCATTCTCATAGAGAAATGGACATCAGTGTTGATTAGCGCTCATCTTAAACTGAGCACTGTCCATTGCAGGGATTGTTGAATGGGCCAATGCGTAGGAGAATGCTGGAGATGCTGGTGGAGGGATGGGTAAGCCTCTGCGTCTTGGAGTTCGGGAAGCGGCACGGATGGGCCGACGTCCATGCGGTAGCGCCAGAGACTCAGTTGCAGTGTCCGGCGGAGCGCGAGGACTCCTGACATCAGTGGGTTGAGGTGAAGGATCCTGGGAAAGGAGGGACTCATCATCAGACGGGAAGAGTTCGATCTCTGACAGATGGGCGGGACCAAATGCTGAAAACTGTCAAGGAACATAGGCGTCCTCTTGTGCTGATTGGATAGGTCATTTGAACGCGTTCCTCTCAAAAATGTGTTAATAAAACATAATTTAGTGGGGAAAGGAAAGGTAACAGAACTTACGCGCATATTTTGAAAATGCTGGATGGAAACAGACATGCGAATATACTCTCATGCTAGGACGCAGATTATATGTAGTTTTTATTTAATTTTGATTCGGTTTTTTTCACATCCTGATGACGTGCTTTGACTGGATTTTGCATGTAAAACATCATGCCATTATGCATTAAGCCCAACAAAAGGTCTGTCGGAAGTTTATAGTCAGGGAGCTTGCAGGTGTTTATGGATGAGCATAGCGGCCATTCATCCCCCCGTAATTCATCAGTTCTACTCAGCAGACCTCACAGCATTTAATAAAACGATAGAAATAACCCTCAAGATATAATGCGTAATACCTAACAATCATGCTAACAAGCTAGAACATGAAAGATTTAAAGAGGATTCAAATATGAAAATATCCATAGCGACTTGCATGCATAAGTTTCAGAAAACGACTCCCAACATAACAGAAATGCATTGATGTTGCTTGTAATGCATTATAAATGCAAATAGCACTCAAATCCAATAAATCACCACCTAAACATGGCACAAACCACTTTGTAATGGCTTTTCTTCCACTTCTTAATGATTGTTTTTATACATTCATCATTATTATACTTAATTTTCCTGAACATATGTACACAGTTCATAAAAAATATCTTTCAGTGGTGTATGAGATGGGGGATCCCCCAAAGGAGGTACAGGATCAGATTTCAGAGGTGCTAAATCGTCCTGCTTGTTCCGGCACAAATTGCAAAATGCGCTCTTAGCTTTTCCGGGTCAGTTCGTCTACCTTGGGTTGTTTCACCAAGCTTATAGTGTAATGCAGATATCAGGTGTGGGTCACAAGAAGTTGTAAGCTGGTCGTCAACAAAATTGGATATAGTCAATTTCCGAGGGGTGAGGTTTGCTTACCGGCAGGTTCTGCTACATGTGTCTACAGTGATGCCATCCTCGTCATCGCCCCACACATCTACAGCAGAGAATATTAATGCTATCAGGAGAGCACAGCAGCACACCAGCGCAAAGATCACAATGCATTTGTGCTGAGACTGCAAGAAACAAGAGGAAGAAGCAAAGACACTCATTCAGAGGTAGAGTTTAGACATGAGGAGTTGCTTTGCTGTAGAGACAAACATCAAACATTGGCCATGTGCAGAAGGAAACAATTCAGTTTATCCATGCTGTACTACAAGCGTAAAAGAGTGGTTAGAGTCCAAAATCTACCTGCCGTCATGTAGTTATAGAGAAGATGGGAATCATTAGTTAAAGGGTTATTTCACAATTTAATTCCAAAATGGAATTTCTGTCACTCTCCCTCATGTCATTCCAAACCCGTAAGACTTTTGTTCATCTTTGGAACACAAATTAAGATATTTTTTATGAAATCTGAGAGGTTCCTGATCCCACATAGGCAGCAATGTCATTGCAACGGTCCAGAAAGTAAGTAAAGACATTGTTAGAATAGTCAATGTGACTACAGTGGTTCAACATTAATATTAATGTTAATGTTAATCCTTCGGCCAATAATGAGCCAGCATTCTGACGTAGAACCCAGAAGCGCGGTACTGTGTTTACTTCGTGATCAATATTCATAATCAAACACGGTCAAAGGGTCAAGCACAGGAAGGCAGTCCAAACAAACAAACAAACAAACAAACAAACAAACAAACAAACGGAAAGCTCAGAGATGCAGCTCAACAACATACAAAACTTTGCAGTGACTGAATGAGAAAACCAGGCTTATATGGGGTGAGCTAAACAAGGTAATGAGACACAGGTGAATATGACAATGGATGAAGAGTCTGGGCGGCGAGTTATGGGATATGTAGTTTGTGAGGGAATGACTATAATCTGATGTGGAGTGTCCTCTGGTGGCTCTCAAGTGCACTCCAGCTGGTGACCGTTACAAGGAGACTAATATTGAAGAGAAGAAATTGTTGAATAAAAAAGTATTCTCGTCGCTTCATAACATTAAGGTTGATCCAATGCAGCCACATGGACTATTTTAATTATGTCTTTACTACCTTTCTGGACCTTGAAAGTTGCAATGACATTGCTACTAGAACAGGTTTTCCTGCTTGAATGTTGATTATTGTCCCCATATTCTCCATTGTTGCGGCTCCTGTCTTCCCAGTCTGTAAGTAGCCACGTTTCCATTACCCTTCAAATTGCGAATTGAAAATATGCCCAATGGAAACACATATATTTCGCAAAAACTCCCATAAACCACAAAAAAGATTTTACGCTAGCATGAGGTGGTTTTTCAGGCAATTGGAAAAAATAATATTTTACAAAACTGCAATGGAAACAATTTTTTCGCATTTACAGGTCACCTGTAAAAGTCGATCATTCTTTAAATGCAGCACGGTATGTTTGAAAAGAAGACGAGAAGAAGCTATTCATTAAACTCATAAAAGACAAAAGTATCACAGGAATTCTGGATTCTAAACAACACAGAAATGTCACAATTTATCAAGAGCTTGAAGCAGATCTGAGGGAGAAACACCCAGAAACACCTCATATGACCACTCACAGTATAAGGGTCTTTCCTTGACATTAATGCTGGAAAACACGCCTACAACTCCTTTGATGAAAAATAATGGCTAGTGTGGTGGCTGCGATATACATGAACCTACCAACATCTGTTGCCATGATTTTTGGAATGACGTATCGTGAAAGGAAAAAATGACGTTTTAGCCGCACAACATTGGTTAATGGAAAAGCCGTCATTTCGCAACAGTTTTTTATTGACATTTAGAGAATCTTGCAAAAGTTTTATGCAAATCTGTAATGGAAACGCGTCTAGTAATGCTCTGCTTAGTTCCTGTCTCTATGAAGCCCCTCCTTCTGAAAAGCACACATTGGTCGGCTGGAGCAGTGTGTTGTGATTGGTCGAGCGCTTCAAGTGTGTTTGGGAAATGTACCGCTCCTTACCATACCCTCCAGTTTCAACACACTACTATCTCAACCAAGCCCCGCCCCTTTATTCTTAAATAAGGAATATTGTGACAAGTTTGTTCCCCGAAGAATACTCAAGACTACAGGGCTCTCAAGTGTTGCACACTGAGCGTGACAGTCACTCATTTCGGTCTTTTGTCACGCCCTCCCGACACGCATTGTATTTCTCACGAGGAAAAACTATTTATAAAATATTTAATATGCCGCAGCGCCCAAAATTTATCTGGCCGCGCCGCTCTCACTATAGAACCGGCAGGAATCACAAGCGTGACGCGCGTCTCCCCTGGAATTCTTAGTCAAGCCTGCCACTTACCAGCCAATAAAAAAAAAGGGCTACACAATAGCCAATCAGAAAATAGCACTATTGTATCTGGGTAAGATTTAATGCAACAACCAATGAAAAAAGGCATATCCTGGAATTGTTCACGTGATTCTGCACAACATCTTCCAAAAGTTTCGTTCACCCATACAGGAAACACTGGATCTCCGAGCATCACTTTGAGCACTTTGAGCACTTTACAGCAGTAAGTCATGATCTCCTGTTTTAATGTTACAACAGATTCACAACTTGACTGCTGTTAGAGAATGTTTCCCAGATAATTAGCATCAGTTTTTCATGAGTGTCTGTAACTTAGCCAACAGTTTAAAGCCTGTTCACTGACAACACCTGCTCAGAACAAGTAGTCTAGGCCTAGTCATATTCTCGTTATCACACGATGACTGACATGTTGTCACATTATAAACATCTCTCTCTCCAAATAGGCTTACAAATTTTATTAGCACTGGATGTCACTCTTGCCTGTCTTCAAAACCTGAGACTACAATGGAGGCATTTCAGGGAGTTCAGAAACAGTGACACTTATATAGAGAATACAAGATAAATAAAAACAAACAAAATTGCAGCTGAATTATCATTCACCTAATTACTGATCTTTCACCATGCACTTTAATTTTGATAACACTTGTGTTGTGTTCCATGGGACGAAAATCAGCTCCCTCAGGCCCGAATGCAGGATCCTGATTCAATACATATTGGGACACTAATTACCCAATTTCCACAGAAATAATCATGTAGTCGTGTGATGAAATGTAATTTATCAACAACAGGGGGTGTTCCAGAAAGCAGGTTATACAACATACCAGGTACATTTACGGATAAGTAAATGGATAACATCAACTTTAGGTTCCAAACCTGGAGGTAACATTCAGGGATAGTAAGAAGCCATAGCAACTTCCTCTCTGAACATATGCTGCTCATTTTCCATCTTGAGCTTCAGACAGTTGCAGTAGACAGGTTGGCATAACAATAGAACCCATTAAAGGTGGGGTATGTGATTCTCTTTTTTGTAAATTTTTTCAAAATCACTTGAAATCCTATTCATAACCCACTTACAGCCACTGAGTTAGAAGCACTGAAATGAAAATTAAGCAATTTAATCTGTGGAATGGACAGGACTCGAAAAACTCCAGCCAATAATTTCCAAGACCACCTAGAATCATTGGACAGTAAGTCCGTCAATCAAACGGTTGTAACATACCCCCCCCCCCCCCATCCCCCTCGCGCGCGTGCCGTGACCCCTTCGTGCCCATACTCAAAGCACATTGCTATGAATCCTGCTTTGAACAGAAGACCGCTGTACAGACCCCAGGGCTGAGTCTCGCGCATCTGAGTTTTCGCTCGTCCATGTTCTTCGAAGGGCCAGCGTTGGAGGAAAGAAGGGAGGACCTTTTGAGTTGTGTATTTTCAAAATCTGCCGGCCGTTTTGGAAACCACATACCCCAACTTTAAGTGATTTTGAAATACCAGAATGCAAGTTAATGAACTTGGATGGTTCATATTTGGGCACCAAAATTATGTGACAGTCACTGAAAATAAACTAAAAAAGGTTTATTTAACTGATCTTCTATCGCCCTAAAATCCATCATGCTCTTTAGGATCTCAAATCTCTGGGCTCCTGGTAGTACCTAGGATATCTAAGCCCACTAAAGGAGAGGGATTGTTTTCACTTTGGCTCCTAAACTCTGGAATAGCCTTCCTGATCATGTTCGGGCTCAGACTCGCTCTCCCAGTTTAAATCTACATTAAAGACACATCTCTTTAGCCAAGTATTCACATACAGTGCCCTCCACTATTATTGGCACCCTTGGTAAATATGAGCAAAGGAGGCTGTGGAAATAAATCTGCATTGTTTATCCTTTTGATCTTTCATTCAACAAATTCACAAAATTCTAATCTTTGATTGAGCTACAACAATGGAAAGTGGGGGGAAACTCACATTATTAAATAAATGTTTTCCAATGCATGTTGGCCACAATTATTGGCACCCCTAGAAATAGGGTTTTTAGCACACCAGGGTGTCAAAAAAAAAAAAAGTCAAACAACCCCTACATCACCACATGTTGTTTGCAAGAGTTGCAAGAAAAATCTTCCTTGTTCATCCAAAATCAAACTCCAGCATATTCAGTTGTCAGACACAACTGGAACTTCAAAAGGGACTGAATTCTGTGGTCAGATTAAACTAAAAATAGAGCTTTTTGGCAGCAAACACACCAGGTTTGGTGAAAACAGGGATGAAAAGTACCCCATGTCCATGGTTAAATATACTGCTGGATCTTTAATGTTGTGGTCCTATTTTTTCTGCTGGAGGTCCTGGACATCTTGTTCAGATACATGGTTTTATGGATTCTAGCAAATCCCAACAGATAAAAAATATAAACCTGACGGCCTCTGCTAGAAATCTTATAATGGGCTGTTGTTGGATCTTCCTTCAGGAAAATGATCCCAAAACAAACATCAAAATCAACACTAAAATGTGTCACTTATCACAAAATGAAGCTTCTGCCATGACCGTCCCAGTTCCTGACCTGAACCCTATAGAAAATTAGGAATGGAGGATCCGGAGAGATTCTGTATGGAGGAATGAAGGATCCAGAAAGATTCTGTAAGGAGGAATGAAGGATCTTGAAGAATTCTGTATGGAGGAATGGAGGATCCTGATGCATTCTGTATGGAGGAATGGAGGATCCGTAGAGATTCTATATGGAGGAATGGAGGATCTGGAGAGATTCTATATGGAGGAATGGAGGATCTGGAGAGATTCTATATGGAGGAATGGAGGATCCTGAGAGATTCTATATGGAGGAATGAAGGATCATGAGAGATTCTAAATGGAGGAATGGAGGATCTGGAGAGATTCTATATGGAGGAATGGAGGATCTGGAGAGATTCTATATGGAGGAATGAAGGATCTGGAGAGATTCTGTATGGAGGAATGGAGGATCCGGAGAGATTCTATATGGAGGAATGGAGAATCTGGAGAGATTCTATATGGAGGAATGAAGGATCCAGAGAGATTCTATATGGAGGAATGGAGGATCTGGAGAGATTTAGTTTGGAGGAATGAAGGATCCGGAGAGATTCTATATGGAGGAATGGAGGATCCGGAGAGATTCTATATGGAGGAATGGAGGATCCGGAGAGATTCTATATGGAGGAATGAAGGATCTGGAGGGATTCAGTTTGGAGGAATGAAGGATCTGGAGAGATTCTAAATGGAGGAATGAAGGATCCAGAGAGATTCTATATGGAGGAATGGAGGATCTGGAGAGATTCTATATGGAGGAATGGAGGATCTGGAGAGATTCTATATGGAGGAATGAAGGATCTGGAGAGATTTAGTTTGGAGGAATGAAGGATCCGGAGAGATTCTATATGGAGGAATGGAGGATCCGGAGAGATTCTATATGGAGGAATGGAGGATCCGGAGAGATTCTATATGGAGGAATGAAGGATCCGGAGGGATTCAGTTTGGAGGAATGGAGGATCTGGAGAGATTCTATATGGAGGAATGGAGGATCCAGAGAGATTCTATATGGAGGAATGAAGGATCCAGAGGGATTCAGTTTGGAGGAATGAAGGATCCGGAGAGATTCTATATGGAGGAATGGAGGATCCAGAGAGATTCTATATGGAGGAATGAAGGATCCGGAGGGATTCAGTTTGGAGGAATGAAGGATCTGGAGAGATTCTAAATGGAGGAATGAAGGATCTGGAGAGATTCTATATGGAGGAATGGAGGATCTGGAGAGATTATATATGGAGGAATGGATGATCTGGAGAGATTCTATATGGAGGAATGGAGGATCCGGAGAGATTCTATATGAAGGAATGGAGGATCTGGAGAGATTATATATGGAGGAATGGAGGATCTGGAGAGATTCTATATGGAGGAATGGAGGATCCGGAGAGATTCTATATGGAGGAATGGAGGATCCGGAGAGATTCTATATGGAGGAATGGAGGATCTGGAGGGATTCAGTTTGGAGGAATCGAATGGTGGATCCGGAGAGATTCTATATGGAGGAATGGAGGATCCGGAGAGATTCTATATGGAGGAATGGAGGATCTGGAGGGATTCAGTTTGGAGGAATGGAGGATCTGGAGAGATTCTATATGGAGGAATGGAGGATCTGGAGAGATTCTATATGGAGGAATGAAGGATCTGGAGAGATTCTGTATGGAGGAATGGAGGATCCGGAGAGATTCTATATGGAGGAATGGAGAATCTGGAGAGATTCTATATGGAGGAATGAAGGATCCAGAGAGATTCTATATGGAGGAATGGAGGATCTGGAGAGATTTAGTTTGGAGGAATGAAGGATCCGGAGAGATTCTATATGGAGGAATGGAGGATCCGGAGAGATTCTATATGGAGGAATGGAGGATCCGGAGAGATTCTATATGGAGGAATGAAGGATCTGGAGGGATTCAGTTTGGAGGAATGAAGGATCTGGAGAGATTCTAAATGGAGGAATGAAGGATCCAGAGAGATTCTATATGGAGGAATGGAGGATCTGGAGAGATTCTATATGGAGGAATGGAGGATCTGGAGAGATTCTATATGGAGGAATGAAGGATCTGGAGAGATTTAGTTTGGAGGAATGAAGGATCCGGAGAGATTCTATATGGAGGAATGGAGGATCCGGAGAGATTCTATATGGAGGAATGGAGGATCCGGAGAGATTCTATATGGAGGAATGAAGGATCCGGAGGGATTCAGTTTGGAGGAATGAAGGATCTGGAGAGATTCTATATGGAGGAATGGAGGATCCAGAGAGATTCTATATGGAGGAATGAAGGATCCGGAGGGATTCAGTTTGGAGGAATGAAGGATCCGGAGAGATTCTATATGGAGGAATGGAGGATCCAGAGAGATTCTATATGGAGGAATGAAGGATCCGGAGGGATTCAGTTTGGAGGAATGAAGGATCTGGAGAGATTCTAAATGGAGGAATGAAGGATCTGGAGAGATTCTAAATGGAGGAATGGAGGATCTGGAGAGATTCTGTATGGAGGAATGGAGGATCCGGAGAGATTCTATATGGAGGAATGGAGGATCTGGAGAGATTCTATATGTGTCACGATCACACACACACAGGAGAGAAAGATCCAATTGCAATATTTTATTGGGGTAATCCGTACTCACATCCAGTCCGGGCAAAGGTTCAATATCCAAAAAGGCAATCCAACATACAACACAAACGAGACTCAGGTAAGGCAAGGCAAGGCACAAAAGTGTGAGGACATAAAACAAGGACTCCGTAACGAACACTAACACAGACAGGGAATATATGCACACAGATCTAACAAGGTGATGGAAGACAGCTGATTGCAATGAACTGATGAGTGACAGACAGAATGCTGGGAATTGAAGTCAAAATGTGAAAGACACCGTGAGAACGAGGACCTCTAGTGACAACCCAGGGAAACACAACCAGACACTGTGACAGTACCCCCTCTCTACGGGGCGGCTACCAGACGCTCCATAACGGACAAAAACAAAACAAAACTATATAAGAGTCCAGGCGGGAGGTGGAATGGTGGAGGTTCAGGGGGCGGGATGGGGGACCAGGTCCATGAAGGGGAACAGGGGGTGATAGCTTAGCTGACGGCCAGGGGGAGACAGACAGTCCAAAGGGCGGCCAGAACTGAGACGACAGTCTATCGGGCGGCCAGGGCGGAGACGATCCCTCGGGCGGCCAGGGCGGAGACGATCCCTCGGGCGGCCAGGGCGAAGCAGGCTGTGCAGACGGCCAGGGTGAAGATGACAGTCCATCAGGCGGCCACGGTGGCAAATACGCCTCGGGCGGCCACGGCGGTGAAGACCCCTCAGGCGGCCAGGGCGGTGAAGACCCCTCGGGCGGCCACGGCGGTGAAGACCCCTCGGGCGGCCACGGCGGAGACAACAACCCATCAGGCAGCCAGGGCGGCGACCTTCCCTTGGGTGGCGAAGATCCCTCGGGCGGCCAGGGCGGCGAAGATCCCTCGGGCGGCCAGGGCGGCGAAGACCCTTCGGGCGGCCAGGGCGGCGAAGACCCTTCGGGCGGCCAGGACGGCGAAGACCCTTCGGGCGGCCAGGACGGTGAAGACCCCTCGGGCGACCAGGGCAGTGAAACTCCTTCGGTCGGCCAGGGCGGAACAGACACGAGCACTGGCTCCGACTCAGGAACGGGAACAGACACCGGCTCAGGCTCAGCAGCCACTAGAACAGTAGCGGCCACAAGGACAGACACAAACACAGAAACAGACACTGGCTCCAGCTCAGGAATAGACACTGGTTCCGGCTCTGGAGCAGGCACTGTCTCCGGCTCTGGAACAGCAGACACCGGCTCTGGAACAGCAGACACCGGCTCTGGAACAGCCACTAGAACAGTAATGGCTACAAGGACAGACACAAACACAGAAACAAACATTGGCTCAGGAACGGGCGCTGGCTCCGGCTCAGATACAGCAGACACTGGCCCCGGCTCTGGAACAGCAGACACTGGCCCCGGCTCTGGAACAGCAGACACTGGCCCCGGCTCTGGAACAGCAGACACTGGCCCCGGCTCTGGAACAGCAGACACTGGCCCCGGCTCTGGAACAGCAGACACGGGCCCCGGCTCTGGAACAGCAGACACGGGCCCCGGCTCTGGAACAGCAGACACGGGCCCCGGCTCTGGAACAGCAGACACGGGCCCCGGCTCTGGAACAGCAGACACGGGCCCCGGCTCTGGAACAGCAGACACGGGCCCCGGCTCTGGAACAGCAGACACTGGCTCCGGCTCTGGAACAGCAGACACTGGCTCCGGCTCTGGAACAGCAGACACTGGCCCCGGCTCTGGAACAGCAGACACTGGCCCCGGCTCTGGAATAGCGAACACAGGCATGTCCAGGATCCGAGCCAAACGCTCCAAATAGTCGGTCAGTATACCCCCGGCTGCGAGAATGGGTATGTCCTGATCCGTCTCTGACTGGGCAGACGTGACGTGAACAGTCTCTGGCTGGGCAGACGTGACGTGAACAGTCTCTGGCTTGGCAGACGTGACGTGAACAGTCTCTGGCTGGGCAGACGTGACGTGAACAGTCTCTGGCTGGGCAGACGGGACGTGAACAGTCTCTGGCTGGGCAGACGGGACGTGAACAGTCTCTGGCTGGGCAGACGTGACGTGAACAGTCTCTGGCTGGGCAGACGTGACGTGAACAGTCTCTGGCTGGGCAGACGTGACGTGAACAGTCTCTGGCTGGGCAGACGTGACGTGAACAGTCTCTGGCTGGGCAGACGTGACGTGAGCAGCCTCTGGCTGGGCAGATGGGACGTGAGCAGCCTCTGGCTGGGCAGATGGGACGTGACTCCTTCTCCGGACCACCGGACTCCGGACCACCGGAACTGGGACCACCGGACTCGTGGCGGCGTAGGCCTGGCGAGGCTCCGATACGTCCCACTGACTCCGATGCTCAAGGTATCTGGTAAAACCCCAAAAGTCCAAGACTTCCAGACCCTTCATTTCCCACCCCGGCAATGGGTCATCAAGACAGGTATTAAAAATGCTTTTTAATGCAGCCTCATTGTATCCCATACCCCTCGAGAGCGTCCAAAATGACTGAGCTATGCAACCCACCGGCAGGCCCTGCTGACGAAAGCTCATCAAATTTTGGACACGCCCCATCCTCTCTTTCTCCGTGGTAGGAGGAAGGATACGGAACCCCATCATGCTGGATCTCTTAGTGACGGAGTCCTTCTGTCACGATCACACACACACAGGAGAGAAAGATCCAATTGCAATATTTTATTGGGGTAATCCGTACTCACATCCAGTCCGGGCAAAGGTTCAATATCCAAAAAGGCAATCCAACATACAACACAAACGAGACTCAGGTAAGGCAAGGCAAGGCACAAAAGTGTGAGGACATAAAACAAGGACTCTGTAACGAACACTAACACAGACAGGGAATATATGCACACAGATCTAACAAGGTGATGGAAGACAGCTGATTGCAATGAACTGATGAGTGACAGACAGAATGCTGGGAATTGAAGTCAAAATGTGAAAGACACCGTGAGAACGAGGACCTCTAGTGACAACCCAGGGAAACACAACCAGACACTGTGACAATATGGAGGAATGGAGGATCCTGAGAGATTCTATATGGAGGAATGAAGGATCATGAGAGATTCTAAATGGAGGAATGGAGAATCTGGAGAGATTCTATATGGAGGAATGGAGGATCTGGAGAGATTCTATATGGAGGAATGAAGGATCTGGAGAGATTCTGTATGGAGGAATGGAGGATCCGTAGAGATTCTATATGGAGGAATGGAGGATCCGAAGAGATTCTATATGGAGGAATGAAGGATCCGGAGAGATTCTATATGGAGGAATGGAGGATCTGGAGAGATTCTATATGGAGGAATGGAGGATCTGGAGAGATTCTATATGGAGGAATGAAGGATACGGAGAGATTCTATATGGAGGAATGGAGGATCTGGAAAGATTCTATATGGAGGAATGAAGGATCTGGAGAGATTCAGTTTGGAGGAATGAAAGATCCGGAGAGATTCTATATGGAGGAATGGAGGATCCGGAGAGATTCTATATGGAGGAATGGAGGATCCGGAGAGATTCTATATGGAGGAAGGAAGGATCTGGAGGGATTCAGTTTGGAGGAATGAAGGATCTGGAGAGATTCTAAATGGAGGAATGAAGGATCTGGAGAGATTCTATATGGAGGAATGGAGGATCTGGAGAGATTCTATATGGAGGAATGAAGGATACGGAGAGATTCTATATGGAGGAATGGAGGATCCGGAGAGATTCTATATGGAGGAATGGAGGATCCGGAGAGATTCTGTATGGAGGAATGAAGGATCTGGAGAGATTCTAAATGGAGGAATGGAGGATCTGGAGAGATTCTAAATGGAGGAATGAAGGATCTGGAGAGATTCTGTATGGAGAAATGGAGGATCTTGAAGGATTGTGTATGGAGGAATGGAGGATCTGGAGAGATTCTCTACGGAGGAATGAAGGATCCGGAGAGATTCTGTACGGAGGAATGGAGGATCCGGAGAGATTCTATATGGAGGAATGGAGGATCTGGAGAGATTCTATATGGAGGAATGGAGGATCCTGAGAGATTCTACATGGAGGAATGAAGGATCTGGAGAGATTCTATATGGAGGAATGAAGGATCCGGAGAGATTCTGTATGGAGGAATGGAGGATCCGGAGAGATTCTGTATGGAGGAATGGAGGATCCGGAGAGATTCTATATGGAGGAATGGAGGATCTGGAGAGATTCTATATGGAGGAATGGAGGATCCTGAGAGATTCTATATGGAGGAATGAAGGATCTGGAGATTCTATATGGAGGAATGGAGGATCCGGAGAGATTCTCAAATATAGAATTGATCAAAGTATTGAGCCGGTCAAATATAGAATTGATTTTAAAATTCTACTGTTTGTTTTTAAATCCGTTCATAATGAGGCACCACAGTATTTGTCAGACCTCTTACACCGTCACGCTCAGCCAAGGTCACTCAGATCAGCTAATTCTGGTCTGCTGCAAGTTCCGAGGACTAGATTAAAAAATAGAGGAGATCGTGCCTTCTCTGCCATTGGCCCTAAATTATGGAACGGTCTCCCGGTCCATATCAGAACTGCCCCCACTCTATCGACCTTTAAGTCTACTCTTAAGACTTATCTTTTCTCTTTAGCGTTTAATATACCCTGACCCTTATTTTATGATTTTACTTTCGTGTGTTATACCCATTTTACAACTAGTGTTTGTCTGTAAATTGCAAAATTGTTTAATGTTACATTTTACCATTACTACTCTTGACATTCTCTTCTCTTGTATGTACAGCACTTTGGTCAACCTCGGTTGTTTTTAAAATTGTGCTCTATAAATAAACATGTATTGTATTGTATTGTATTCTATATGGAGGAATGGAGGATCTGGAGAGATTCTATATGGAGGAATGGAGGATCCTAAGAGATTCTATATGGAGGAATGAAGGATCTGGAGAGATTCTAAATGGAGGAATGGAGGATCTGGAGAGATTCTATATGGAGGAATGGAGGATCTGGAGAGATTCTATATGGAGGAATGAAGGATCTGGAGAGATTCTGTATGGAGGAATGGAGGAATCTGAGAGATTCTATATGGAGGAATGGAGGATCCGAAGAGATTCTATATGGAGGAATGAAGGATCCGGAGAGATTCTATATGGAGGAATGGAGGATCTGGAGAGATTCTATATGGAGGAATGGAGGATCTGGAGAGATTCTATATGGAGGAATGAAGGATCTGGAGGGATTCAGTTTGGAGGAATGAAGGATCCGGAGAGATTCTATATGGAGGAATGGAGGATCCGGAGAGATTCTATATGGAGGAATGGAGGATCCGGAGAGATTCTATATGGAGGAATGAAGGATCTGGAGGGATTCAGTTTGGAGGAATGAAGGATCTGGAGAGATTCTAAATGGAGGAATGAAGGATCTGGAGAGATTCTATATGGAGGAATGGAGGATCCGGAGAGATTCTATATGGAGGAATGGAGGATCTGGAGGGTTTCAGTTTGGAGGAATGGAGGATCCAGTGAGATTCTATATGGAGGAATGGAGGATCTGGAGGGATTCAGTTTGGAGGAATCGAATGGAGGATCCGGAGAGATTCTATATGGAGGAATGGAGGATCCGGAGAGATTCTATATGGAGGAATGGAGGATCTGGAGGGATTCAGTTTGGAGGAATGGAGGATCCAGAGAAATTCTATATGGAGGAATGGAGGATCCGGATAGATTCTATATGGAGGAATGGAGGATCCGGAGAGATTCTGTATGGAGGAATGAAGGATCTGGAGAGATTCTAAATGGAGGAATGGAGGATCTGGAGAGATTCTAAATGGAGGAATGAAGGATCTGGAGAGATTCTGTATGGAGAAATGGAGGATCTTGAAGGATTCTGTATGGAGGATCTGGAGGGATTCTGTATGGAGGAATGAATGATCTGGAGGAATTCTGTATAGAGGAATGGAGGATCTGGAGAGATTCTGTATGGAGGAATGAAGGATCTGGAGAGATTCTGGATGGAGGATCTGGAGAGATTCTGGATGGAGGAATGGAGGATCTGGAGAGATTCTGGATGGAGGAATGAAGGATCTGGAGAGATTCTGTATGGAGGAATGAAGGATCTGGAGAGATTCTGGATGGAGGAATGGAGGATCTGGAGAGATTGTCGATGAAGGAATGAAGGATCTGGAGAGATTCTGTATGGAGGAATGAAGGATCTGGAGAGATTCTGTATGGAGGAATGGAGGATCTGGAGAGATTGTCGATGAAGGAATGAAGGATCTGGAGAGATTCTGGATGGAGGAATGGAGGATCTGGAGAGATTGTCGATGAAGGAATGAAGGATCTGGAGAGATTCTGTATGGAGGAATGAAAGATTCTGGAGAGATTCTGTATGGAGGAATGGAGGATCTGGAGAGATTGTCGATGAAGGAATGAAGGATCTGGAGAGGTTCAGTATGGAGGAATGGAGGATCTGGAGAGATTCTGGATGGAGGATCTGGAGAGATTCTGGATGGAGGAATGAAGGATCTGGAGAGATTCTGTATGGAGGAATGGAGGATCTGGAGAGATTCTGGATGGAGGAATGGAGGATCTGGAGAGATTCTGTATGGAGGAATGAAGGATCTGGAGGGATTCAGTTTGGAGGAATGAAGGATCCGGAGAGATTCTATATGGAGGAATGGAGGATCCGGAGAGATTCTATATGGAGGAATGGAGGATCCGGAGAGATTCTGTATGGAGAAATGGAGGATCTTGAAGGATTCTGTATGGAGGATCTGGAGGGATTCTGTATGGAGGAATGAATGATCTGGAGGAATTCTGTATAGAGGAATGGAGGATCTGGAGAGATTCTGTATGGAGGAATGAAGGATCTGGAGAGATTCTGGATGGAGGATCTGGAGAGATTCTGGATGGAGGAATGGAGGATCTGGAGAGATTCTGGATGGAGGAATGAAGGATCTGGAGAGATTCTGTATGGAGGAATGAAGGATCTGGAGAGATTCTGGATGGAGGAATGGAGGATCTGGAGAGATTGTCGATGAAGGAATGAAGGATCTGGAGAGGTTCAGTATGGAGGAATGGAGGATCTGGAGAGATTCTGGATGGAGGATCTGGAGAGATTCTGGATGGAGGAATGAAGGATCTGGAGAGATTCTGTATGGAGGAATGGAGGATCTGGAGAGATTCTGGATGGAGGAATGGAGGATCTGGATAGATTCTGTATGGAGGAATGAAGGATCTGGAGGGATTCAGTTTGGAGGAATGAAGGATCCGGAGAGATTCTATATGGAGGAATGGAGGATCCGGAGAGATTCTATATGGAGGAATGGAGGATCCGGAGAGATTCTATATGGAGGAATGAAGGATCTGGAGGGATTCTAAATGGAGGAATTAAGGATCTGGAGAGATTCTATATGGAGGAATGGAGGATCCGGAGAGATTCTATATGGAGGAATGAAGGATCTGGAGAGATTCTAAATGGAGGAATGAAGGATCTGGAGAGATTCTATATGGAGGAATGGAGGATCCGGAGAGATTCTATATGGAGGAATGGAGGATCTGGAGGGATTCAGTTTGGAGGAATGGAGGATCCAGAGAGATTCTATATGGAGGAATGGAGGATCCGGAGAGATTCTATATGGAGGAATGGAGGATCTGGAGGGATTCAGTTTGGAGGAATGGAGGATCCAGAGAGATTCTATATGGAGGAATGGAGGATCTGGAGGGATTCAGTTTGGAGGAATCGAATGGAGGATCCGGAGAGATTCTATATGGAGGAATGGAGGATCCAGAGAGATTCTATATGGAGGAATGGAGGATCTGGAGGGATTCAGTTTGGAGGAATGGAGGATCCAGAGAGATTCTATATGGAGGAATGGAGGATCCGGAGAGATTCTATATGGAGGAATGGAGGATCCGGAGAGATTCTGTATGGAGGAATGAAGGATCTGGAGAGATTCTAAATGGAGGAATGGAGGATCTGGAGAGATTCTAAATGGAGGAATGAAGGATCTGGAGAGATTCTGTATGGAGAAATGGAGGATCTTGAAGGATTCTGTATGGAGGATCTGGAGGGATTCTGTATGGAGGAATGAATGATCTGGAGGAATTCTGTATAGAGGAATGGAGGATCTGGAGAGATTCTGGATGGAGGATCTGGAGAGATTCTGGATGGAGGAATGGAGGATCTGGAGAGATTCTGGATGGAGGAATGAAGGATCTGGAGAGATTCTGTATGGAGGAATGAAGGATCTGGAGAGATTCTGGATGGAGGAATGGAGGATCTGGAGAGATTGTCGATGAAGGAATGAAGGATCTGGAGAGATTATGTATGGAGGAATGAAGGATCTGGAGAGATTCTGTATGGAGGAATGAAGGATCTGGAGAGATTCTGGATGGAGGAATGGAGGATCTGGAGAGATTGTCGATGAAGGAATGAAGGATCTGGAGAGATTCTGTATGGAGGAATGAAGGATCTGGAGAGATTCTGTATGGAGGAATGGAGGATCTGGAGAGATTGTCGATGAAGGAATGAAGGATCTGGAGAGGTTCAGTATGGAGGAATGGAGGATCTGGAGAGATTCTGGATGGAGGATCTGGAGAGATTCTGGATGTAGGAATGAAGGATCTGGAGAGATTCTGTATGGAGGAATGGAGGATCTGGAGAGATTCTGGATGGAGGAATGGAGGATCTGGAGAGATTCTGTATGGAGGAATGGAGGATCTGGAGAGATTCTTTATGGAGGAATGAAGAATCTTGAAGGATTCTGTATGGAGGAATGGAGGATCTGGAGGGATTCTGTATGGAGGAATGGAGGATCTGGAGGGATTCTGTATGGAGGAATGAATGATCTGGAGGGATTCTGTATAGAGGAATGGAGGATCTGGAGGGATTCTGTATAGAGGAATGGAGGATACGGAGAGATTCTGTATGGAGGATCTGGAGAGATTCTGTACGGAGGAATGGAGGATCTGGAGATATTCTGGATGGAGGAATGAAGGATCTAGAGGGATTCTCTATGGAGGAATGAATGATCTGGAGGGATTCTGTATAGAGGAATGGAGGATCTGGAGGGATTCTGTATGGAGGAATGAATGATCTGGAGGGATTCTGTATGGAGGAATGGAGGATCTGGAGGGATTCTGTATGAAGGAATTAATGATCTGGAGGGATTCTGTATAGAGGAATGGAGGATCTGGAGGGATTCTGTATAGAGGAATGGAGGATCTGGAGAGATTCTGTATGGAGGATCTGGAGAGATTCTGTACGGAGGAATGGAGGATCTGGAGATATTCTGGATGGAGGAATGAAGGATCTGGAGAGATTCTGTATGGAGGAATGGAGGATCTGGAGAGATTCTGGATGGAGGATCTGGAGAGATTCTGGATGGAGGAATGAAGGATCTGGAGAGATTCTGGATGGAGGAATGAAGGATCTGGAGAGATTCTGGATGGAGGAATGAAGGATCTGGAGAGATTCTGGATTGAGGATCTGGAGAGATTCTGGATTGAGGATCTGGAGAGATTCTGTATGGAGGAATGGAGGATCTGGAGAGATTCTGGATGGAGGAATGAAGGATCTGGAGAGATTCTGTATGGAGGAATGGAGGATCTGGAGAGATTGTGGATGGAGGATCTGGAGAGATTGTGGATGGAGGAATGAAGGATCTGGAGAGATTCTGGGTGGAGGAATGAAGGATCTGGAGAGATTCTGTATGGAGGAATGGAGGATCTGGAGAGATTGTCGATGAAGGAATGAAGGATCTGGAGAGATTCTGTCTCATGTGTTTCAAGGGAGGTATGGTCTCCAACCTCCAAACTGATCAGGCATTATAGGAGAAGACTCCTGTTATCTTGGCAAGAGAAGGTTGCAATCATTGGGTGCCAATAACTGTGGCCAACATTTATTTCATAATGAGATTTCCCCCACTTTCTATTTTTTTCTTCTTCAATGATAGGTTAGAATTTTGTGATTTTTTTAAATTAAAGTTAAAAAGGATAAATAATGTAGATTTATTTTCACAGCCTCCTTTGCTCATATTTACCAATGGTGCCAACATTAGTGGAGAGCACTGTGATGCAACTCATAACTTTGTACTCCCGCTATATCAGATCAACTGCACATGATTATCTTTGCTTAATGTGATGGACAGCACCTATGCTAATTATTTTCCATTTGTTTTTCTGTTTTATCTCGGGATGCCCATGTACGTCAGCTCCAATTTGGATCCAGCCTCTTACGAACACTTCACATGCCTCAACACCAGTGAAGAGACAGTGCTACGGAACTCCTGCGAGGACTTCAGATGAAGCTAAATGTGAATCAACATGCACCAATGCTACATTTTCCATATGTTGTAATCATTATGTTCACACCTGGTGATCATTACTTCAATGAGCTTATTGTGTATACTTTAAATTAATACATTGTTAGCAATAAGCGCTATACAAATAAGTTAAATGTGTAGTGATCAACAGTGTAGAATGCGGTGCTGAGATCTAACGTGATTAAAATTACAGACAGCCCAGAGTAAAACAGCTACTAAATAATTTACAACTTTTAAAAGAGGGTCTCTGTGCTGGGACCGGGCTCTAAATACTGACTGAAATTCGAGCAGGGTATCATTCTCTAAAATATTTGACAAGACTGTTTATTTTTTTAAGGATGAACCACTGCTTAATTAAAGAGCTGTTTGGACATACTAGGACCTATAATGACAATCACGTCTTTCAGAAATCAAGGAGGAACAGGATCTAGAGGAGTGAATGTCAGTTGGGTTAGACTTTATTTCTATGGTTCCCTTTAGACATTCTACTGACTAAACAGTGAAGAAAATAAGTATTTGAACACCCTGCTATTTTGCAAGTTCTCCCACTTAGAAATCATGGAGGGGTCTGAAATTGTCATCGTAGGTGCATGTCCACTGTGAGAGACATAATCTAAAAATAAAAATCCAGAAATCACAATGTATGATTTTTTAACTATTTATTTGTAAGATACAGCTGCAAATAAGTATTTGAACACCTGTCTATCAGCAAGAATTCTGACCCTTAAAGACCTGTTAGTCTGCCTTTAAAATGTCCACCTCCACTCCATTTATTATCCTAAATTAGATGCACCTGTTTGAGGTCGTTAGCTGCATAAAGACCCCTGTCCACCCCATACAATCAGTAAGAATCCAACTACTAACATGGCCAAGACCAAAGAGCTGTCCAAAGACACTAGAGACAAAATTGTACACCTCCACAAGGCTGGAAAGGGCTACGGGAAATTGCCAAGCAGCTTGGTGAAAAAAGGTCCACTGTTGGAGCACTCATTAGAAAATGGAAGAAGCTAAACATGACTGTCAATCTCCCTCAGACTGGGGCTCCATGCAAGATCTCACCTCGTGGGGTCTCAATGATCCTAAGAAAGGTGAGAAATCAGCCCAGAATTACACGGGAGGAGCTGGTCAATGACCTGAAAAGAGCTGGGACCACCGTTTCCAAGGTTACTGTTGGTAATACACTAAGACGTCATGGTTTGAAATCATGCATGGCATGGAAGGTTCCCCTGCTTAAACCAGCACATGTCAAGGCCCGTCTTAAGTTTGCCAATGACCATTTGGATGATCCAGAGGAGTCATGGGAGAAAGTCATGTGGTCAAATGAGACCAAAATAGAACTTTTTGGTCATAATTCCACTAACCGTGTTTGGAGGAAGAAGAATGATGAGTACCATCCCAAGAACACCATCCCTACTGTGAAGCATGGGGGTGGTAGCATCATGCTTTGGGGGTGTTTTTCTGCACATGGGACAGGGCGACTGCACTGTATTAAGGAGAGGATGACCGGGGCCATGTATTGCGGGATTTTGGGGAACAACCTCCTTCCCTCAGTTAGAGCATTGAAGATGGGTCTTCCAACATGACAATGACCCGAAGCACACAGCCAGGATAACCAAGGAGTGGCTCTGTAAGAAGCATATCAAGGTTCTGGCGTGGCCTAGCCAGTCTCCAGACCTAAACCCAATAGAGAATCTTTGGAGGGAGCTCAAACTCCGTGTTTCTCAGCGACAGCCCAGAAACCTGACTGATCTAAAGAATCTGTGTGGAGGAGTGGGCCAAAATCCCTCCTGCAGTGTGTGCAAACCTGGTGAAAAACTACAGGAAACGTTTGACCTCTGTAATTGCAAATAAAGGCTACTGAACCAAATATTAACATTGATTTTCTCAGGTGTTCAAATACTTATTTGCAGCTGTATCTTACAAATAAATAGTTAAAAAATCATACATTGGGATTTCTGAATTTATTTTTTTAGATTATGTCTCTCACAGTGGACATGCACCTACGATGACAATTTCAGACCCCTCCATGATTTCTAAGTGGGAGAACTTGCAAAATAGCAGGGTGTTCAAATACTTATTTTCTTCACTGTAAGTAACTTTACAAGTACATGTCAACTTATTCTACTAACCCAAACCCTATGCCAAACCTAACAGTCTACTAATACTCTACTAATACTCTGAGTTAGAAATTTGCAGAGCAAATTAAAGAACACTGATGCCACCGGATCATTTCCATAATGACTAACACAATCTACCAAGAGCAGAGCAAATTACCGTCTGGTTTGACGAACGCAAACCTTAATAAATCACCTTGCGTGATTCATTTAAATACTCTCCTCCTGTAAATTTTGCATCAGAAAGTGAAACTCCTAGAAATGCACATGCAATAACATCAGCTGCAGAAATAACCCTGTCCTCACCCTTTCAGCACTCATTTATCACTGCGTGTCTTTAGTAAATCCTGACAGTAGTTTATTGACGCCAAAAGAAGGTTCGTGCTGGAGCGAGCTGTTAGTAAATCTGGCTCTAAATATATTGCTCATTGTTGGTTAATGCAGTACTAATGTTAACTAATGAGACCTTATTGTAAAGTGCTACTTTTATTTCTGACATATCTGCTGCAAACATACATAAACCACCACAAATCCTGAGAAGAAATGCTCCATCATTATGGTTGTGTTTTCTTGTGTCCTATCAGAGGAATTGAATTAATCCAGTCTCAAAATCCATATCAGGTTTTCCTGAGACCTGCAGAGCTGAGGCGGTTACAAGAGGAAATCTCAGTTTAACACTTCCTGTATAAAATAATCTGACCTCTCACCTAACACAACCAGAGCACTGTACGCTTCGATGAGGGACCGGCTAGTGAAAGGAGACCGTCTGTCTCAAAGCGGGTTATTGATTGTAGGCTGGAAGCTCATGATCAATAAGTCAATTAAACCTGCATTAGCCAGACATGGGATCCAGTTGAACTTTGTTGAAAGGCCACAAACTCTGGAGAACACATCACAAAATTCCACTGTGGAACATGTGCAGAATGTCACGGCTGTCCAGAGAGGAAGGTCAGGTCCTGTTGTACCAGTAATGGTATTATCACATTATACACGTCAAAGATTTGTTAATGTTGAGGAGAACATGCACACTATCAGCTAGCCTATTTACAGACACAGGGATTATTTTACTAGAAACAGGAGAAAAACAGTGAGTTCATTTCAAATACATGAATAATCCATCATAAAATAAATAAATCAAGAAATATATTACGTTAAATTAATAAAAATTCAAAGGTATCACATCCTCAACAAACCCGTCAGAACTGACATTAGTGGCTGTTGCAGCACATCCTTTTTCCTTTTTTAATTAGTTGTTTTGCACAGAAATCTTGTCAAGCAATCATCAGTTTCCATAGCTATATTATGTTGACGTGTCTTTTTAGCCTAGTTTTTGAACTGTTTTTGTTGGTTACTGTTTTCGCGTGTTTTGCTAAGCTGTTGTGTTTTGGTGTTTAACATAGCATAACGCACTGGTCAAACAGACCTGGTTCTCCAGGAATATGCCAAAAGGCCAGCTTGGTGAGTATTCACTTAAACACAGTCAGGTATGTTTTAAGTGAACATAAACAGTTGGGAAATAAATTGCATGTGTATCAGTATAACGGATCCGTGCATTAGGTATTAAAGTGACAGCAGCCTATTTTACCTGCTGTATTTTAAGACTGTTCTGTTTTTTATTTTTATTTATTTCACAGGAATTGTTCAGCTCTATGTTGTTCCTAATCACCTCTACGAGAGGGAATGGAATATGCACATGTTGCTTGTCAATGTATACAAAATTTAATTCATGATATTTTCTCATCTTTTATTCTTTAAAAATGTTGTAATTACAAATAGCTAGATAACCCCAGTGGGTCTGTTAGAAGCCTTCCACACACACATTTTTGCTGTGGCACCCGAAGAGCGATTATTACACCTATAATGCTTTTTATTTCAATTTTACCTTTCCTTTAGTGTATGCTATAGCATGCAAATAATACGCAAAGTTACAAGCAAAGTTCACACCAAAGTGAGTTAAAGAAAACTCTGCTCCTGAAGTGCCAGAAACATCTTAGTCCTTCCATTAGTTCCATTACAACATCATCATGTTACAACAGACACATTTGCATAATGCCCACCTGCTGGCTCCATTGCACCACCCACAAACAAAGGTAGTTATAGGCCAGGAAGAGGTAGTGCTGCGTTAAGGCCCCGATAGAGGAGATGGCGGTATAAGTCTTTTTTGCCATCGATCATCATGGGCAACGTTAACTCGCTGCCTAATAAGTGTGAGGAGTTGGAGGCCATGATAAAATCTGATCGGATCTATCGGGAATGCAGTCTATACTGTATTACGGAGACTTGGCTCACCGATACTGTCCCTGACTCAGCTGTTAACATATCTGGTTTCACCATAGTGCGGGCGGACAGACAGCCGGAGAAATGTGGAAAGACGAAAGGAGGCGGACTGGTGCTGCTCGTGAATGACAGATGGTGCCGCTCTGGTCATATAACTGTTAAGTAAAAAATGTGTTGCCGGGATGTGGAGGTACTAGCGGTGAGTTTAAGACCTTACTATGTGCCGCGGGAGTTTTCTCACATCGTCGCCATCACTGTTTACATTCCACCGCGCGCAGATCCCTCAGTAGCGTGTGACGTCATTCATGGCACATTTGCAAGAATACAGTCACAACACTCAGATGCGCTGATTGCCATTTTGGGAGATTAAAATCATGTTGACATTAGCTCATTTGTGGGCGGCTTTACACAGTATGTCAATTGTCACACGAGGCACAGCAGCATTCTGGATCTCTGCTACATCAATGTGGAAAATGCTTGTAGTGTATGCGATCTGCCCCCGCTCGGCAAGTCAGACCACAACTTGATCCATCTTAGGTCGTCCTACAGACCTTGCGTAATAAGGCTGCCTGCAACCACCAGATACTACAGGAGGTGGACCCCGGACACCAGCGATGCTCTGAGGGATTGTTTCCAGTCTACTGACTGGAACATACTGATGGACACTCACAGGTCAGACAATAATATTGATGGGACGTTTGAATGTGTGACTGATTACGTCAACTTCTGTATGGATGTGGTGGCCCCAGTCAGAAAAGTTTGATGTTTCCCTAATAACAAACCCTGGATCACGAGCAGTATAAAGCACCTTCTGAATCAGAAGAGGGAGGCTTTCAAAGCTGGAGACAGGGATAGGATCAGAGTTGCCCAACATGACTTGAAGAAGGCCATAAGACAAGCTAAGAAAGACTACAAGGAAAAGCTGGAGAAAAAACTGCAGCACAACAGCACAAGAGAAGTGTGGAAGGGAATGAGAGTGATTACTGGCTATAAGGAGAACGGAAGGGTGACTCAGGGAGATGTCGCTTTGGCTAATGAGTTTAACCACTTTTATAGTAGGTTTGTTCCTGTCTGTGCCCCTCCATCACGTCCACCCAGCGGCTGTCCCACCTCTGCTCCAGACTCGCGCCCTGCTCTACCCAGCGGCTGTCCCATCCAGCAACTGTTCCACCTCTGCTGCTACCTCCTGCCCTGCCCCACCCAGTGGTTGTTCCATCTTTGCTGCTGCCCCTTGCCCAGCTCCACCTAGCGGCTGTTCCACCCAGCGGCTGCTCCACCTCTGCTGCTGCCTCCTGCCCTGTTCCACCCAGCGGCTGCTCCACCTCTGCTGCTGCCTCCTGCCCTGCTCCACTTTGCGGCTGTTCCACCTCTGCTGCTGCCTCCTACCCTGCTCCACCTCTGCTCCTGCCTCCTACCCTGCTCCACCCAGCGGCTGCTCCACCTCTGCTGCTGCCTCCTACCCTGCTCCACCCAGTGGCTGCTCCACCTCTGCTGCTGCCTCCTGCCCTGCTCCACCCAGCGGCTGCTCCACCTCTGCTGCTGCCTTCTGCCCTGCTCCACCCAGCGGCTGCTCCAGCTCTGCTGCTGCCTCCTACCCTGCTCCACCCAGCGGCTACTCCACCTCTGCTGCTGCCTCCTGCCCTGCTCCACCCAGTGGCTGCTCCACCTCTGCTGCTGCCTCCTACCCTGCTCCACTCAGCGGCTGCTCCAGCTCTGCTGCTGCCTCCTGCCCTGCTCCACCCAGTGGCTGCTCCACCTCTGTTGCTGCCTCCTACCGTGCTCCACCCAGCGGCTGCTCCAGCTCTGCTGCTGCCTCCTACCCTGCTCCACCCAGCGGCTGCTCCACCTCTGCTGCTGCCTCCTACCGTGCTCCACCCAGCGGCTGCTCCACCTCTGCTGCTGCCTCCTGCCCTGCTCCACCCAGTGACTGCTCCACCTCTGCTGCTGCCTCCTACCCTGCTCCACTCAGCGGCTGCTCCACCTCTGCTGCTGCCTCCTGCCCTGCTCCACCCAGTGGCTGCTCCACCTCTGCTGCTGCCTCCTGCCCTGCTCCACCCAGTGGCTGCTCCACCTCTGCTGCTGCCTCCTACCCTGCTCCACTCAGCGGCTGCTCCAGCTCTGCTGCTGCCTCCTACGCTGCTCCACCCAGCGGCTGCTCCACCTCTGCTGCTGCCTCCTACCCTGCTCCACTCAGCGGCTGCTCCACCTCTGCTGCTGCCTCCTGCCCTGCTCCACCCAGCGGCTGCTCCACCTCTGCTGCTGCCTCCTGCCCTGCTCCACCCAGTGGCTGCTCCACCTCTGCTGCTGCCTCCTGTCCTGCTCCACCCAGTGGCTGCTCCACCCCTGCTGCTGCCTCCTGCCCTGCTCCACTTTGCGCTGCTCCACCCCTGCTGCTGCCTCATGTATGGGTGAAGTACCCAATAGTGGTTATTTTAGCTTGGAGGACGTGAGGGCAGAGCTCAGAAGATTGCGCCCTGGCAAGTCAGCTGGAGTGGATGGAATACCATCAAGGCTGCTGAAGGACTGTGCTGCGGAGCTGGCGGCTCCTCTGCACACACTCTTTAATTGGAGTCTCCAGAAGAGTCAGGTGCCGAAGCAGTGGAAGACATTGTGCATTGTGCCAGTGCCTAAGGGGGGGAGACCTTCCGGGGTCAAGGATTACAGACCACTGGCCTTGACATCGGTGATTATGAAGACCCTCGAAAGGCTCCTCCTCCGGCTTAGACAACTACAGCAGGCACTTGACCCCATGCAGTTTGCCTATCGTGCGAACATGGGAGTGGAGGATGCTGTTCTCTACTTGCTTCATCGAGCCCTCTCTTTTCTTGATGGGACAGGGGGGTATGTGAGGCTGACGTTTTTTTACTTCACGAGTGCATTTAACACCATCCAGCAAACTCGAGAATTTGAGCATGGAGCCGACTCTCATCAAATGGATCAACAGTTATCTGACAGACCGGCCTCAGTACGTCAGAATGGGGAACATGGTGTCAGACACTGTGGAAACAAGCATTGGGGCCCCTCAGGGAACTGTGCTATCCCCTTTCCTCTTCACCCTATATACATCAGACTTCTCATACAGAACACCATCATGCCATATACAAAAATATTCTGATGACAATGTGGTGGCGGCTTGTGTGAGGGGAGGAGACGAGGAGGAATACAGGAGGGTCATTTCGGAGTTTGTGACCTGGAGCAGGTGCAATGGTCTCATCCTCAATACTTCCAAAACCAAGGAGATGATAGTGGACTTTGGGAGGTGTAAGTCAAATTATCTACCTGTGGTAATTGAGGGGGAGGGCATTGAGGTGGTCCAGACGTACAAATATTTGGGAGTCCACCTGGACCATAAACTGGACTGGTCAGTACATGTAAATGCAGGATAGGTCTTATAGGAAATGCTTATAGGATAGGTCAGAGCAGACTCTATTTTCTCAGGAAGCTAAAATCCTTCCAAGTATGTAATGAGATGCTGTACCTTTTTTATCAGTCGTGGTGGCCAGTGCTGTGTTCTTTGCTGTGGTGTGCTGGGGCAGCTGTATGACAGCCAGGGTGGGGAACCGACTTGACAAACTGGTTAGGAAGTGTGTGTCAGTGTTGGGGAGGAGAGTGGACTCTGTAGGAGATTTGGTGGAGCAAAGAATGAGGAGCATGATGAGATCCATCCTTAGCAACAGGAACCACCCACTGCATGACACTGTGGTTGCCCAGCAAAGCAGCCGCAGTGACCGACTCCTCTCCATGAGCTGCAGGACTGAGAGGTTAACTGGACTGAGAGCCATAAGACTGCATAATGGATCAGTTTGAAGTGCATGATTAATTGATTTACTACTAATGATAGTAGCTTGTTTTGTGACTTTTTTTATTTTATTTTTTATTAACTGTTATCATTTGTGTTTTATGAGTGTGTTTTTATGATGGCACAACAACTTGTCGCAGCACTTTCTAAGACATCCACTTTTCAAGATGCACATGGAAATTCGTCTGATACGCGAACTGATCCCGGACAGCAGCGCAAAATTGATTCTGTGCTAATTTGATCTGATATTTGATGATACATTTTTTTTTTCTATTTAAGTAGCAAATGAGAATTGCTAAAATTATTGAATATATTTTCAGACAAAGGTCTTATTAATGAATTTTATGTAAAAGTATGGTATTTGGGGTAAAAGGCACAATAATTAACATGATAATAAACAACTGTCTAACTTTTCCATTTGTTGACATGGCATGGTTAGATTCAGATGGGAAATATTATATTAATTTGGGTGTCCTTAGAGATAATTCAGATTAAACTTTATTGTCATTGTGCAGAGTACAAGTACAGAACCAATGAAACACAGTTAGCATCTGACCAGAAGAGCAAACAGTAAATATATATAAATTAATAAATCTAAACATATATTAAATAACATATTATAGGAGAGCAAAAATAAAGGATACAGGTGCAGAGACCAGCTCTATGTAGTTGTCTAAAAAACTATACCAAATGCAATGTATTACAAAATGCAGTACAAGGTCCAAATGTAAAGTATAACAGAGAGTGTGTTATTGAGAATGAGGTATATGTAAATGTCCACATCAGTGCAAAATGCCATCATGAGATAGAAAGGAAAGTGCAAAAGAGACATTTGTAAGTGTGCAGTATGGAGACATGTTAATGTACAATGCAAACTTTTTTTTTCTTTTTTTCTTGAGAAGGTCCAGGTTGGATGTAGAGTTCATCATTTTAATTTAGAGTTCAGTAAGTTGACCGTAGAGGGAAAGAAACTGTTCCTGAGTCTGCTGGTGCGACAGCGAAAGCCCCTATAGCGTTAGGGTTAACAGTCCTGAGATGACAAGTGGCTTTAATAATGCATCTTACCGTTCGTGGGCATGGCTTGTGGTAAATGTCTTTGATCGAGGGCAGTTGAGCACCAATGATGTTTTGGGGATTTTTCACCACCCATGGAGGGCATTCTGGTCTGAGACCCTGCAGTTGCCATACCTGTGATGCCGTTAGTAAGGATGCTTTGAGTTATGCACAGGTGGAAGGTCAGCAGTATAAAGGGGACCGGTGGGCTTTCTTTAGCTGAGGAAGTAAAGGCGCTGTTGTGTCTTTTGGATCAGAGTGGCAGTGTTGATGGTCCAGGAAAAGTCCTCAGTGAAATGGACACCCAGGAACACGTTCCACTTCAGTCCCATCAATATAAATGGGAGTGTGTGTAGCCTTTCTTAGTCCGCCGGTAGTCCACAATCAGCTGCTCGGTCTTCTGGGTATTGAGTGTAAGATTATTGTTTGCACAGCACACTGTCAGGAGCTGAAGCTCTTCCCTGCGTCTGCACACTGGGTCTGGAGTTTCTGCCATGCTCAGGGAAGCAGTCGTGGGTTGTTGATGGTTAGATTCAGCTGGGAAATATTATATTAATTTGGGTGTCCACCTCAGAGATAATCACCATATTTATAATAAAACCATAATATATATATATATATATATATATTAATCAAATCATATAATAAATATGATTTAATGTTACTACTGTAAATCCAAATTAAATCATTATTATTATCTTTCAGAATCTTTACTTTTTAAAATAAGTGTATGTATTTTTAGAATATATTTTTATATTAACATATTTGAATGACAGTATATTTTTTGACCAAAGATTTATTCTTTTATTTATCAAAATAAACAGAAAACAGTGCAAACTTTGCTAAAGTGATTGTTTTGAATAAGTATTAACTTAGACACCATTAAAAACATTATTTTAGCTAAAGTTTTGTATAAATACTGTGCTGGTTTTGCCCCGTGTGTCTGTGTACCCCACAGGTAAGACTCACCCCGCCACCTCATACATTTTTACGATTTTTTAAACAAAATAAACCCTTAGACGGCTTCAGACCTGTGTCGCTCTACCGGGTCCTGCCTTAGACGGTTCAGACCTGTGTCACTCTACCGGGTCCTGCCTTAGAAAGGTTCAGACCTGTGTCACTCTATCGGGTCCTGCCTTAGACGGCTTCAGACCTGTGTCGCTCTATCGGGTCCTGCCTTAGACGGGTTCAGACCTGTGTCGCTCTATCGTGTCCTGCCTTAGACGGGTTAAGACCTGTGTCGCTCTATCGGGTCCTGCCTTAGACGGGTTCAGACCTGTGTCGCTCTATCGGGTCCTGCCTTAGACGGGTTCAGACCTGTGTCGCTCTATCGGGTCCTGCCTTAGACGGGTTCAGACCTGTGTCACTCTATCGGGTCCTGCCTTAGACGGGTTCAGACCTGTGTCACTCTACCGGGTCCTGCCTTTGACGGCTTCAGACCTGTGTCGCTCTATCGGGTCCTGCCTTAGACGGTTCAGACCTGTGTCGCTCTATCGGGTCCTGCCTTAGACGGGTTCAGACCTGTGTCGCTCTATCGGGTCCTGCCTTTGACGGCTTCAGACCTGTGTCGCTCTATCGGGTTCTGCCTTAGACGGGTTCAGACCTGTGTCGCTCGATCGGGTCCTGCCTTTGACGGCTTCAGACCTGTGTCGCTCTATCGGGTTCTGCCTTAGACGGTTCAGACCTGTGTCGCTCTATCGGGTTCTGCCTTAGACGGTTCAGACCTGTGTCGCTCTATCGGGTCCTGCCTTAGACGGTTCAGACCTGTGTCGCTCTATCGGGTCCTGCCTTAGACGGTTCAGACCTGTGTCGCTCTATCGGGTCCTGCCTTAGACAGGTTCAGACCTGTGTCGCTCTATCGGGTCCTGCCTTAGCCGGCTTCAGACCTGTGTCGCTCTATCGGGTCCTGCCTTAGATGGTTCAGACCTGTGTTGCTCTATCGGGTCCTGCCTTAGACAGGTTCAGACCTGTGTCACTCTATCGGGTCCTGCCTTAGACGGGTTCAGACCTGTGTCGCTCTACCGGGTCCTGCCTTAGACGGCTTCAGACCTGTGTCGCTCTATCGGGTCCTGCCTTAGACGGCTTCAGACATGTGTCGCTCTATCGGGTCCTGCCTTAGACGGCTTCAGACCTGTGTCGCTCTATCGGGTCCTGCCTTAGACGGGTTCAGACCTGTGTCGCTCTATCGGGTCCTGCCTTAGACGGGTTCAGACCTGTGTCGCTCTATCGGGTCCTGCCTTAGACGGGTTCAGACCTGTGTCGCTCTATCGGGTCCTGCCTTAGACGGGTTCAGACCTGTGTCGCTCTATCGGGTCCTGCCTTAGACGGTTCAGACCTGTGTTGCTCTATCGGGTCCTGCCTTAGACGGGTTCAGACCTGTGTCACTCTACCGGGTCCTGCCTTTGACGGCTTCAGACCTGTGTCGCTCTATCGGGTCCTGCCTTAGACGGTTCAGACCTGTGTCGCTCTATCTGGTCCTGCCTTAGACGGGTTCAGACCTGTGTCGCTCTATCAGGTCCTGCCTTAGACGGGTTCAGACCTGTGTCGCTCTATCGGGTCCTGCCTTAGACGGTTCAGACCTGTGTCGCTCTATCGGGTCCTGCCTTAGACAGGTTCAGACCTGTGTCACTCTATCGGGTCCTGCCTTAGACGGGTTCAGACCTGTGTCGCTCTACCGGGTCCTGCCTTTGACGGCTTCAGACCTGTGTCGCTCTATCGGGTCCTGCCTTAGACGGGTTCAGACCTGTGTCGCTCTATTGGGTCCTGCCTTAGACAGTTCAGACCTGTGTCGCTCTATCGGGTCCTGCCTTAGACGGTTCAGACCTGTGTCGCTCTATCGGGTCCTGCCTTTGACGGTTCAGACCTGTGTCGCTCTATCGGGTCCTGCCTTAGACGGGTTCAGACCTGTGTCGCTCTATCGGGTCCTGCCTTAGACGGTTCAGACCTGTGTCGCTCTATCGGGTCCTGCCTTTGACGGTTCAGACCTGTGTCGCTCTATCCAGTGTTAATTTTGGCAGCCATTTTTGATTTAGTCTTAGTTTTCATCTTCAGACGAAAATGCTTATTGGTCTTAGTCACATTTTAGTCATTTTGTCTTTCATAGTTTTAGTCTAGTTTTAGTTGACGAAAAGTCATTGCATTTTTTGTCAACTTTGTCATTACTTTTAGTCAAATTGCAGTTACCGACATTAATTTTGGCAGCTATTTTATATGTAGTCTTTAGACAAAAAAATGTCATCATTTTTCTCTCTAGGCCAGTTAAATTAAGCTTATGAGAAATTTGAATCAAGGTAACAGGCTGTATTGACATTGCACTCTTTAGCAGTAGCACTTGTGCAATTATACATATCCATTTTCCTTAGTTCAGTGGTTCTTCAATTTTTTAGAGTGCCGTAACCCCTCTTCCACTTAGACTGCTCTGCTGTCACACCTTTTCCATTAAGGGACAATATTTGCCCTCTTTAATCGATTTTCCAGTTAATTTTTTACCTTTATAAATACCTTATAAAATAAATAATGCTTTAAATAAACCAATGTTCAATAAATATGCAATGATGGTAAAAACGAAGTTATACTTTTATATATTAAATTAAAATGGCCAGTAGGTGGCTGTAAGTCTGTCTATAGTTTCATCTTGAGTCATCGACCCATTCATTCAATCAGTAACGAAGCAAGTTGCTGTAGCCTACTTATGAATGGATCATTGAATCTCACGATTCGTTCAAAGCCACAGATTCGTTCACGAATCACCGTTGTGGGCTGCAGTTCTGCTGTGGCTTTTGTTGCAAAATAGAGCAATAATAGCCTACTGACAATACAGTTTTAAATGTAGAACATCACTTAATGTTACCCTTTTGTTTGTTGAACTGTTGTATAAAATCAATGTCACATTTGAAATCGTGTGGATATTCGGGAAACATCTTGCTCGTATAATATGATCAACATTAAAAACACTGCTGGATATCAGCCTGCATTTTGACCGCAGATTTAGTCGCACAAACAGCGCATGCGGCTAGTGGCAGAAAAAAGACAGACTGAATGACACTTTAATTTTAGAAAATCTCAAATGAAGATCGCTGAACTCTGTTTTTTCAGATCATCCGCGCTTCTTCATCATGTAGAGAGAGCGCGCGCGCATGGTTGCCAGATACTATTGAAAAGATCGGGTAGAAAACGTGTTATTTTAACAGAAAAGCTCTGACTGGGGATTTAAATTGTTGAAATATGGCAACCGTAAGTATGAACGCTCCAAACACAGTCTCTAATGTGTTGTCTTCTCCTTTATTCGACAAAAACAAGTGGTTTTGATAAAGTTTTTGTTTTTGTTTTAACCCATCAGTCTCGTCTTTTTTCGTCAACGATATTGCATGTGTTGATATAGTCACAGTTATCGTTTAATGACGTGGGGGTCGTCTCTCATCGTCTTGTCTTAGTCAGGGGAAAAAAGGTCGTCAACGAACATTTTTCGTCATAGTTTTCGTTAACGAAATTAACACTGGCTCTATCGTGTCCTGCCTTTGACGGCTTCAGACCTGTGTCGCTCTATCGGGTTCTGCCTTAGACGGTTCAGACCTGTGTCGCTCTATCGGGTCCTGCCTTAGACGGTTCAGACCTGTGTCGCTCTATCGGGTCCTGCCTTAGACGGTTCAGACCTGTGTCGCTCTATCGGGTCCTGCCTTAGACGGTTCAGAACTGTGTCACTCTATCTGGTCCTGCCTTAGACGGGTTCAGACCTGTGTCGCTCTATCGGGTCCTGCCTTAGACAGGTTCAGACCTGTGTCGCTCTATCGGGTCCTGCCTTAGACGGGTTCAGACATGTGTCACTCTATCGGATCCTGCCTTAGACGGCTTTAGACCTGTGTCGCTCTATCGGGTCCTGCTTTAGACAGGTTCAGACCTGTGTCGCTCTATCGGGTCCTGCCTTAGACGGGTTTAGACCTGTGTCGCTCTATCGGGTCCTGCCTTAGACGGTTCAGACCTGTGTCGCTCTATCGGGTGCTGCCTTTGACGGCTTTAGACCTGTGTCGCTCTATCGGGTCCTGCTTTAGACAGGTTCAGACCTGTGTCGCTCTATCGGGTCCTGCCTTAGACGGGTTCAGACCTGTGTCGCTCTATCGGGTCCTGCCTTAGACGGTTCAGACCTGTGTCGCTCTATCTGGTCCTGCCTTAGACGGGTTCAGACCTGTGTCGCTCTATCGGGTCCTGCCTTAGATGGGTTCAGACCTGTGTCGCTCTATCGGGTCCTGCCTTAGACGGTCCAGACCTGTGTCGCTCTATCGGGTCCTGCCTTAGACGGGTTCAGACCTGTGTCGCTCTATCGGGTCCTGCCTTAGACGGGTTCAGACCTGTGTCGCTCTATCGGGTCCTGCCTTAGACGGGTTCAGACCTGTGTTACTCTATCGTGTCCTGTCTTAGACGGCTTCAGACCTGTGTCGCTCTATCGGGTCCTGCCTTAGACGGGTTCAGACCTGTGTCGCTCTATCGGGTCCTGCCTTAGACGGGTTCAGACCTGTGTCACTCTATCGGGTCCTGCCTTAGACGGCTTCAGACCTGTGTCGCTCTATCGGGTCCTGCCTTAGACGGCTTCAGACCTGTGTCGCTCTATCGGGTCCTGCCTTAGATGGGTTCAGACCTGTGTCACTCTATCGTGTCCTGCCTTAGGCGGTTCAGACCTGTGTCGCTCTATCGGGTTCTGCCTTAGACGGTTCAGACCTGTGTCGCTCTATCGGGTCCTGCCTTAGACAGGTTCAGACCTGTGTCGCTCTATCGGGTCCTGCCTTAGACGGTTCAGACCTGTGTCGCTCTATCGGATCCTGTCTTAGACGGTTCAGACCTGTGTCGCTCTATCGGGTCCTGCCTTAGACGGTTCAGACCTGTGTCGCTCTATCGGATCCTGTCTTAGACGGGTTCAGACCTGTGTCGCTCTATCGGGTTCTGCCTTAGACGGTTCAGACCTGTGTCGCTCTATCGGGTCCTGCCTTAGACGGGTTCAGACCTGTGTCGCTCTATTGGGTCCTGCCTTAGACGGGTTCAGACCTGTGTCGCTCTATCGGATCCTGTCTTAGACGGGTTCAGACCTGTGTCGCTCTATCGGGTTCTGCCTTAGACGGTTCAGACCTGTGTCGCTCTATCAATCAATCAATCAATCAATCTTTTATTTATAAAGCACCTTAAAAACAACACTGTTGACCAAAGTGCTGAACACAATCTATAAACAAGAACTTACAACAAAGGCACAACAAAGGAATAATAAACAATACCAGTAAACAATAGTACAAAACTGGAAAAGTCAACCCTCAAACTGTATTAAAAGCCAAAGAAAATAAATAAGTTTTAAGACGAGATTTAAAAACAGGAAGAGACTCAGCCAATCTGATGTCCAAAGGCAGCTCATTCCATAGTCTCGGAGCTGCCACAGCAAACGCACGGTCACCTCTAAGTTTACGTTTCGTCTTAGGAACGACCAGCAGTGCCTGATTAGTTGACCGGAGCGAACGAATAGGGGTGTAGGGCACAAGCAGATCAGACAGGTACTGAGGGGCCAGCCCATGCAGACATTTAAAAACAAATAAAATAATTTTAAAATCAATACGAAACTGCACAGGGAGCCAGTGGAGGGATTGGAGAATGGGTGAAATATGGCCAAACTTTCGAGTTCCAGTTAACAGTCGAGCAGCTGCATTTTGAACTAGCTGTAATCGTGCCATAAGTGATTTGCCAAGACCACTATAAAGTGCATTACAATAATCTAGTCGAGAGGTGATAAAAGCATGGATTAATATTTCAAAATCATGTTGAGATAAAATCGGTTTTACTTTAGCTAATTGCCTTAGCTGGAAGAAACTGTTCTTTACCACTGCATTAATCTGTGCATCGAGCTTTAAACTACCGTCCAACTTGACTCCCAGATTTGTAACCACAGGGCTACTGTCACGTGTTAGACAACCCAGATCAACTGGAACTGTAGCAGCTGAGTCACTAGGAGCAAATAAAACAAACTCAGTTTTACTCTCATTTAAATACAAAAAATTCATAGCCATCCATGCTTTCACTTCATTCAGACACTCTAAAAAAATTTTTGACTGACTTAGCGGCACATATATTTGGCAGTCGTCAGCATAAAAATGGAACGAGACATTGTAACTTCTAAGGATTGACCCAAGAGGCAGCATGTATATTGAAAAAAGTAGCGGCCCAAGGACAGACCCTTGGGGAACTCCGCACAACAAAGGAGCCGAAGAGGACATAGCATCATTAACCTGAACTGAAAAACTTCTGCCGTCCAAATAGGACGCAATCCAGGCTAAGGCCGACCCCTTAATGCCCACATAATTCTCCAGCCGAGACAATAAAATTCTGTGGTCAACCATATCAAACGCAGCCGTAAGGTCTAATAGCAGCAGAGCAACGGTGTCACCAGAGTCTGAGGCCAAAAGTATGTCATTTAAAACCCTCAGCAGAGCTGTCTCAGTGCTGTGGGCTGACTTAAACCCAGACTGGAAAATTTCAGTAATACCATTGTCGTTCAAAAATGTGCTTAACTGCAAATAGACAACTTTCTCCATAATTTTGGAAAGCAAAGGGAGCTTAGAGATAGGCCGATAATTTGATAGCTGTAGTTGGTCCAGACCAGGTTTCTTTAACAAGGGTTGAACAACCGCATGTTTAAAACTCATAGGTACGACTCCAGTAATTAAACTGACATTAACAATATCGAGAATACAATGCGCCACTGTAGGAAAAACCTCTTTAAAAAGACGAGGAGGAATCACATCATTGGGGGAGCCAGTAATCTTCATTTTACCAATAATTTTTTCTAAAAAAGGCAAGCTAACAGGCTCAAACTGGTTCAAAACAGCAGAACAGGTTACAGAAATGCCAGGGTCATTCAAAGGTGGACCAATAAGGGCCCTAATACTCTCCACCTTGTGGATAAAAAAGTGAAGAAACTCATCACACATTTTTGATGGATTTTCCAAGCACTGAATTTGTGGAACATTAAAAACAGGTTTGAGGGTATTAAAAAGAACTCTAGGATTGTGACCATTTAAAGAAATAATTTGAGAAAAATGCTTGGTCTTTTCAGCTTTTACAATTTTTTGATAAAAACACCAACTCTCTCTAAGTATCTGAAATGATACGTGGAGTTTATTCCTCTTCCACATTCTTTCTGCCCTTCTGCACTCGCGTCTGGCTGCACGAGTGACATCGTTCAGCCAAGGATCAGGTCTCGGCTTTGACAGCCTGGTTTTTACGGGGGCTACCGTGTCTAATACTGCTTTACAAGCAGCATTAAAACCAGCGCACAGATCTTCAACAGTTGTATTAGGACAACAAGAGACATTTAAATTAAAAACAGAGGAAAACTGATCAGCAGTGGAAGGGTTAACTATCCGACCACGGCGCACAGGAGCGCACGGTTTAGCTACGACACCAGGGAGGGAAATTTCAAATACAACAGGCATATGATCAGAAAAAAAAGCATCACATACTTCAAGATCAGAAACAGTTAAGCCATGGGTTAAGACCAGGTCAAGAGTGTGCCCACGTTCCTGCGTGGGACCAGATACACACTGTACAAGATTAAAACACTCAATGACATTTAAAAAGGCTTTTGCCATTGGCTTTTCAGGACAGCAAACGTGAATATTAAAATCCCCTACAATAAGGAGACAGTCATACATTGGCACAAACTCGGCCAAAAAATTAGAAAAGTCAGTGATGAAATCCTTATTGTATTTGGGTGGCCTATATACGAGTGCGCATAGTACTGGACAAACTGAAGCACCGTTCAGTTCAAACAAATTCACCTTAAAGGTGGCGAAGGATACAGCGAGTGTGAGCTGTTTACACTTAAAATTTGTTTTATAGACTGTTGCCAGTCCCCCTCCACGACCTGACGTCCTCGGGGAGTTAAAGTACGAACAGTCAAACGGTAAAAGTTCACAGAAAGCACTCGACTCACCCACCGGAATCCACGTTTCCGTTATACAGAGAAAATCCAGATTACGCGACTCGAAGAAGTCCTTCAAAATAAAAGTTTTGTTTGCTAGCGATCTAGCATTCACCAGGGCAAACCTAGCTGGATTTGGGTTTTTTTCAGCCAGTATAGTCTGAGCAAGCGGCCGGAGATTCTGCTGATTCACCCCGCGCCAGCGGAGGTGAGGAGCCTGAACACGGCGAGCAGGAAGCCCCACATCCAAGCCAGCCACTGGAACCAAACAGGAGTCGATCGGGTCCACAAAGCGCCACGGCGCGAGGCGACGAAACTCCAAACGGATTTCAGGCAAAGCCCTGGTGGAAGACGCCAGCCGGGTCCTCAGTTTCACCAGCCAACCACCGCGTTTTCCCCGACGTCTCCGGCGCGCTCTGCGCAAAGGGGGAACTGACACACGACAAAGGTGAGCTGGTATTCCCGTAAAAAACGGAGGACAGAAGTTTTTTTGGCCATCATGCTCAAATGGCACCGTATTTTTAATCAAGGGTCGAAGGTCTAAGAGTACTTGGCGGTCATAAACCAGTAGAGAGTTGACATTTGCAATAAAGATTGAAAAAAATAACGTAAATACAAACAGAGTGCGTACAGACAGACGGCAAGCCATAGACACTGGCGCCATCGGGTCCTGCCTTAGACGGTTCAGACCTGTGTCGCTCTATCGGGTCCTGCCTTAGACGGTTCAGACCTGTGTCGCTCTATCGGATCCTGTCTTAAGCCCTATTCGCACGGGATTAGTACTATATGGTGACCTCTAGTCATTTGTAATAATTGCGGAGGTTGTCTGTGATCTTAATCCCGTGCGAATCGGTCATGTCTGTAATTTGTAAAGTAATAATTCCCCCGCAAATTACCTACCATATTTCGCCGAACACCTAGGTCCTGTGGGAATATTAGTCCCGTGCGAATCGGCATCTTTGTGATTTGGCGGATCGTATATAATTTTTTCAAGGTTTTTGTTTCATGCGCGCCTTTTTATCCATCTTTCGCGAAGAATGGAGGCTGCGCTGGAGTGTTTTGATAGTATTTTGGGTGCTGGGTCATATCGCTATACACCATACAACTATACAATTTGCAGAAAGAGAAAGCTGAAAATCATCAGAAGAGCAAAAACAAAAATAATGATTATATGGAGATGAATGGTATAGCAGCATGCGGTAGGGAACATTCTTCTGTTTATGATATATCATACAGATAGACCTATAATAACGGCAAGACATTTCCAAGCAATAGCCTCGACGTCATCCGGGAGAAAAGTCAGTAAATTTGAGTATAATCACAGGCTTCGGTTATCCCGTGCGAATGCGCCACACGAAATTCAGATGTGGGGGGGTAATTTCTAAATCACACAAGGTCCACAGATAGTACTAATCCTGTGCGAATAGGGCTTTAGACGGGTTCAGACCTGTGTCGCTCTATCGGGTTCTGCCTTAGACGGTTCAGACCTGTGTCGCTCTATCGGGTCCTGCCTTAGACGGTTCAGACCTGTGTCGCTCTATCGGGTCCTGCCTTAGACGGTTCAGACCTGTGTCGCTCTATCGGGTCCTGCCTTAGACGGTTCAGACCTGTGTCGCTCTATCGGGTCCTGCCTTAGACGGGTTCAGACCTGTGTCGCTCTATCGGGTCCTGCCTTAGACGGTTCAGACCTGTGTCGCTCTATCGGGTCCTGCCTTAGACGGTTCAGACCTGTGTCGCTCTACCGGGTCCTGCCTTAGACGGTTCAGACCTGTGTCGCTCTATCGGGTCCTGCCTTAGACGGTTCAGACCTGTGTCGCTCTATCGGGTCCTGCCTTAGACGGTTCAGACCTGTGTCGCTCTATCGGGTCCTGCCTTAGACGGTTCAGACCTGTGTCGCTCTATCGGGTCCTGCCTTAGACGGCTTCAGACCTGTGTCGCTCTATCGGGTCCTGCCTTAGACGGGTTCAGACCTGTGTCGCTCTATCGGGTCCTGCCTTAGACGGGTTCAGACCTGTGTCGCTCTATCGGGTCCTGCCTTAGACGGCTTCAGACCTGTGTCGCTCTATCGGGTCCTGCCTTAGACGGTTCAGACCTGTGTCGCTCTATCGGGTCCTGCCTTAGATGGGTTCAGACCTGTGTCACTCTATCGTGTCCTGCCTTAGGCGGTTCAGACCTGTGTCGCTCTATCGGGTTCTGCCTTAGACGGTTCAGACCTGTGTCGCTCTATCGGGTCCTGCCTTAGACAGGTTCAGACCTGTGTCGCTCTATCGGGTCCTGCCTTAGACGGTTCAGACCTGTGTCGCTCTATCGGATCCTGTCTTAGACGGTTCAGACCTGTGTCGCTCTATCGGGTCCTGCCTTAGACGGTTCAGACCTGTGTCGCTCTATCGGATCCTGTCTTAGACGGGTTCAGACCTGTGTCGCTCTATCGGGTTCTGCCTTAGACGGTTCAGACCTGTGTCGCTCTATCGGGTCCTGCCTTAGACGGGTTCAGATCTGTGTCGCTCTATTGGGTCCTGCCTTAGACGGGTTCAGACCTGTGTCGCTCTATCGGATCCTGTCTTAGACGGGTTCAGACCTGTGTCGCTCTATCGGGTTCTGCCTTAGACGGTTCAGACCTGTGTCGCTCTATCAATCAATCAATCAATCAATCTTTTATTTATAAAGCACCTTAAAAACAACACTGTTGACCAAAGTGCTGAACACAATCTATAAACAAGAACTTACAACAAAGGCACAACAAAGGAATAATAAACAATACCAGTAAACAATAGTACAAAACTGGAAAAGTCAACCCTCAAACTGTATTAAAAGCCAAAGAAAATAAATAAGTTTTAAGACGAGATTTAAAAACAGGAAGAGACTCAGCCAATCTGATGTCCAAAGGCAGCTCATTCCATAGTCTCGGAGCTGCCACAGCAAACGCACGGTCACCTCTAAGTTTACGTTTCGTCTTAGGAACGACCAGCAGTGCCTGATTAGTTGACCGGAGCGAACGAATAGGGGTGTAGGGCACAAGCAGATCAGACAGGTACTGAGGGGCCAGCCCATGCAGACATTTAAAAACAAATAAAATAATTTTAAAATCAATACGAAACTGCACAGGGAGCCAGTGGAGGGATTGGAGAATGGGTGAAATATGGCCAAACTTTCGAGTTCCAGTTAACAGTCGAGCAGCTGCATTTTGAACTAGCTGTAATCCTGCCATAAGTGATTTGCCAAGACCACTATAAAGTGCATTACAATAATCTAGTCGAGAGGTGATAAAAGCATGGATTAATATTTCAAAATCATGTTGAGATAAAATCGGTTTTACTTTAGCTAATTGCCTTAGCTGGAAGAAACTGTTCTTTACCACTGCATTAATCTGTGCATCGAGCTTTAAACTACCGTCCAACTTGACTCCCAGATTTGTAACCACAGGGCTACTGTCACGTGTTAGACAACCCAGATCAACTGGAACTGTAGCAGCTGAGTCACTAGGAGCAAATAAAACAAACTCAGTTTTACTCTCATTTAAATACAAAAAATTCATAGCCATCCATGCTTTCACTTCATTCAGACACTCTAAAAAAATTTTTGACTGACTTAGCGGCACATATATTTGGCAGTCGTCAGCATAAAAATGGAACGAGACATTGTAACTTCTAAGGATTGACCCAAGAGGCAGCATGTATATTGAAAAAAGTAGCGGCCCAAGGACAGACCCTTGGGGAACTCCGCACAACAAAGGAGCCGAAGAGGACATAGCATCATTAACCTGAACTGAAAAACTTCTGCCGTCCAAATAGGACGCAATCCAGGCTAAGGCCGACCCCTTAATGCCCACATAATTCTCCAGCCGAGACAATAAAATTCTGTGGTCAACCATATCAAACGCAGCCGTAAGGTCTAATAGCAGCAGAGCAACGGTGTCACCAGAGTCTGAGGCCAAAAGTATGTCATTTAAAACCCTCAGCAGAGCTGTCTCAGTGCTGTGGGCTGACTTAAACCCAGACTGGAAAATTTCAGTAATACCATTGTCGTTCAAAAATGTGCTTAACTGCAAATAGACAACTTTCTCCATAATTTTGGAAAGCAAAGGGAGCTTAGAGATAGGCCGATAATTTGATAGCTGTAGTTGGTCCAGACCAGGTTTCTTTAACAAGGGTTGAACAACCGCATGTTTAAAACTCATAGGTACGACTCCAGTAATTAAACTGACATTAACAATATCGAGAATACAATGCGCCACTGTAGGAAAAACCTCTTTAAAAAGACGAGGAGGAATCACATCATTGGGGGAGCCAGTAATCTTCATTTTACCAATAATTTTTTCTAAAAAAGGCAAGCTAACAGGCTCAAACTGGTTCAAAACAGCAGAACAGGTTACAGAAATGCCAGGGTCATTCAAAGGTGGACCAATAAGGGCCCTAATACTCTCCACCTTGTGGATAAAAAAGTGAAGAAACTCATCACACATTTTTGATGGATTTTCCAAGCACTGAATTTGTGGAACATTAAAAACAGGTTTGAGGGTATTAAAAAGAACTCTAGGATTGTGACCATTTAAAGAAATAATTTGAGAAAAATGCTTGGTCTTTTCAGCTTTTACAATTTTTTGATAAAAACACCAACTCTCTCTAAGTATCTGAAATGATACGTGGAGTTTATTCCTCTTCCACATTCTTTCTGCCCTTCTGCACTCGCGTCTGGCTGCACGAGTGACATCGTTCAGCCAAGGATCAGGTCTCGGCTTTGACAGCCTGGTTTTTACGGGGGCTACCGTGTCTAATACTGCTTTACAAGCAGCATTAAAACCAGCGCACAGATCTTCAACAGTTGTATTAGGACAACAAGAGACATTTAAATTAAAAACAGAGGAAAACTGATCAGCAGTGGAAGGGTTAACTATCCGACCACGGCGCACAGGAGCGCACGGTTTAGCTACGACACCAGGGAGGGAAATTTCAAATACAACAGGCATATGATCAGAAAAAAAAGCATCACATACTTCAAGATCAGAAACAGTTAAGCCATGGGTTAAGACCAGGTCAAGAGTGTGCCCACGTTCCTGCGTGGGACCAGATACACACTGTACAAGATTAAAACACTCAATGACATTTAAAAAGGCTTTTGCCATTGGCTTTTCAGGACAGCAAACGTGAATATTAAAATCCCCTACAATAAGGAGACAGTCATACATTGGCACAAACTCGGCCAAAAAATTAGAAAAGTCAGTGATGAAATCCTTATTGTATTTGGGTGGCCTATATACGAGTGCGCATAGTACTGGACAAACTGAAGCACCGTTCAGTTCAAACAAATTCACCTTAAAGGTGGCGAAGGATACAGCGAGTGTGAGCTGTTTACACTTAAAATTTGTTTTATAGACTGTTGCCAGTCCCCCTCCACGACCTGACGTCCTCGGGGAGTTAAAGTACGAACAGTCAAACGGTAAAAGTTCACAGAAAGCACTCGACTCACCCACCGGAATCCACGTTTCCTTTATACAGAGAAAATCCAGATTACGCGACTCGAAGAAGTCCTTCAAAATAAAAGTTTTGTTTGCTAGCGATCTAGCATTCACCAGGGCAAACCTAGCTGGATTTGGGTTTTTTTCAGCCAGTAGAGTCTGAGCAAGCGGCCGGAGATTCTGCTGATTCACCCCGCGCCAGCGGAGGTGAGGAGCCTGAACACGGCGAGCAGGAAGCCCCACATCCAAGCCAGCCACTGGAACCAAACAGGAGTCGATCGGGTCCACAAAGCGCCACGGCGCGAGGCGACGAAACTCCAAACGGATTTCAGGCAAAGCCCTGGTGGAAGACGCCAGCCGGGTCCTCAGTTTCACCAGCCAACCACCGCGTTTTCCCCGACGTCTCCGGCGCGCTCTGCGCAAAGGGGGAACTGACACACGACAAAGGTGAGCTGGTATTCCCGTAAAAAACGGAGGACAGAAGTTTTTTTGGCCATCATGCTCAAATGGCACCGTATTTTTAATCAAGGGTCGAAGGTCTAAGAGTACTTGGCGGTCATAAACCAGTAGAGAGTTGACATTTGCAATAAAGATTGAAAAAAATAACGTAAATACAAACAGAGTGCGTACAGACAGACGGCAAGCCATAGACACTGGCGCCATCGGGTCCTGCCTTAGACGGTTCAGACCTGTGTCGCTCTATCGGGTCCTGCCTTAGACGGTTCAGACCTGTGTCGCTCTATCGGATCCTGTCTTAAGCCCTATTCGCACGGGATTAGTACTATATGGTGACCTCTAGTCATTTGTAATAATTGCGGAGGTTGTCTGTGATCTTAATCCCGTGCGAATCGGTCATGTCTGTAATTTGTAAAGTAATAATTCCCCCGCAAATTACCTACCATATTTCGCCGAACACCTAGGTCCTGTGGGAATATTAGTCCCGTGCGAATCGGCATCTCTGTGATTTGGCGGATCGTATATAATTTTTTCAAGGTTTTTGTTTCATGCGCGCCTTTTTATCCATCTTTCGCGAAGAATGGAGGCTGCGCTGGAGTGTTTTGATAGTATTTTGGGTGCTGGGTCATATCGCTATACACCATACAACTATACAATTTGCAGAAAGAGAAAGCTGAAAATCATCAGAAGAGCAAAAACAAAAATAATGATTATATGGAGATGAATGGTATAGCAGCATGCGGTAGGGAACATTCTTCTGTTTATGATATATCATACAGATAGACCTATAATAACGGCAAGACATTTCCAAGCAATAGCCTCGACGTCATCCGGGAGAAAAGTCAGTAAATTTGAGTATAATCACAGGCTTCGGTTATCCCGTGCGAATGCGCCACACGAAATTCAGATGTGGGGGGGTAATTTCTAAATCACACAAGGTCCACAGATAGTACTAATCCCGTGCGAATAGGGCTTTAGACGGGTTCAGACCTGTGTCGCTCTATCGGGTTCTGCCTTAGACGGTTCAGACCTGTGTCGCTCTATCGGGTCCTGCCTTAGACGGTTCAGACCTGTGTCGCTCTATCGGGTCCTGCCTTAGACGGTTCAGACCTGTGTCGCTCTATCGGGTCCTGCCTTAGACGGTTCAGACCTGTGTCGCTCTATCGGGTCCTGCCTTAGACGGGTTCAGACCTGTGTCGCTCTATCGGGTCCTGCCTTAGACGGTTCAGACCTGTGTCGCTCTATCGGGTCCTGCCTTAGACGGTTCAGACCTGTGTCGCTCTACCGGGTCCTGCCTTAGACGGTTCAGACCTGTGTCGCTCTATCGGGTCCTGCCTTAGACGGTTCAGACCTGTGTCGCTCTATCGGGTCCTGTCTTAGACGGTTCAGACCTGTGTCGCTCTATCGGGTCCTGCCTTAGACGGTTCAGACCTGTGTCGCTCTATCGGGTCCTGCCTTAGACGGTTCAGATCTGTGTCGCTCTATCGGGTCCTGCCTTAGACGGGTTCAGACCTGTGTCGCTCTATCGGGTCCTGCCTTAGACGGGTTCAGACCTGTGTCGCTCTATCGGGTCCTGCCTTAGACGGTTCAGACCTGTGCCGCTCTATCGGATCCTGTCTTAGACGGGTTCAGACCTGTGTCGCCCTATCGGGTCCTGCCTTAGACGGTTCAGACCTGTGTCGCTCTATCGGGTCCTGCCTTAGACGGTTCAGACCTGTGTCGCTCTATCGGGTCCTGCCTTAGACGGGTTCAGACCTGTGTCGCTCTATCGGGTCCTGCCTTAGACGGTTCAGACCTGTGCCGCTCTATCGGGTCCTGTCTTAGACGGGTTCAGATCTGTGTCGCTCTATCGGATCCTGTCTTAGACGGTTCAGACCTGTGTCGCTCTATCGGGTCCTGCCTTAGACGGTTCAGACCTGTGTCGCTCTATCGGGTCCTGCCTTAGACGGTTCAGACCTGTGTCGCTCTATCGGGTCCTGCCTTAGACGGTTCAGACCTGTGTCGCTCTATCGGGTCCTGCCTTAGACGGTTCAGACCTGTGTCGCTCTATCGGGTTCTGCCTTTGACGGTTCAGACCTGTGTCACTCTATCGGGTCCTGCCTTAGACGGGTTCAGACCTGTGTCGCTCTATCGGGTCCTGCCTTAGACGGTTCAGACCTGTGTCGCTCTATCGGGTCCTGCCTTAGACGGTTCAGACCTGTGTCGCTCTATCGGGTTCTGCCTTTGACGGTTCAGACCTGTGTCGCTCTATCGGGTCCTGCCTTAGACGGGTTCAGACCTGTGTCGCTCTATCGGGTCCTGCCTTAGACGGTTCAGACCTGTGCCGCTCTATCGGGTCCTGTCTTAGACGGGTTCAGATCTGTGTCGCTCTATCGGATCCTGTCTTAGACGGTTCAGACCTGTGTCGCTCTATCGGGTCCTGCCTTAGACGGTTCAGACCTGTGTCGCTCTATCGGGTCCTGCCTTAGACGGTTCAGACCTGTGTCGCTCTATCGGGTCCTGCCTTAAACGGGTTCAGACCTGTGTCGCTCTATCGGGTCCTGCCTTAGACGGTTCAGACCTGTGTCGCTCTATCGGGTCCTGCCTTAGACGGGTTCAGACCTGTGTCGCTCTATTGGGTCCTGCCTTAGACGGTTCAGACCTGTGTCGCTCTATCGGATCCTGTCTTAGACGGTTCAGACCTGTGTCGCTCTATCGGATCCTGTCTTAGACGGTTCAGACCTGTGTCGCTCTATCGGATCCTGTCTTAGACGGTTCAGACCTGTGTCGCTCTATCGGGTTCTGCCTTTGACGGTTCAGACCTGTGTCGCTCTATCGGGTCCTGTCTTAGACGGTTCAGACCTGTGTCGCTCTATCGGATCCTGTCTTAGACGGTTCAGACCTGTGTCGCTCTATCGGGTTCTGCCTTTGACGGTTCAGACCTGTGTCACTCTATCGGGTTCTGCCTTTGACGGTTCAGACCTGTGTCGCTCTATCGGATTCTGCCTTTGACGGTTCAGACCTGTGTCGCTCTATCGGATCCTGTCTTAGACGGTTCAGACCTGTGTCGCTCTATCGGATCCTGTCTTAGACGGTTCAGACCTGTGTCACTCTATTGGGTCCTGCCTTAGACGGTTCAGACCTGTGTCGCTCTATCGGGTTCTGCCTTTGACGGTTCAGACCTGTGTCGCTCTATCGGATCCTGTCTTAGACGGTTCAGACCTGTGTCGCTCTATCGGATCCTGTCTTAGACGGTTCAGACCTGTGTCGCTCTATCGGGTTCTGCCTTTGACGGTTCAGACCTGTGTCACTCTATCGGGTCCTGCCTTTGACGGTTCAGACCTGTGTCGCTCTATTGTAATTTCTGTGGTGTTCCTCAAGGCTCAGTTTTGGGTCCTCTATTATTTAACTAATGCGTGCTTCCTTTATCCGGTGTAATTAATCAGTACAGTATTTCCTTTCACCAGTGTACAGATGATCTTCTGAATGATCTTTCCCTTGCACCAGATGCACACAATTCAATGTCCACCCTACTGGACTAACTGTGGATGTCTCAGAGCTCCACGTCTAAAGAAAGAGGGACTCGTAATCGGTAATGATGCATCTATTTCTCCAAATCTTGACTCTCTATCTCTATCTATTCTCCAGTAAGTGATATTCTCTCCCATTTCTGACAGTGAGAAACTTATTTATGGATTTGTTACGTCTATATCATTTAGAATTGAATTAATCCTATTAGTTTTATAAATGTCTTCATGGTACTGCCCCGATATATCTTTAAAGCATGGTGAATATATGCAGTATTCAGCAAGAAGTATCTTGGATCCAATAGTAATTTGCTGGTTGTACAAAAACAGGGCTAAACAGTGTCAATCCGCCTTCAGTCATGTCTGTCCCAAGCGTACATGAGCCATCGAATCACTGCGCACTTCTTAAAACTCAAAACACATTTGTTCACTAGGGCCTTTCCTAGATTTATTGTATTGTTGTATTTTGTTTAATTAGATATCCTATTTTATTTATGACAGACTTCATGCTTGAGCAACTCCTGACAGCAGGATTCACTGAAGAACCCAGCATCAGGAACGATCATGTTTAAATAAGGATTATATGTCTGTTTGGAGCACTTTACCGTGAACTGTTTTCTAAACATATCTAAACACAAATAATGTGGAGTTCCCAAAGTAACTTTTGTTAAAACAAGAATCAGTTTTTTAGATTTCTTGTTGGAACTTGATTTATCATCTAGTCAGTAAATCAGGCACACACACACACACACACACACACACACACACATTCATTCTAATGCTATTTTAAATGATCCTGTTCACACAGACTAATAAAATCGTGTGCGCATGCAAAAAACTCCCTGAGAGAATCTAAGGTGTCTCAGTACATCATTACAGAGATGTCATGTTTCTACCGTACGTGTCCAGAAAACGCTTCTGCATGTGAACAACAAGCTCTCCTGTATTCCCACCAGGTTTGGTGTATCGGCACAGTCTGTGTAAAATCCTTGAATCTGCACCTTTAAGAAACTACAGTAACTTACACACGCACTGAGCCTGAGCACATCATCTCACACTGCCCATCCATCGCTCACACTATAACGCACAATTAATCAAACCCTACTGGAGATTACAGGAGCTGAAGTGGCAGAGAGCAACGCTGAAGCTGAACTTGAATTAAAACATAGATCTTGTAAAAGCAATACTTTCAACATGAAAATCTTCATCGGCTGTTTGCAGCCCTTTGTGATGCTGAGAGATGCACACGCCCCTGATTAATGTGTGGAGACTCACCTTCATGATGGAGTGTGTGTGTCAGCGTACGAAGCTCGGCTCAGGTCTCTGACGCAGATCCGTGGCTGCAGACCTTTATTGATCAGCTAAAGCACAGTTTCCAGCAGCTCCAGTGTTGTGAGCTCCCCAGGATGAAACTGATCACTCCATCCCTCCTGTGCAAGAAACAACCTCTTCTAGCAGTGCAGCCAATGAGAGAGCAGCTGCGCTCTGGCCCCGCCCACAAGCAGAGAGCCTGGACAACACTCATTCACATCCACATCACAGGATCACTTACACACACACACACACACGTGCAAGCGCGCAGATAAGAGCTGACTAAACAAATATGCCAGACAAAAATCTGAGCATTTGAGGGAAAAACACGTACATAAACACCTATTACATTAGACTATAAGCAAAATTCTTCCTCTAACTAATCTTAAGATACATAAAAAGGCATAAAAACTAACCATGGATTAACTGATTTCAAATCAAGATGAATATTTGGAGAGAGAGCAATTGAACCCAATCATGCAAAACATCGATTCAGCATTTTAGGATTTTATGCGATTCATTAGAACTTCCAGAAGGGGGCGCTGTCTGATCTGTGTGCCCCCCCTCTCTCTCTCTCTCTCTCTCTCTCTCTCTCTCTCTGTCTCTGTCTCTGTCTCTCTCTCTCTCTCACACACACACACACACATACACACCTGTCATAATATTATACTTAATGTACATTGATTTGCATCTTGCATGCTGATTGGCCCTCTGCACATGCATTCACCCAGTGTTGGAATTACCGCAATTACGAGATTCCAACTTGTGCAACTCACATGAAAAGTCGCCGCCGTGTAGATGAGGCTTTCTCTTCACAGACACAGAACAGTTGTTTGATTGGTAGATTTTATGAATCCGAATACTTGAAAACTGAATTTTCGTTTCAAAACGCTCTCCGTCCACACTGGCGTTAAGTTGCTCGTCCACATCAAAACATCTGAAAAGCTCATCAAGTCATCAATATAAATAATACATGCTCACTAAAATGATACAGAGGGACTAGATGTAATTACAGGAGTTGTCGGACCATCTGTAAGAGGCAGCAGGGTGATTCCTGTAGACGCTGGGATGCAGGACTAGGCTAATAACATGTATTTACTCACTGGCTCACTCGTCCACTAGAGGGGGCGGGACCTGTACATGCTGTGTGCGACTATTTTATTTTTTAAATGATGATAGCCTTGAATATGTTAGTGGGATTTGCGGTGAGATATTCTATGTCACAAAATAAAAATAATTAAATTAATATGTCAGTAAGAAATCAAACAATTGTAAAAAAAATAAAATAAATATTAATTATTTTTAATAAAATGGTTGTATTCATGCCAGGCCCAGCTCATGTCCCGGAGTGTCCAGTAGAGGTCACTGTGCTCGTGTTAAACAACTCTTCACTCTTTCACTCCTGTGGCTGCAAGAGAAAGGTGTGTGGACATTACGCTTCAGAATGAGACCGATCAAGTTTTACAGTTTAGATTTGATTGTATTGAGTGATTTCTCCATTAGATACTTCAATTTCCCAATGACACCTTGTTTTGTTTGGTACTTAATCATAATCACTAAAATACTGATAAGATGCACTTAAATATGCATGTAAACAATTTTTCAAGATGCAATAAACATGCCAACACTGTGAACATGCCAACACTGTGAATGCCAACACTTCTGGTCTTCCTCAGAGCTCCCAGTGTGTTAGACTCTACAGTGGTGGACAGTGGTGGACCAACTGAGCTTACGATCATTCCTGACCAATCAGAGCGGCACCTTAACAGGAGTGATGAAGATACAGACAAAATGGCCAAAGAATCATTATATGGAAGCAGATTAGTCTCAATTATAATTCACGCAAAAAACATAATTCACACATGTGTAGACAATTTCACATGCATGAAACCTAATTCACGTACACACAAAAAAAAATTCACGTGCGTGAAAAAAATTTATATTCACAAAAAGTAATTCACATGCGCAAAATAAAATTATATGTTCATAAAATACATTTGCTGTTAGCTGCTGTAGCCTGGCTCTTCTGAATCTCCCGGTACAAGGCCACATCCAGTGGCTTTAACATCGTCCACTGTGCGCTCCATCACCTGACGTCTGTTTCCCTCCCTCAGCACGTAATGACGTTTGGTTGCCAGTCGACAGGCTTTTCACATCTGCTTTTAGTATTTTCAGAAAGTAAGCGTCTGCACTACATGCGTGTCTTACATGTTTCATGTCCCACTCTCCTTTGGTGAATGTGTTTCCAGTCTTTCATCCCTCCCGTTATGAACACTTACCAAAGCTGCTAATGCCAAACAAACAGAACATCATTGGTTTTTCACAGTAAAGCAGCCACTTACAGTTTGTTCCATCTTTGCTATTGAAAACCTTTGGTATAGGAACAGTTAAGGTTTGTTGAGGATGAGTGACTGAGGTCTAGCAAAGTAATCCAAACTATCACCAGATCCTCTCCATCGGCCTAGCTCTTCTGTTATCTGTCCCTGAGTAGACTTCTGCATCCCTAGACTCCAGTGTAACTCTATTTAATCACAATAAAATGCATTCTGTAAGCTTTAACATATTTGACACGGAAAGCACGTTCAAATTAAATGAAATCAGAGCAAATTCAAATGGCAAAATATGCAGGCTTTTATCCAATTCCCTTTCAATCGTGGGCTTTACTATCTTTTGATCAAAAACATAATGGGCCTCTATAACACCTCCCAGAATTCTCCCGGTGCTCCCGATTAGCCAATTAGCCAACCCAAAACGAAGATACAGTATATAAATGCACTGCAGTTTATAATTCATAAATTCAGATTAGACCATTCTCAGGAAGACTCAATGTCTGGAATAGAAACAACTTTTACAAATAACCAATTAGCATGCTAAGCTAACCTAGCACAAGACAACAAACACAGGCAAGGTCACGTTTGGAGACGTATTTCTCAGGAACGATAGTCATCAAAAGTCCGTTCAGTCATTTCTGTGCGTCTCGGTCCAAAGATCATCTGAGCCGATTTTACATGGAAGTTCTGAGCAAAAATACCCATGTGTCAGATCTCCTGACCTGTGGCCCTGTTCCCAAACGGCCATGGACCCTCAGATCATGGCTCCGATGAAGCGTACCAATAATCATTTCGACTGATCAAAGTTTGGCCGAGATAGAGCCTCGATCTGAACCAGTTTGGTACGATATTGTTGGTTTGCGACATAATAACTTTTGAACAAAGATGAATTAAAAAATCTGTTCTGTAATTTCTGTGCGGCTCGGTCCAAAGATCACAAAAGGAGTAGTGAATAAATGGAATACTGTACTTTTCAAAATGGCCGCTACTGTAATGGGTGGAGTCTTAAAGATCAGCATGGAGAGAGGAATAGTCAAGTCAAGTCAAGTTTATTTATATAGCGCTTTTCACAATATAGATTGTATCAAAGCAGCTTCACAGTATCAATCAAAACAACATAACAATGTTCGTTTCTTAGTGGAAAAAACATCCACGTTTGGAAGGGCTGATCAATGGTATTAATGATTGGTTAATTAATTTGAGTATCCCCAACTGAGCAAGCCAAAGGCAACAGTGGCAAGGAACCGAAAAACTCCATCAAGTGACCTAATGGTGTCCTAAATCTCCATCAAGTTACCCAATGGTGTCCTAAAACTCCATCAGGTGACCCAATGGAGGAAAAAAAACCTTGGGAGAACCCAGGCTCAGTCGGGGGCCAGTTCTCCTCTGGCGTTTATGAACTAGAGGCCGGATTTACAGTAACTGTAAGATAAAAATTTATATGAATGTCTCTAAACAGACTATATACTGAACCTGTGATAAACGCTGATGGCGTTCACATGCGCATTAAGAACTGATTCTATAGTGATGTGCGTTTGAATATATGTGTGCAAGTTTTTAATTCCCTACAAAACCATGCCTGAACAAACTACATGTCTTGCCTATAAATTTGATACAGAATTTTGTTTTATTTTATCACTTCGGGGTCGGTACGCGAAACGAAAATTACAACGCTTTATCTGCTTGTACTTGTGTTTACTATTTTGATTGAGTAGCTTATTAAATACTTTTTTAAAACATAATATTACACACTTATAAACAAACATGTTCAAGTGTATATAGTAACAAGCTTTCGGGTGGAATAGCTTACAGAGTAAATAAAATAAGCATGGAAATTAACCTGATCTTCCACAGCGATAATAATTACCCTTACGGAAAATAAGTGTTCTATTAGTATACTTCTTTTCAACAAAAAATAAGAAAGCATACTTTCAGTCTACATTTTATATACTTCTCAAAAATATACTTTATGTACTTCTCAGAAATATACATCAAATTACACTTCAAGTGTACTTGACTTATACTGAGAGAAAAGTCCAAGTATATTTGTCCTGTACTGTACTCAATCTTTTGATCGAGATATACTTAAAAGTATAATTAAGTATTCAAAGTAAGTATACTTGGCTTGTAGTTGTGTTAACTCTTTTGATCGAGTAGCCTATTAAATACACTTTTTTTTACATAGTTTTTCATGTACAGTCTTATGAAACTTACATTTTTTGAAAATATTAATTAAAATATTGATATAAAACAGATATGTTTCTAATTCTGCATATCTAAATGTGTGTGTAGGCTAGTCCACTGTTAGTGTACAGGAATTTATTTAATTCTACTTTACTCTTTCCCATCATTGACTGAACTTTCCAGCTATCCACGTTTCACTGTTATACGGCAGGGGGCGCTATGACATCTTCGACAGAATCTCCGGATCAAAACACATGAGCAGAAGAAGCTGAAACAAGTGATAGAAGATTGCTCACACAAATGTAAAATAATGTGATCATCAAACATTAAACAGCGTGTAAATCAAAACTGCTTAATGTTTCCATATGAAATGAAACGTAACATGAAGAGAAACAGAAGCTTTGGCGGTGATGGACTCGACCTACTGAAGCTGTGGCGGTGATGGACTCGACCTACTGAAGCTGTGGCGGTGTTGAACTCGACCTACTGAAGCTGTGGTGGTGATGGATTCGACCTACTGAAGCTGTGGTGGTGTTGGACTCGACCTACTGAAGCTGTGGTGGTGTTGGACTCGACCTACTGAAGCTGTGGCTGTGATGGACTCGACCTACTGAAGCTGTGGCGGTGTTGAACTCGACCTACTGAAGCTGTGGTGGTGTTGGACTCGACCTACTGAAGCTGTGGTGGTGTTGGACTCGACCTACTGAAGCTGTGGCTGTGATGGACTCGACCTACTGAAGCTGTGGCGGTGTTGAACTCGACCTACTGAAGCTGTGGCGGTGATGGACTCGACCTACTGAAGCTGTGGCGGTGTTGAACTCGACCTACTGAAGCTGTGGTGGTGATGGATTCGACCTACTGAAGCTGTGGCGGTGATGGACTCGACCTACTGAAGCTGTGGTGGTGTTGGACTCGACCTACTGAAGCTGTGGCTGTGATGGACTCGACCTACTGAAGCTGTGGCGGTGATGGACTCGACCTACTGAAGCTGTGGCGGTGATGGACTCGACCTACTGAAGCTGTGGCGGTGTTGAACTCGACCTACTGAAGCTGTGGTGGTGATGGATTCGACCTACTGAAGCTGTGGTGGTGATGGACTCGACCTGCTGAAGCTGTGGTGGTGATGGACTCGACCTACTGAAGCTGTGGTGTGTTGGACTCGACCTACTGAAGCTGTGGCGGTGATGGATTCGACCTACTGAAGCTGTGGCGGTGATGGACTCGACCTACTGAAGCTGTGGCAGTGATGGACTCGACCTACTGAAGCTGTGGCGGTGTTGGAATCGACCTACTGAAGCTGTGGCGGTGATGGACTCGACCTACTGAAGCTGTGGCGGTGATGGACTCGACCTACTGAAGCTGTGGCGGTGTTGGACTCGACCTACTGAAGCTGTGGCGGTGATGGACTCGACCTACTGAAGCTGTGGCGGTGTTGGACTCGATCTCCTGAAGCTGTGGTGGTGTTTGACTCGACCTACTGAAGCTGTGGCGGTGATGGACTCGACCTACTGAAGCTGTGGTGGTGATGGACTCGACCTACTGAAGCTGTGGTGGTGTTTGACTCGACCTACTGAAGCTGTGGCGGTGTTGGACTCGACCTACTGAAGCTGTGGTGGTGATGGACTCGACCTACTGAAGCTGTGGCGGTGTTGGACTCGACCTCCTGAAGCTGTGGCGGTGTTGGACTCGATCTCCTGAAGCTGTGGTGGTGTTGGGCTCGACCTACTGAAGCTGTGGTGGTGATGGACTCGACCTACTGAAGCTGTGGCGGTGTTGGACTTGACCTACTGAAGCTGTGGCGGTGATGGACTCGACCTACTGAAGCTGTGGTGGTGTTGGACTCGATCTCCTGAAGCTGTGGCGGTGATGGACTCGACCTACTGAAGCTGTGGCGGTGATGGACTCGACCTACTGAAGCTGTGGCGGTGTTGGACTTGACCTACTGAAGCTGTGGCGGTGATGGACTCGACCTACTGAAGCTGTGGTGGTGATGGACTCGACCTACTGAAGCTGTGGCGGTGATTGACTTGACCTACTGAAGCTGTGGTGGTGATGGACTCGACCTACTGAAGCTGTGGTGGTGTTGGACTCGATCTCCTGAAGCTGTGGTGGTGTTGGACTCGACCTACTGAAGCTGTGGTGGTGATGGACTCGACCTACTGAAGCTGTGGTGGTGTTGGACTCGATCTCCTGAAGCTGTGGTGGTGTTGGACTCGATCTCCTGAAGCTGTGGTGGTGTTGGACTCGACCTACTGAAGCTGTGGTGGTGATGGACTCGACCTACTGAAGCTGTGGCGGTGTTGGACTCGACCTACTGAAGCTGTGGTGGTGTTGGACTCGACCTACTGAAGCTGTGGTGGTGATGGACTTGACCTACTGAAGCTGTGGTGGTGTTGGACTCGACCTACTGAAGCTGTGGCGGTGATGGACTCGATCTCCTGAAGCTGTGGTGGTGTTGGACTCGACCTACTGAAGCTGTGGCGGTGTTGGACTCGACCTACTGAAGCTGTGGCGGTGATGGACTCGACCTACTGAAGCTGTGGTGGTGATGGACTCGACCTACTGAAGCTGTGGCGGTGATGGACTTGACCTACTGAAGCTGTGGCGGTGTTGGACTCGATCTCCTGAAGCTGTGGTGGTGTTGGACTCGACCTACTGAAGCTGTGGCGGTGATGGACTCGACCTACTGAAGCTGTGGCGGTGTTGGACTTGACCTACTGAAGCTGTGGCGGTGATGGACTCGACCTACTGAAGCTGTGGTGGTGATGGACTCGACCTACTGAAGCTGTGGCAGTGATGGACTCGACCTACTGAAGCTGTGGTGGTGATGGACTCGACCTACTGAAGCTGTGGTGGTGTTGGACTCGACCTACTGAAGCTGTGGTGGTGATGGACTCGACCTACTGAAGCTGTGGTGGTGTTGGACTCGACCTACTGAAGCTGTGGTGGTGTTGGACTCGATCTCCTGAAGCTGTGGTGGTGTTGGACTCGACCTACTGAAGCTGTGGTGGTTATGGACTCGACCTACTGAAGCTGTGGCGGTGTTGAACTCGACCTACTGAAGCTGTGGTGGTGATGGATTCGACCTACTGAAGCTGTGGTGGTGTTGGACTCGACCTACTGAAGCTGTGGTGGTGTTGGACTCGACCTACTGAAGCTGTGGCGGTGATGGACTCGACCTACTGAAGCTGTGGCGGTGTTGGACTTGACCTACTGAAGCTGTGGCGGTGATGGACTCGACCTACTGAAGCTGTGGTGGTGATGGACTCGACCTACTGAAGCTGTGGCAGTGATGGACTCGACCTACTGAAGCTGTGGTGGTGATGGACTCGACCTACTGAAGCTGTGGTGGTGTTGGACTCGACCTACTGAAGCTGTGGTGGTGATGGACTCGACCTACTGAAGCTGTGGTGGTGTTGGACTCGACCTACTGAAGCTGTGGTGGTGTTGGACTCGATCTCCTGAAGCTGTGGTGGTGTTGGACTCGACCTACTGAAGCTGTGGTGGTTATGGACTCGACCTACTGAAGCTGTGGCGGTGTTGGACTCGACCTACTGAAGCTGTGGTGGTGTTGGACTCGACCTACTGAAGCTATGGTGGTGATGGACTTGACCTACTGAAGCTGTGGTGGTGTTGGACTCGACCTACTGAAGCTGTGGTGGTGTTGGACTCGACCTACTGAAGCTGTGGCGGTGTTGGACTCGACCTACTGAAGCTGTGGTGGTGTTGGACTTGACCTACTGAAGCTGTGGTGGTGTTGGACTCGACCTACTGAAGCTGTGGTGGTGTTGGACTCGACCTACTGAAGCTGTGGCGGTGATGGACTCGACCTACTGAAGCTGTGGCGGTGATGGACTCGATCTCCTGAAGCTGTGGCGGTGATGGACTCGACCTACTGAAGCTGTGGTGGTGTTGGACTCGACCTCCTGAAGCTGTGGCGGTGATGGACTCGACCTACTGAAGCTGTGGCGGTGTTGGACTCGACCTACTGAAGCTGTGGCTGTGATGGACTCGACCTACTGAAGCTGTGGCGGTGATGGACTCGACCTACTGAAACTGTGGTGGTGTTGGACTCGACCTCCTGAAGCTGTGGCGGTGATGGACTCGACCTACTGAAGCTGTGGCGGTGTTGGACTCGACCTACTGAAGCTGTGGCTGTGATGGACTCGACCTCCTGAAGCTGTGGCGGTGATGGACTCGACCTACTGAAGCTGTGGCGGTGATGGACTCGACCTACTGAAGCTGTGGCGGTGATGGACTCGATCTCCTGAAGCTGTGGCGGTGATGGACTCGACCTACTGAAGCTGTGGTGGTGTTGGACTCGACCTACTGAAGGACCTACTGAAGCTCTGGCGGTGATGGACTCGACCTACTGAAGCTGTGGTGGTGTTGGACTCGACCTACTGAAGCTGTGGCGGTGATGGACTCGACCTACTGAAGCTGTGGCGGTGATGGACTCGATCTCCTGAAGCTGTGGCGGTGATGGACTCGACCTACTGAAGCTGTGGTGGTGATGGACTCGACCTACTGAAGCTGTGGTGGTGTTGGACTCGACCTCCTGAAGCTGTGGCGGTGATGGACTCGACCTACTGAAGCTGTGGCGGTGTTGGACTCGACCTACTGAAGCTGTGGCTGTGATGGACTCGACCTCCTGAAGCTGTGGCGGTGATGGACTCGACCTACTGAAGCTGTGGCGGTGATGGACTCGACCTACTGAAGCTGTGGCGGTGATGGACTCGATCTCCTGAAGCTGTGGCGGTGATGGACTCGACCTACTGAAGCTGTGGTGGTGTTGGACTCGACCTACTGAAGGACCTACTGAAGCTCTGGCGGTGATGGACTCGACCTACTGAAGCTGTGGTGGTGTTGGACTCGACCTACTGAAGCTGTGGCGGTGATGGACTCGACCTACTGAAGCTGTGGCGGTGATGGACTCGATCTCCTGAAGCTGTGGCGGTGATGGACTCGACCTACTGAAGCTGTGGTGGTGATGGACTCGACCTACTGAAGCTGTGGTGGTGTTTGACTCGACCTACTGAAGCTGTGGCGGTGATGGACTCGACCTACTGAAGCTGTGGTGGTGTTGGACTCGATCTCCTGAAGCTGTGGCGGTGTTGGACTCGACCTACTGAAGCTGTGGCGGTGATGGACTCGACCTACTGAAGCTGTGGTGGTGTTGGACTCGATCTCCTGAAGCTGTGGCGGTGATGGACTCGACCTACTGAAGCTGTGGCGGTGATGGACTCGATCTCCTGAAGCTGTGGCGGTGTTAGACTCGATCTCCTGAAGCTGTGGCGGTGATGGACTCGACCTACTGAAGCTGTGGCTGTGATGGACTCGACCTACTGAAGCTGTGGCGGTGTTGGACTCGACCTACTGAAGCTGTGGCTGTGATGGACTCGACCTCCTGAAGCTGTGGCGGTGATGGACTCGACCTACTGAAGCTGTGGCGGTGATGGACTCGACCTACTGAAGCTGTGGCGGTGATGGACTCGATCTCCTGAAGCTGTGGCGGTGATGGACTCGACCTACTGAAGCTGTGGTGGTGTTGGACTCGACCTACTGAAGGACCTACTGAAGCTCTGGCGGTGATGGACTCGACCTACTGAAGCTGTGGTGGTGTTGGACTCGACCTACTGAAGCTGTGGCGGTGATGGACTCGACCTACTGAAGCTGTGGCGGTGATGGACTCGATCTCCTGAAGCTGTGGCGGTGATGGACTCGACCTACTGAAGCTGTGGTGGTGATGGACTCGACCTACTGAAGCTGTGGTGGTGTTTGACTCGACCTACTGAAGCTGTGGCGGTGATGGACTCGACCTACTGAAGCTGTGGTGGTGTTGGACTCGATCTCCTGAAGCTGTGGCGGTGTTGGACTCGACCTACTGAAGCTGTGGCGGTGATGGACTCGACCTACTGAAGCTGTGGTGGTGTTGGACTCGATCTCCTGAAGCTGTGGCGGTGATGGACTCGACCTACTGAAGCTGTGGCGGTGATGGACTCGATCTCCTGAAGCTGTGGCGGTGTTAGACTCGATCTCCTGAAGCTGTGGCGGTGATGGACTCGACCTACTGAAGCTGTGGCTGTGATGGACTCGACCTACTGAAGCTGTGGCGGTGATGGACTCGACCTACTGAAGCTGTGGCGGTGATGGACTTGACCTACTGAAGCTGTGGCGGTGATGGACTCGACCTACTGAAGCTGTGGCGGTGATGGACTCGATCTCCTGAAGCTGTGGCGGTGATGGACTCGATCTCCTGAAGCTGTGGTGGTGATGGACTCGATCTCCTGAAGCTGTGGCGGTGTTGGACTCGATCTCCTGAAGCTGTGGCGGTGATGGACTCGACCTACTGAAGCTGTGGCGGTGATGGACTCGATCTCCTGAAGCTGTGGCGGTGTTAGACTCGATCTCCTGAAGCTGTGGCGGTGATGGACTCGACCTACTGAAGCTGTGGCTGTGATGGACTCGACCTACTGAAGCTGTGGCGGTGATGGACTCGACCTACTGAAGCTGTGGCGGTGATGGACTTGACCTACTGAAGCTTTGGCGGTGATGGACTCGACCTACTGAAGCTGTGGCGGTGATGGACTCGACCTACTGAAGCTGTGGTGGTGTTGGACTCGACCTACTGAAGGACCTACTGAAGCTCTGGCGGTGATGGACTCGACCTACTGAAGCTGTGGTGGTGTTGGACTCGACCTACTGAAGCTGTGGCGGTGATGGACTCGACCTACTGAAGCTGTGGCGGTGATGGACTCGACCTACTGAAGCTGTGGCGGTGTTGGACTCGACCTACTGAAGCTGTGGCTGTGATGGACTCGACCTACTGAAGCTGTGGTGGTGTTGGACTCGACCTACTGAAGGACCTACTGAAGCTCTGGTGGTGTTGGACTCGACCTACTGAAGCTGTGGCGGTGATGGACTCGACCTACTGAAGCTGTGGCGGTGATGGACTCGATCTCCTGAAGCTGTGGCGGTGATGGACTCGACCTACTGAAGCTGTGGTGGTGATGGACTCGACCTACTGAAGCTGTGGTGGTGTTTGACTCGACCTACTGAAGCTGTGGCGGTGATGGACTCGACCTACTGAAGCTGTGGTGGTGTTGGACTCGATCTCCTGAAGCTGTGGCGGTGTTGGACTCGACCTACTGAAGCTGTGGCGGTGATGGACTCGACCTACTGAAGCTGTGGTGGTGTTGGACTCGATCTCCTGAAGCTGTGGCGGTGATGGACTCGACCTACTGAAGCTGTGGCGGTGATGGACTCGATCTCCTGAAGCTGTGGCGGTGTTAGACTCGATCTCCTGAAGCTGTGGCGGTGATGGACTCGACCTACTGAAGCTGTGGCTGTGATGGACTCGACCTACTGAAGCTGTGGCGGTGTTGGACTCGACCTACTGAAGCTGTGGCTGTGATGGACTCGACCTCCTGAAGCTGTGGCGGTGATGGACTCGACCTACTGAAGCTGTGGCGGTGATGGACTCGACCTACTGAAGCTGTGGCGGTGATGGACTCGATCTCCTGAAGCTGTGGCGGTGATGGACTCGACCTACTGAAGCTGTGGTGGTGTTGGACTCGATCTCCTGAAGCTGTGGCGGTGATGGACTCGACCTACTGAAGCTGTGGTGGTGATGGACTCGACCTACTGAAGCTGTGGTGGTGTTTGACTCGACCTACTGAAGCTGTGGCGGTGATGGACTCGACCTACTGAAGCTGTGGTGGTGTTGGACTCGATCTCCTGAAGCTGTGGCGGTGTTGGACTCGACCTACTGAAGCTGTGGCGGTGATGGACTCGACCTACTGAAGCTGTGGTGGTGTTGGACTCGATCTCCTGAAGCTGTGGCGGTGATGGACTCGACCTACTGAAGCTGTGGCGGTGATGGACTCGATCTCCTGAAGCTGTGGCGGTGTTAGACTCGATCTCCTGAAGCTGTGGCGGTGATGGACTCGACCTACTGAAGCTGTGGCTGTGATGGACTCGACCTACTGAAGCTGTGGCGGTGATGGACTCGACCTACTGAAGCTGTGGCGGTGATGGACTTGACCTACTGAAGCTGTGGCGGTGATGGACTCGACCTACTGAAGCTGTGGCGGTGATGGACTCGATCTCCTGAAGCTGTGGCGGTGATGGACTCGATCTCCTGAAGCTGTGGTGGTGATGGACTCGATCTCCTGAAGCTGTGGCGGTGTTGGACTCGATCTCCTGAAGCTGTGGCGGTGATGGACTCGACCTACTGAAGCTGTGGCGGTGATGGACTCGATCTCCTGAAGCTGTGGCGGTGTTAGACTCGATCTCCTGAAGCTGTGGCGGTGATGGACTCGACCTACTGAAGCTGTGGCTGTGATGGACTCGACCTACTGAAGCTGTGGCGGTGATGGACTCGACCTACTGAAGCTGTGGCGGTGATGGACTTGACCTACTGAAGCTTTGGCGGTGATGGACTCGACCTACTGAAGCTGTGGCGGTGATGGACTCGACCTACTGAAGCTGTGGTGGTGTTGGACTCGACCTACTGAAGGACCTACTGAAGCTCTGGCGGTGATGGACTCGACCTACTGAAGCTGTGGTGGTGTTGGACTCGACCTACTGAAGCTGTGGCGGTGATGGACTCGACCTACTGAAGCTGTGGCGGTGATGGACTCGACCTACTGAAGCTGTGGCGGTGTTGGACTCGACCTACTGAAGCTGTGGCTGTGATGGACTCGACCTACTGAAGCTGTGGTGGTGTTGGACTCGACCTACTGAAGGACCTACTGAAGCTCTGGTGGTGTTGGACTCGACCTACTGAAGCTGTGGCGGTGATGGACTCGACCTACTGAAGCTGTGGCGGTGATGGACTCGATCTCCTGAAGCTGTGGCGGTGATGGACTCGACCTACTGAAGCTGTGGTGGTGATGGACTCGACCTACTGAAGCTGTGGTGGTGTTTGACTCGACCTACTGAAGCTGTGGCGGTGATGGACTCGACCTACTGAAGCTGTGGTGGTGTTGGACTCGATCTCCTGAAGCTGTGGCGGTGTTGGACTCGACCTACTGAAGCTGTGGCGGTGATGGACTCGACCTACTGAAGCTGTGGTGGTGTTGGACTCGATCTCCTGAAGCTGTGGCGGTGATGGACTCGACCTACTGAAGCTGTGGCGGTGATGGACTCGATCTCCTGAAGCTGTGGCGGTGTTAGACTCGATCTCCTGAAGCTGTGGCGGTGATGGACTCGACCTACTGAAGCTGTGGCTGTGATGGACTCGACCTACTGAAGCTGTGGCGGTGTTGGACTCGACCTACTGAAGCTGTGGCTGTGATGGACTCGACCTCCTGAAGCTGTGGCGGTGATGGACTCGACCTACTGAAGCTGTGGCGGTGATGGACTCGACCTACTGAAGCTGTGGCGGTGATGGACTCGATCTCCTGAAGCTGTGGCGGTGATGGACTCGACCTACTGAAGCTGTGGTGGTGTTGGACTCGACCTACTGAAGGACCTACTGAAGCTCTGGCGGTGATGGACTCGACCTACTGAAGCTGTGGTGGTGTTGGACTCGACCTACTGAAGCTGTGGCGGTGATGGACTCGACCTACTGAAGCTGTGGCGGTGATGGACTCGATCTCCTGAAGCTGTGGCGGTGATGGACTCGACCTACTGAAGCTGTGGTGGTGATGGACTCGACCTACTGAAGCTGTGGTGGTGTTTGACTCGACCTACTGAAGCTGTGGCGGTGATGGACTCGACCTACTGAAGCTGTGGTGGTGTTGGACTCGATCTCCTGAAGCTGTGGCGGTGTTGGACTCGACCTACTGAAGCTGTGGCGGTGATGGACTCGACCTACTGAAGCTGTGGTGGTGTTGGACTCGATCTCCTGAAGCTGTGGCGGTGATGGACTCGACCTACTGAAGCTGTGGCGGTGATGGACTCGATCTCCTGAAGCTGTGGCGGTGTTAGACTCGATCTCCTGAAGCTGTGGCGGTGATGGACTCGACCTACTGAAGCTGTGGCTGTGATGGACTCGACCTACTGAAGCTGTGGCGGTGATGGACTCGACCTACTGAAGCTGTGGCGGTGATGGACTTGACCTACTGAAGCTGTGGCGGTGATGGACTCGACCTACTGAAGCTGTGGCGGTGATGGACTCGATCTCCTGAAGCTGTGGCGGTGATGGACTCGATCTCCTGAAGCTGTGGTGGTGATGGACTCGATCTCCTGAAGCTGTGGCGGTGTTGGACTCGATCTCCTGAAGCTGTGGCGGTGATGGACTCGACCTACTGAAGCTGTGGCGGTGATGGACTCGATCTCCTGAAGCTGTGGCGGTGTTAGACTCGATCTCCTGAAGCTGTGGCGGTGATGGACTCGACCTACTGAAGCTGTGGCTGTGATGGACTCGACCTACTGAAGCTGTGGCGGTGATGGACTCGACCTACTGAAGCTGTGGCGGTGATGGACTTGACCTACTGAAGCTTTGGCGGTGATGGACTCGACCTACTGAAGCTGTGGCGGTGATGGACTCGACCTACTGAAGCTTTGGCGGTGATGGACTCGACCTACTGAAGCTGTGGCGGTGATGGACTCGACCTACTGAAGCTGTGGTGGTGTTGGACTCGACCTACTGAAGGACCTACTGAAGCTCTGGCGGTGATGGACTCGACCTACTGAAGCTGTGGTGGTGTTGGACTCGACCTACTGAAGCTGTGGCGGTGATGGACTCGACCTACTGAAGCTGTGGCGGTGATGGACTCGATCTCCTGAAGCTGTGGCGGTGATGGACTCGACCTACTGAAGCTGTGGTGGTGATGGACTCGACCTACTGAAGCTGTGGTGGTGTTTGACTCGACCTACTGAAGCTGTAGCGGTGATGGACTCGACCTACTGAAGCTGTGGTGGTGTTGGACTCGATCTCCTGAAGCTGTGGCGGTGTTGGACTCGACCTACTGAAGCTGTGGCGGTGATGGACTCGACCTACTGAAGCTGTGGTGGTGTTGGACTCGATCTCCTGAAGCTGTGGCGGTGATGGACTCGACCTACTGAAGCTGTGGCGGTGATGGACTCGATCTCCTGAAGCTGTGGCGGTGTTAGACTCGATCTCCTGAAGCTGTGGCGGTGATGGACTCGACCTACTGAAGCTGTGGCTGTGATGGACTCGACCTACTGAAGCTGTGGCGGTGATGGACTCGACCTACTGAAGCTGTGGCGGTGATGGACTTGACCTACTGAAGCTGTGGCGGTGATGGACTCGACCTACTGAAGCTGTGGCGGTGATGGACTCGATCTCCTGAAGCTGTGGCGGTGATGGACTCGATCTCCTGAAGCTGTGGTGGTGATGGACTCGATCTCCTGAAGCTGTGGCGGTGTTGGACTCGATCTCCTGAAGCTGTGGCGGTGATGGACTCGACCTACTGAAGCTGTGGCGGTGATGGACTCGATCTCCTGAAGCTGTGGCGGTGTTAGACTCGATCTCCTGAAGCTGTGGCGGTGATGGACTCGACCTACTGAAGCTGTGGCTGTGATGGACTCGACCTACTGAAGCTGTGGCGGTGATGGACTCGACCTACTGAAGCTGTGGCGGTGATGGACTTGACCTACTGAAGCTTTGGCGGTGATGGACTCGACCTACTGAAGCTGTGGCGGTGATGGACTCGATCTCCTGAAGCTGTGGCGGTGATGGACTCGATCTCCTGAAGCTGTGGTGGTGATGGACTCGATCTCCTGAAGCTGTGGCGGTGTTGGACTCGACCTACTGAAGCTGTGGCTGTGATGGACTCGACCTACTGAAGCTGTGGCGGTGATGGACTCGACCTACTGAAGCTGTGGCGGTGATGGACTTGACCTACTGAAGCTGTGGCGGTGATGGACTCGACCTACTGAAGCTGTGGCGGTGATGGACTCGATCTCCTGAAGCTGTGGCGGTGATGGACTCGATCTCCTGAAGCTGTGGTGGTGATGGACTCGATCTCCTGAAGCTGTGGCGGTGTTGGACTCGACCTACTGAAGCTGTGGTGGTGTTGGACTCGATCTCCTCAAGCTGTGGTGGTGATGGACTCGACCTCCTCATCTGTGTCTCATCATCGATCGGAGTCTGGTCACGGCGTAGTCTTGAAATGAAGTAGATTTTCTCAAGTTTTTTGTTTAAAATGTTGCCTTTCTTTGTGAAACTTACCAACACTCAAGTGTTAATAAAAAAGGATGCATGTAGCTAATAAAATATTGTCCAGAACTGTCCATAAAGGTTTTTAAATACAGTTAAAGGTATTTTTTCAAGTATAAAAATTACATTTGAACATAGTAGTATAGGCCTACTGCAAGTGCAAATATAATATATAAACAGTAAACTATAAGTATAATGTTAAGTTCACTTAAAGAAAACTTGCAGTATAAAACTACTAAACTAGTAGTTTACTGAGAGTATACTTCAAAATGTACTTTCATAAACTAAACATTTTCTACAAGTATTAAAATAGTAAACTACTAGTATACCCAAGTTCACTTGCAGTACAAATGAGAAACGTAATTATGAACTAGTTGTGCACTTCAAGTTTACTACTGTTACACTTATACACTTAAACATATACTTTTATATACTAAAAGTGGGCCAATTAAGTCCCATCTCTAAGCGGTATTAATATAGTACACTTACAAGTTTACTACTAGTACATATTGACATTAGTATACTTACTACATAATGTATGCTTAAAAATATACTTGAACATTACGTAAGTATTCTTCATATATTCTTGATCAACGGCTTATTTTTCCACCTGAGATTGCCACCACTAACCTACGACCAGACATTGTTTTGTCGTCTGGATCAGCACGCATTGTTCAACTGATAGAGTTGACAGTGCCATGGGAGGATGCTGTAGATGAGGCATATGAGAGGAAGAAACTGCGGTATGCTCATCTGGCCACTGAAGCAGAACAGCGAGGATGGAGAGTCCAGGTTTATCCAGTGGAAGTGGGTTGTCGAGGTTTTGTGGCACACTCTACAACCCGGTTCCTCAGAGACGTCGGATTCAGCGGCCAAGAGTTGCGTCGCACAGTAAAGAACTTATCTGAAGCAGCAGAAAGGAACAGCAACTGGCTGTGGTTGAGACGGAAAGAGTCTAGCTGGCTGTGTACAGGCCGCCACGCTACGGTTTCGTAGAATTCTTGAAAAACTTGAAGAGTCTGTTGGTTTATTTGTATAGGTTGTATAGTATTTACAGTCATTACGTTCCTGTGTATATTGCGTGAATGACGGGTGGTTGGGCAGATATTGTGTTTTGCGGTAGGTGGTATGCCATACGGAACCGTTGCCACTGTAACTGCTTTAACGCACCAGTGGGGCTCGACAGCCTTAGTCAAACGGGTTGGCGCGTATGGTTGGGTTGCGGAGAGATTGTGAGATTGTGGTTAGGTCTCAGCAGCAGGAGGGATGTAGAGGTCAGTAAGCTGGGCTGAGTTGAGTGGGGGACGGAGGGGGGTGACTCTGGGACGCCAGAGTCACTGTCGAGCCCTCTTGAGGTGTCGTGGGCTAGTCGACGAAACACTGAGGACGGAAGGTGCCCACTTGAAGACCCTAGAGATGTCCCCTACTCGGCTCAATCCAGACGGTTGTCGTGCTGGTCCACTAGGGAGACCACACTGTTGTTGCAGCCGTCGTGTGTGCTGATGCGCCAAGTACACTGCAGCCGTTAACGCCGGACAGAAGGGGAGTCACACCCTCATATGGAAAGAAGCGTAAATGGATGGAGAAGCATAGTTTTCTGTAAAGCTACGTCTTAGTGTTGCTATCTTGCAGATTGAGATCAGTGTCTGCTTTAGTTGGGCTCTTGACCCTTGAGTGTATAACAATAATTATTCTCTGTTGTTTTAACTGTGTTTTTGATACACATTTATTATGGCAATAAAAGCAGGATAAAATATCAGATGCTCATTAATTGGTGATGTTATAGTTATCATATGGTAAACTGATTCACTAATATGATTGTCAAATCTCTGAATATGTTAGCTGAGATTATAGTACATCAGTGTTGGGAAAGTTCACTTTCTACATTAACTAGTTCAAAGTTCAGTTCACACATTTTAAAATGAACTAGTTCAGTTCATAGTTCACAATTCAAAAAATTTACTAGTTCATAGTTCTTTTTTTTTCCATAAATTTGTTGCGAGATATTTTTTTTAATTATTGCCACAGCCCACAACAACAGACAGCAATTATTTTATCGGCGGGCAAAGTTTGCTCAGAAATGTAAGATTTTTCCCATCCTCACCGACCTTGTCATAAAACTCGTTTAAATGATCATACTGTAACGAGTGGATATAAGGTGTGGCCCCTTTAAGAGCTGCGCGCGCGCCCTGTTAAACTGTCTACACTCTATATCTGTATGGTATTGTACCGTGCGCCTCGATGTATGCGGGTAGTGGTGCTCATTTTATTTGATCTGTTTATGTTTTGTTTGTTAACGCTGTGGACGGAGCGTGGGACAGACAGTTTCCCCAACGCATCCAGTCCTCGCTGCTTTGTCGACTACATGCTGCTTTTTGTTTTGATGACGCATGCGGCGGTGCAACACGGCTGGTGTTGCCAGATTGGGTGTTTTTTTCGCTACATATTAAGGCCTGTTTATGGTGTGTTTTAGCCAGGTTTTGCCTGGAAGGCTTTATAGAAATATGGCACCCAATTGAACGAAGTTAAACTGAGAGAGCGTTCGTTCACAGACACCAGAATGAACGAGTTCACAGTAACGTTCATCAGGCATTAATACAGTACGTTCAGTTCACGTTCGCCTAAAATATGAACGAGTTCATGAACTATCGTTCAATGAACGCGTTCAGGCACAACACTGTATTACATATAGATGGATCTTACTGTTATACGAAGTCTATGATTAATCTCATACTTTTTCCACATGAACTGTTGAAAAATTGTTAAATATTATTCTATATAATATTATATAATCTATAAATATTATGGCAATCTGAAATTTACAAAATATATATTATACATAAAATGTTTTGAGCTGGTGTATTTTGTTAGGACTATAGAGACACCAAGAATCAACATATGAATCTCAACAATGGTGACAATCAACAAAGCCTTTTTGTGACTGTATAGTAGTTCAGAGTTGATCAGAATTGTTTTTCATTGTCACCATTGTTGAGATTCATACACTGATTTTTTATGTCTGAGTGAGTTTATATGATCCTGGCAAAACATTTTATGTATAATGACTACATAAAATCTGTGTATCACAGCATTGCAGGATCTCCTATAGCAGTATTGGCATGCAAAATTAGCAACTAATATTTAACCACTTAATCAGATATTACACTTCAGGTGGTATCAGTAAAGCAGGCAACCATGATGATTATCACTAAAAAGTGACTATATTCATCTAATCTGAGTTTCTCTTGAGTTAAAGCAGCCAGAGAAAAAATAATGTTAAAAACTGAAAGATCAAGAGCCCAACTCAAGCAAACAATGATATCCATCACGGTGACATCAAACTTTATTATTTTCAATAAAATATTTCAATAAGAATGTTAGGATGAAAGAAGCCTGGATTGTAATAAGTGAGGATGCTGAGATCTTGAGAGATCTGATGTAAAGTGTTTCTGTATGGTGTGTTTTGTGTGTCACCGTTGTGTTGAAGAGTAGAGCCTGAGCTTCAGTCCAGGATGAGCACAGAAACACTGATGATATGTGTGTGTTGCTTTATTTAACAGACAGTAACTGTGTAGTTGCTGATGCAGTGACATATAGTAAATCATGCATGTAGTTTATAGCGAGAGATTCACTTTTTACAGTGAATATGTTTTTTAGTACAAAATAATTATAAATATGTAAAATAACTGTATTTGTAACTGTATTGCTGGCAGTCATTTGACAGTTTTTTATGTTTTTTTTTTACAGTGAAGGTGTTTGATCATAATAATTCAGGAAATAGCTGTAAAATAACAGTGTTTTTCTGTAAAACATTTAAGGAAAGATTTTGGGAAAGTTTTTTGCACTTAATTTAAATTAGGATATTTTACTTGATTTTTTTGTTTGCCAGCCGTAGCTGACAGTCATTGACCGTTTTTTTAAGATTACATTTTTTACAGTGTAGGGGTCCGGAGTGTGTGTGTGCGCGCGCGCGTGTGTGTGTGTGTGTGTGTGTGTGTGTGTGTGTGCGCGCGCGTGTGTGTGCTTGTTTATGTGATTTATGAGGACACACATTTGTATGATGACGTGTATTACACTGGTATTACAACTTAAACGTGGTTTATGAGGACATTTCATGAGTCCTCATATTTCAAATAGCTTAAAAAACATAAAAAAACAATGTTTTATTAAAACATTTTAAATGCAGAATGTTTCCTGTGATTGGGCAGGTTTAGGGGCATTGTGTGTGTGTGTGTGTGTGTGTGTGAGAGAGAGAGAGAGAGAGAGAGAGAGAGAGAGAGAGAGAGAGGGGTTGTAGGTTGTAGTTATTTGCATGGACTGATAAAACTCTGTTCGGTATTTCCTCCGTCTAGTGTTGAGCGCGTGTCAGATCAGGATCCACTGCTCTAAGCGCCAGTCGAGGCTCCTCCCCTTCAGTGACGACACGACATCAGGGAACCTCCTTAATTAGCGAATTTCTGTTCCAGTTCTGGCTCTTCTTCTCCTCTCCAAGTGCTTTTTCTCACAGATGATGTCCTGACCTTTATTTCCAAACAAACTCACGCTGCGGTTTGATAAAGCGACATGGATCAGAAAGAATCAACGACGCTGCAAAAACTGAGTTCTTTCAGTATCAAGAGTCTATTGCTTCCATCTAAGAGTGATAAACACGACACGACTCTTCCAGAGAAGAACACACTGCAGTCGTCCAGCGACCCGAACCCCTCTCCGGAGCCCGTGGACAGGGAGCCCGACTCGGAGAAACTCAAAGATGCAGAAGAACCCGACAAACCCGCGAAGCTCGACAAGCCCCCGTTCAGCTACAACGCGCTGATCATGATGGCAATCCGGCAAAGCCCGGAGAAGAGACTCACGCTGAACGGAATATACGAATTCATCACGAAAAACTTCCCGTTTTACCGGGAACACAAGCAGGGCTGGCAGAACTCCATCCGGCACAACCTGAGTCTCAATAAATGCTTCGTTAAAGTTCCGAGACATTACGACGACCCGGGGAAGGGCAACTACTGGATGCTGGACCCCTCGAGCGATGATGTGTTTATCGGGGGCACCACGGGGAAGCTCCGCCGGCGCTCGGCCACTTCCAGAGGGAAACTGGCGATCAAGCGAGGACTTCGGTTTTCCCCATTGGGATTGGGAATAAACGACACGGCGAATAATCCTCTGTACTGGCAAATATCGCCTTTATTATCTTTACACCATCCACATTACAACGGAACGTCGCACGGATTTCTGAATCAAGGTCATTACGGTTCTTTCGGTCCTGGGATCGAGCCCGCGACACGGCCCGGGTTTGGGATGAGCTCGGCTCCGGTCGGGATACTGTCGGGGTTCCTGCACCCCCCTCCGGGTCTCCAGCAGAACTCCTTCAGCTCTCAGCAGACTTTACTCTCAGACTCCCTCAGGACATCTCTGTCTTCATTCTCACCCGCGCTCCCCGGCGGCGCGCCCGCAGTCGCGCGCCGAGACACACTCTCGCCGGACTCCTTTTGATGGATTTCGTCGAACGCGCTGAAATCATAATCACGGGAGCTTGTTTCCGCCACTGAATAAACGAAAAGGGAATTGCGACGCTTTATCGCACAATTCTGACTGTATTTCTTGCAATTGCGAGTTTAAGCACGAGGCCTACAGACTCTTAAAAATAAAGGTTCCAAAAGTGAGTTTTCACAGCGATGCCATGATGAACCATGGGTTCTCCTTTCGGTGAACAGCTCTAGTGTGAGGAGCTTTTATAATTAATAATTAATAAATAAGCATTAATAATCTAAAGAACCTTTTGTGGAATGGAAAGGTTCTTCGTGGCATCGATGTCATTTAAGAACCTTTATTTTTAACACAATTCTGAGTTGTTTTTCGCCATTATTCTGAGATATAAACTCGGAATTGCGAGGGGGGAAAAGTCGGAGATAAAATCAACAATCCGTTGCGAAAACAAGCTTCAAGACAGACTCAATGCTTCCATGCAATTTCACGATCATTGTTGATCTGTTTTTCATTTCTATGTGCTTCGAAAGCGCGTGCTTTCTTACCTTTTCGTGGAAAAATAGCCAAAATAATGCGATTATTTATAACGCTAGTGTTCGAAGTTGAATTAATTTATATGTTATTTCCTAGATGTAGTCCTGATGTCCTTGTATCATCCATGATCCAGTAATCTGCAGAGTTCATAGGCCTGTGTGTCGGGTCAGTGACTGGGAGTCTGAGGACACTCCTCAAGGCTTTCCTTTATTTTTATTTTCTCAGGTCCCAGATACAGTCTGCAGACACACACACACTCATATGGAATATGGGATGTAGCCTATGATTATGTGGAGCTCACCGAGGCATGTCAAACGTATGATCAGTGTTTAATCTACACACAGTTAGGGATGTTAGCACCTCGTGTACTTTACCCGTCTTTTCAGATTAATGAAACTTTTGTGGATTAAGGAGAACCTCGGACCACAGACTGCACTCAGCTTGTTAAATACTACACGTTATATAATCTTATTGCTACAATTTAAACATAAGTTATATGTATAAATGATTTTCAAGCTTACGAAAAAGCAAACGAATTAACATCTAAAAATAGATAGGCTAAATAAACGAATAGCCTATACGTTAAAGGCTAAAAACACATGAATCAACTTTGCATTAACAAAAACGAAACACTCACGTAAGCTATATGTAATTCATTATTACGTAATTCTAATTCTAACCTGATCTGAAATGTGTCTCTATATAATGCATTGTTTATCGTGGTATTTTTTTACGTGAGAATTAGTTTTTGCGTGCATATGATACGCACTGTAACCCACAGGGTAGTGTGTATAGGGTTAGTGTGTAGGGTACGTGCGTATTACACTCCATAAAGTGCGTATCATATGCACGCTAAAACTGCGTTTCATATCCACGTCAAAACTTGTTTTCGCGTATAAATTGCACGATATAAATGCATTTCACGAGATCAGGCTGAAAATACTATGCAAACAACTAAAGCACTTTATGTTGTTCATTGGTCTGAGGCTCGGGTTAATTTACGAAAGTTTTCGTAGTTTGCAGATGTAATGTAACTCTAATGATCAGGTGTGGATCAGTTGAATCATTATCACTCCATTCCATTGTTGCTTTAAAGTTTTGCACTTTTAAAAAAAGAGATTCTTCATTTAGCGCTGACAGAACAAAAACGCTTTTGTATAAAAAAAAATGAAGAATTTGTACTAATTAATAAACAATAAATGTTTGTTCTTGGATTTTAACAGAGCTCTCTCTATTTTAAAATTGAAAATGTATAATATGAGCATAATATGAGTTTATTTAATTTAATAAAATTGCATTCAATCACTATAATAATCATTTTAAGATTTTCTTTATATCGTGCATTTTTGGCTTATATGGTGGTTCAACAATAAAACATTTGAAACATGTTCCTTTAGCTGTAATATTGGTTTACTGTTAAATTAACCTCAAATTCAAATACAATTTCTAATTTATGGTCAGAAATCATTAAATGATTTATGTGGCCAAGCCTGCATTCCTGTGATTGTATTTTACACATAAAACACAGTTAAATTAGGGATATGTTGACTATTGGTTTCGCCTTTTTGTGTAGGCCTAGATGTGTTTTAGTATAGCCACAGACATGTGATAGAATACCCCACACACTCAGTCATTAACATGAAGTAAACAGTGTCCTATAGACTAGCTCAAGGCCGGTTTACAGCCTCAAATGAGCATTCAGTAATAATACATCCATCCGCCAGCTCTACTTCACGAGCTGTCTGTCGCGAAACTGAAATTAATGTTTTGATGTGTAAAATTCGTTTTGCAAACATAACTTAAAATGTCCACAACAACAACAAAAAATGTCATAGCATAGAAAGTTAGAATTGTTTGACCGACATTATTAAAATAATCATTAAACCCTTTTTCTGTGGAACACAAAAGATGATATTTTGTCTCAGAGAACATTTCCGAAAAATACACTCAAATTTATTTTAAATCTTTTTTTAAAAAAGGTTTAAGCAATTTAATTACATCAAATTGATGTAAAATTACATCAAACTGAATTGAAAAATCCTTACGTATATTAATTGAGTAATTGAACAATCCTTAATCAATTATTAAATTAAAATACGTAAGAATTATTAAACTCAATTTTATGTATTAGTTAAATTTCCTAACCCTTTAAAATAAGGCTTCAAATATATTTTTTTAGTGTATAAACCTTTTCGAACAAATACGCCAAAATTGTGCAAATCCTTAAAATTGTGCAATCCTTAAAATTGTGCAATCCTTAACATAAATGTTAGAATAATTTAGAATTTTAGATAAATGGTAATATAGCCTAATGATTGAATTAATTTAGGCGTTTAATAATTTTAAGAGAATTGTTAAAGTAGCCTACGTTTTAAAAATTAAGAAAATAGGCTATTTATTAAATGAAACAGCCTTATATTGAAATGAGAAGCCTTTAATTAAATAGAGTTACATAAAAAAAGACATAAAAACAAACTAGCTATTTTATATAGCCTAATATAATCATAATACTATCAATCATACAATTGTTATTTTCCCGTTTTCCATGATGACGTGTTTGCATGGTCGACTTCAAACTGGGAAATGCATTGGGTTGCCCCCTCTTTAAAGGCATTACCATTTATAATATTTAATAATCTATGTATAGGCCTAAATAGCCTACGTTAATGAAAAAATATATATATATTAATTTAGTGGGTCATCTTGAATTTCTCACGGGTCGTGTTTAGGCCGAGCATATTCCAGTGTACGAGGACAAAACATAATCATATAATGATTTATAATCCCGTTATTATGACTGTTGTGTCGCGGTTCTAATATGAAATGAATCGTAAACACGCATGATTAGATTGGGCTCCATCATATAAAGACATGTAACCCAAACACACACACACACACACACACACATACACAGCTTTGTTTATGTGATTTATGAGGACATTCCATAGGCGTATGGTTTTTATACTGTAGGCTATATTCTATCCCCTTACACACACACACACACACACACACAAACACACACACTCTGCCCCTGTCCCTAAACCTACCCATCACAGGAGACATGCTGCATTTTTACATTTGTAATAAAACATTGTTTTTTTTAATGTTTTTTAAGCTATTTGAAATATGAGGACATCAGGCTGCTAACACACAGGCGCCACCCCCAGCTCTCTCTCTCTCTCTCTCTCTCTCTCTCACACACACACACACACACACACACACACACACACACACACACACACAGTGCCTTTATAATGATCCATCATTGTAATAACATTATGAAGTCTCGAGTCTGTCATAAACATTCCTGAACACCTTTACAAGCAACATTATTTTAGGCCGTTCCATTATTTTAGGCCGTTCACACAAACAAAGATAAATGATATAGTTCTAAAAATAATTTCAAATATAAGTTACATAAGCCGTTATCGTTATTATAGTTGTTCTGTGGACTCTGGTATTCTTTATTTGGAATGATTTTTATAACTATATCTTTATCATTATAGATATTGTCTGGTGTGGACGGGCCAGTGTGGCATTAGGATTATTTTCACACTATTTTCGGAGATATTCAATATTCTGGCTTTAGTTCAGATCCTGTAAGATCTACTCATTGCTTTTAGAAACATTTTCAACCCAAACATGAACAACAAACTTCCATCACATAACAACACTGCAATAAGTTGTAAATGTATATTAATCTGCTGTGATTTGCATTAGAAACTTGGTTAATATAAACTTGGAGAACAAGCATCAAAACTCTCAATTTAAATGCAATATCTATAATACGAAATGACTTATAAATACCTTCCAAACACACATCATGTTATTAGGCGTTTATAGTGTATATCCAAATGTCATATCTAAACTATTCATCAGTTCTGCAATTCATCATAATTGAAAGTATATCTTTGGTGATTTTTCTGGAGGAAACAGCCAACACTAACCAGGCCGTGGACTATGTATCCCAGATCCAGGTCTGGGTCTATATCTCCGTCGAGGCACTCACTCATCGCACAGGTTTGATAGTAAAGTCTCGGGAACGCCGTAACACGGCCTGGCGCAGGGAGCGGTGGAGCAGTGCGCATGCGCAGGAGCATCTGCAACATTTCGTGACAACACTAATAACCTGCATGGATCACTGGCTCGAGAAGTCACTTCTCATTATGGTTATCCTGTCCTAGCTCAGAGTCCATCAGTTCATCGGTGTTTCCCGAAGCTCTGACGAACTTACACGATCATCGTCGAAGAAATAAACACCGCGACTGTATCCAGAACCGCTCTCGCAAACCTGTCGTTAATGATGTCACTCCGGTGGGGCAGGAACACGACTGAGATTGAATTAATGATTTTTAAAAAATGGCATCTGAGGACTATATTTTCTCAGTTATTTTGCCAGATTCAATCAAAAGCCATGCACATGGGCACTCTTCAAAAACTCTTAAATCCCTTCCCAACTAAAAGTCGTAGCCTAAAGGAAATTTGTAAACTACATATTCTAAATAAAAGAGATATAGCCTGTACAGACTCGGTGAACTGATAACGACGGAACTGATAAAGTTGATGATAGTTTCGGCAGCGGGAATTCTGCTTCACAGATGTTTATTTAGGCTATAGCAGTATTTATTATTATTTACAATTTTAAGATACAGTGTGAACATCACTGCTGAAAATATGCAAAATAGAAATAATAATTAACAAAAAAAGTGTTTGTGTTCAATGCATATGTTTTATTTTTACGACTAATGATTTCTAACAAACAGAAAAGCCTTTATCACATAATATTTAAAATGTGGATTAACTCGTTTGACTGATAAATGTCTCAAATTAGTACTTATGAAGAAGCCATGTAGCCTATATGATCATTATTTCTGGCAGTTAGGGCGAAATTAATGCTTTTTTTCCTTCCAAAATGCGCTGACAAAACTCGCAGGATGTTCTTGTTATAATACACTTAGAAATATAATCAACACATTATTCCAGAGTCGAAATGTGTTATCTTTCCACATTTATGTAAAAAAGTTTACTTTATAATGTCAAAAACAAGCTGAATAAATTGTTAAAATAATACAAGAATGATCTTTTCCATGAACTTTTCCCTAAAGGAGCACACAATGGAAACATGCATTAGCCTATAGCTTCTTAATAATGTGATGTGACAATTATTATAAATATGATAGCATAGTAGGCTAGGCTATAATAGATTATAGCCACGTCAATTTAAAATATTTAATTCGTGGTGTTGCAAAATCAGTCTATCAAGATGTAAATAATAATAGTTAGCTATTCTCTTTATTGTCACAGACACACATTCACGAAGAATAAAAACTGCAACGATGCAGTAGGCTACATTAGAAAAATTAAACATCCACCGATAAACACAATTTATTACACACTGATACAATTCAAGTTAGCAGATTATACACATCGTGCAAAATATGCACACTGAGGCAATAAACAATAGCAATAAGCTTTATTATTGCAGCATCTTCCTCCATGAACAGTCTTGGGTCACGTGTGTTAGGCGACAATTAAGATAAATATTGACTGTAGTAAAAGAATGGCAATTAGACCCAATCTCTTCTATATTTTGTATTCATAACACAGTGCGAGAAGCTTTGTTTTTTTATCTTTTAAATGAGAGCGCTAAATTGCATTGTATTGTCCAAAGATAAGACACATATAACTATATCGATGTGATATTCAGTGATATTCAGAAGGTTCAGTGGGGTTTAGCCCTAAAGGCATATGCAAGAGCATCAGAATCATATCGTGCTCTTATTCATAATCTTATTCTACAAGTTTATAAAATCCCGCCATCTGGCGCTTTTCGTGTAGCGGTTCCCATCATGGGATCATCATTTTATGGATTTAGTCCTACTTTTTATTATTCATTTTTAATTCAATAGTATGAATTAAACGGCTTGTAAACACACTTTATGGCTATAAAAAAAAACATTAGCCTACACATGAAATAGGCCTACGTTTCTCCTTAAAATTGAGTCAAGAAACACAGAGTTGTTTGGTTAGACTGCATTATAAGAGGAAGAGAGTTGGAGGTCAAACCAGAACAATTGGTCCAGTGTTTTTTTTTATTTTTTTTTTATCAACTCGTTCATATTCTTAGAGTGAATGTTTTATCGAGATGCATAACAACAGCAGTCGAACAACAGTCACAGTCAAACCCACTTCCACGCGTTAAAGCAGATAGGGTCTGTTTTGGAGGGTTTTTACAACACTCTTGCTCGTGACGTCTTGCCACCTCTCTACACACAACCCACAAGGGATCAGAGCAGAGGGTGGAGCTTCAGATGAGATCCATGAAGGTCTGAGCACACACACACACACACACACACACACACACACACACACGCGCGCGCGCACACACACACACACACACACACACGACTAGTTCAAAATCAAATACATTTATGTTCTTAATAAATAACAATAAATTGTTGTTGTACCAGTAATATCGCCAAGTTTTGTTTTTCAATGTAGAAATCTCAAATGTCATGATTTGCCCATGCAAGAGAGTCCCGGCACCTTTTTAAGCACTGGTATCTTGAATAAACTGTGTAATAATCCGAACGCGCCCCTGGCTCACACAGCTAGTGAGGAGGTGGGTTAATAACGAAGCGATTGTGATTGGCTAGATAAACACCTTGCTGTCTGTCGACGTGCAATAAATATCGAAAGTTATGTACAAACACCTGTAGTTCTACTCATTTCAACTGACTTGTGAAAACTGCAACAACAAAAAAAATCTAAATTCTTTGACATAGCCTATAGGCCTATAGCAACTTTTTTTAAACAGTAACACAAATAGTTACTTTCCCTGGTAATGAGTTACTTTTATTATAGAGTAATTCATTTACTAACTCAGTTACTTTTTGGAACAAGTAGTGAGTAAGTATAACTAATTACTTTTTTAAAGTAGCCTAAAGTTCCCAACACCGGTTGAGTGACAGGTCGATTGACAGCTGCCCAGCAGTGACGGCTTGAGTGACAGGTCGAGTGGCAGCTGCCCCTGCCACGCAGAGGTTTTACCCCCTCTCACTTTAATGTGTCATAGGCAATGCAGTGACACTTCCTGATGCTCACGCACAAAACACCATTTGCTCCGGTTTAACAGGAAGCGCGCGCCGTCAGTAGCGTGATGTGTGTGTGTGTGTGTGTGTCGCTCGTGGTTCCTCCCTGGTGTGCCTGACGAATCGTGAAGTAATCTGGGTAACGACAGGACTGTGTTTTCAACCTTTGCCTCCTGCCGAGCGCCAGTCAGAGGTTAAGCAAACTGTGACAGTAGCTAATCTGTGAACACAGACTGATAATGTTGCCGTTACTCGCAGGTCATTCAAGGTTTATATTAAAACAAACAATAATGGACAGTGATATTGTGAACCCTCTCCTGAACATAATCAAAGCTGCTAAACTATATCAGTCCATGATCACTTGACCAGCTTTACAGTGAAAACATACTTATATTATAAGTCATTATAAAGTCATAATTGACTTTTAACAGAATATTGCAGTATTACAAAGAAAGAAAGAAGTCATAAACATCTTGCATGGCATGAGGGTGAGTAAATGATTCGAGTATTTTAATTTTAGGCTAGACTCAGTCAGTGGACTTTTTTTTTAATGGAATCTTGCAGTGTTTACGATAAATGATTGATCAGTGCACATACATCATTATTGCTTTAATAATCTTGAATCAGAATAAGTTCCTCTTGCAGCATCTCTTCTTTGATGACGAGGGCGGGGCTATAACCTGTCAATCACATGAGATCAGCCAATAGCAAACCACAACCATCCAATCAATTCCCCACAGACACAATCAAGCCCCGCCCACATTTGTTCTTGTTCCAGAAGCTCAAATATGTCACAAATGACAAACTTTAATAAATAAAAAAAAACAGAAAAACCCCCCAAAAACAAAACGTGGCAAGCAGGGCAGCCTTTAATTTGTTTAAATAATTCTTTGGTTTTATAGACAAAGGATAATTTCAGAAACCTGAAAAATTATTTTTTATAGCATAACAATTATTTTAAAGAGCACTAAATCCTCATTGATCTGTTCTAAATCTCAAAACATGCATTTTCATGACTTCACTAGCATTAGGTGCTCCAGTGTTTCAGGTCTGACCTCTCAGCAGGTGCTTCAGGTGTCGTGGAGGCGCGAGTGTCTAAGACCAACATCTAAACTGGAGTGCCTCAGGGCTCAGTGCTGGGACCGCTTCTCTTCTCCATCTACATGTCATCACTGGGATCTGTCACTCAGAAATATGTTTTTTCCCATCACAGCTACACTGACAACACACAACTCTACCTCTCCTTCCAGCTGGAGGATCCGACGGGAGCGTCTCGCATCTCAGCCTGACAGACATTCACTGCTGGATGAAGGACCACCACCTTCAACTGCTTGTGGTCTCAGCCAACCCAACACTTCATCACAACTTCTCCATTCAACTGTAGGTTCGTCATCCATAACTCCATCCAGGACAGCCAGGAACCATGGCGTTGTGATTGATGATCAGTTGAACTTCACAGACCACATTACTAGAACAGCCCGGTCCTGCAGATTTGCCTCACACAACATTTTGGAGGATTCCTATCGGAGCTATACAACTCCTGGTCCAAGCTCTTGTTCTATCCAGACTGGACTATTGTTATGCTCTTTCCTTCCAGCATCTGTCAAACCTCTGCATCTGATCCAGAAGCTGCAGCAAGAGTGTGTTTATCGAGCCGAAGAGGCACTCCTCTCCTCATAAACCTGCACTGGCTCCACACAGCTGCTCGCATCAGATAAGGCACTGATTGAAGGAGCCATACATTGGGTTTGACTTGTCTTCTATTTCCTCTTTTCTTTATACTGTTGTGAATGTGCACATGTATCGTGACGTCATCGGTTACTGTGGGTGGGACGGGGGTGTGGTGTCTGTATTAGTGTGTGTGTGCTCCCCTGTGTGGAGAATCTGGAGGTTTGGGTCATGGCTGCAGGGTGAGCATGGGGAGGAACTTTTTTCTTTTTTTTAAAGAAACGCATCTTTTTTATCAACACTTGATCCATTACAGGGTGATCAAGATCAGGTCTTCCATCAGCCTGAAGGGGTTTATTCTGAGATTTTGAGAACACACACACACACACCTGAAGGGGTTTATTCTGAGATAATAACCGGCTGGATGTACATTATCCCGGTTATTACACAGCTACTTGACACATAAGTAAATAATTAGACACAAAATATTGATCTGAGTCTAAATATTTTATTAGCTCTTTAAAAGCAAAGCTTCCGCGGAGAGAGCAGTTTCAGCGGCGAGTTTAATTCTCAATAGTCGCAAAATGGCAGCATCTGCGTTTGTATGAAACAAGGGAGAGCGAGTCCACAGTAATGGATGACATAATTAAAAAACTGTTTTGATATTTTATTAGCTCACCAAAAGCAAAACTTCCACGAAGAAAAAACGATCCTAGCAAGCGTATACCTTATCTGCCAGAGAAAGGGTGGTGATGGCGCAGTGGATAAGACACATGCCTGTGGTGTGAGAGACCCGGGTTCGAATCCACTGTGAGACACCAATGTGTCCCTGAGCAAGACACTTAACCCCTAGTTGCTCCAGAGGCGTGCGACCTCTGACATGTGTAGCAATTGTAAGTCGCTTTGGATAAAAGCGTCAGCTAAATGAATAAATGTAAATGTAAATGTAAACTTCCGTTTCTGCGGTCGCTCTGTATATCTCTATGGCATCGCTGTCCAGGAGTAATTAGCTGGTGAAGTGGATTTACTTAATGTGAAGTTAACGAAAGTTATCATGAGGATTGTAATGTTTAAAGCAGATGTCTTAACAAATGTCAGTCGACCGGGAAGATTTTAAATCGAGCCGTTCATTCATAAAAACGCAAGATCGCTGTGAAAATACAGACCGGAAGACAAAAGACAACGAGCCAGCGCTGAAAAGGGGCGGGGCTACAGGAGCTCTAGCGCCAAAAGGGGCGGGGCTACAGGAGCTCTAGCGCTGAAAGGGGCGGGGCTACAGGAGCTCTAGCGGTGCTTACTTCAGGGACCGGGATGAGCCTGTGTTTCGGTTTTCTGTTGTTATAGAGTGCCGAAGTTATGACGTCACTTTGTAGGACAACTCGGAAGCTAGCGGCGCATGGGTTCCCTCTATCGAAAAGCTATGCATTTTCCCCATAGACTTTTGGAAAATCGCAAAAAATAAGATCTGTGTTCAACAAAGAGTTGTGACCCTTACACGTTTTGTCTATCGAGATAATCTTTACAAGGTAATCCAAAATGTAGCCTATACATTTTGAAGCCTAAATAAAGCCGTCAGATATAAAATGATAACGGTAAAAAGTAAAAAAAAAAACACAAGCAGGTTATAACTGGTGTGTTTTATGTCATAGATCAAAATGTGAAAATATGTAGAGGCTTTGTTAACCACAGACCTTATTTCAGGCAATTTAGCAAAAACCCATTCAAAAAACCCATAGACTTTAGGGCGAGGGAACCGGAAGTGCCAAAATGCTAACTCTGCATTGTGTTTTGGCCTACAAAGTGGCATCATAACTTCGGCACTCTATTTGGGAATAATGCACAGCTGGCGCGATTGACCAATCAGAATCAAGTATTCCAAAGAGCTGTGTAATAATAAACATTAACATCATGATTTATGGCAGTTGTACCCAGAAGTCATTGCGTACAGACGAACACCTGCAGAGAGCGGGACAGATGAGAGAGATGAAGAGAAACATAAAACCTGCTAGTTTCAGGAAGTCAATGGGTGAAGACACATTCCTCCATATGACCGATCACTAATGTATGTATATATTCCACTGAAGAGCCATGTTCAAAGACTGCTTATTCAGCGCTGCTGGCTTCAGACCATCACATTTCACGATCCATCATCTCCTGCATTCAGCGCCTGATGTTCACCTCTGAACACTGTGATGGTCCGCTTGTGGAAGATAATTCTCTGGTCTGTGAAGCGGGAAAACTCAGGTCACATGATCTCCCCATTATCATTCCTGTAAGCTTTCCCATCTGTCAGACCAGCAGCGTCGAGATTCCCCTCATCACTGCCGACCGATGCACACATTTTACTGCAATGAAGCACTTTCACATTATCAGGAGAAAAACATCATATCTGTTGGGTTTGCAAAAAAGCCCAAAACTCACAGGCAATGGATTTAAGACTTGGACTCCAAATTACAAACTCATGAATATGTCTGTTTTCCAGTGACGTTCTGAGGATGTATTCAATTAAAAAAACAACTGCAGTGTTTCTGCTGCAGAAAAAAAAAAAAATACTACATTTCAAAATTTTAATTTGAGAAAATTCAGAATTGTGAGATAAAAACGTATCTTAAAATTATCTTTTTAAAATGTTTTATTCCATGGCGCAAACAAGCTTTTATATAAAATACCAGCACAGATCAGTTGTCGGGTGTGTTTAGTGTCAGGTGACTGAATCAGGGCTCTGTTTCTCTGCTCTGTGATATTAAATCTCTGCCAATCAGAAACAGAGGCGTGGATTGGCTAGTTGGATGACCAGGTGACTGGTCGATCAGAAGGAGGTCAGTGAATGTTTTCCATCATTCGGGTGATTCTGACACTATGAATCCAGAGAAAACCAGGACAAACACCTTGACGATGTGTTGGTATGGAGATTCTGAGACGCGCTGAATTCTAATTTAACACGTAATTCTAGAGTTTTCTATCTTGTGCTTCTCTTCTTGAAAATTAATGTGTAAAATGAATATGATCTCAGTGCAGATCAGCTTAAACTGGAGCCAGATGCTCGATTATGATTCCTGCTGATCCAGACATCAGCACACACACACACACACACACACACACACACACACACACACACACACACACACACACACACACACACACACACACACACACACACACAGACACACACACACCCACACACACACACACGAGGACTCTTTCTAAATGAGGTAATGGTGTGGAAGGGAAACTCTGTCATGAAGTGTGAGTCTCATGAAGTGGAAGAAGGGATTTCTGAAGTGGAAGAAGGGATTTCTGCACGATACGCTCTCAAAACACTAAAGCATGCTGGGAAACTGAAGCAGAGCTTTATTACAGTCAATAAAAAAAAAACAGAAATCCCTCTCTCACCTCTACAGCTCCATAAACTGATTACAACGATCGAAAAATACAGGGCAACAGATTTGACCTCATTGACCTCTGAGGGAATGTGTCAGGCTCTTTCAGGATCAAACCTGTCACACTCCCGAACACAAAAGAATCCTGAGAACAACACACCGCTGTGGTCTGATGAATAAAACACACTGACACCCCCTCAGCAAGTCAACTTAAGTTCATCACTGTGATAAACACTCTGAAAACATGCAACCTTCCGATGTGTGCACTGATCAACCACCAGCCTTCACTCTCAATACAGAATCTATTGACAACAAGGTAAGATTGTTGTTTTCCATCCAATTTGGAAAGAAAAGGAATTTGAGAATAGTTGGGCTGGTGATGTTCATCATAACATCAGCTGAATTCCATATATATAACAAAAATTGCAGTCAATCTCTTAAAAAGTTTGGCGGTTGCCAGGAGAACGGTCCTTTCCTGACTGCATTGTGTTAGGTGTTGAAGTGTTACAAATTTATTAAATGTTTAATTTAGATTCCAATACCAATTTATAACTGAGAATGTGCATTTCAAGTTAGAATATCAGCTTTTCCAGCAAGAGAATCTGGCAAATCCTGTTTTTCTGTATTTGTCAGATTACTGAAACTCTTAATTGCTTCTTCCTGACATTCCTGTTTCCCTCTATTATAAGACCCTTGGTCCTGTTTTCTTAACTCTCAGTGTTTGAATAGGAATTTGATTTGGACCGAGATGGGCGACAGTTTCAATCTATAACTGGTTCCCTAAACCGGTTTACATCATTCACATGCTTTGTAAGTTCCTCCCATTTTAAGATTGTTATAATTGTGAGGGAATTGCTCCCTGAGTTAGACACGAGACGAGCGATCTTTGAAGACTACAGCAACAAACAAGCTTTTTGCTCAATAAAGAACCTGCAAAAGATACACTCGAGTCTCCTGGTCTTAGCTTCTGAGTTTCTACATTTGAGAAGAAATAAGTTTACTACAGTGTGAAGTTTGGTGGAGGGGGGATTATGGTGTGGGGTTGTTTGGTGGAGGGGGGATTAGGGCGTGGGATTGTTTGGTGGAGGGGGGATTATGGTGTGGGGGGGGGATTATGGCGTGGGATTGTTTGGTGGAGGGGGGATTATGGCGTGGGGGGGGGATTATGGCGTGGGATTGTTTGGTGGAGGGGGATTATGGTGTGGGATTGTTTGGTGGAGGGGGGATTATGGTGTGGGATTGTTTGGTGGAGGGGGGATTATGGTGTGGGATTGTTTGGTGGAGGGGGGATTATGGCGTGGGGGGGGGATTATGGCGTGGGATTGTTTGGTGGAGGGGGATTATGGTGTGGGATTGTTTGGTGGAGGGGGGATTATGGTGTGGGATTGTTTGGTGGAGGGGGGATTATGGTGTGGGATTGTTTGGTGGAGGGGGGATTATGGTGTGGGGGGGATTATGGTGTGGGATTGTTTGGTGGAGGGGGGATTATGGCGTGGGGGGGGATTATGGCGTGGGATTGTTTGGTGGAGGGGGGATTATGGTGTGGGGTTGTTTGGTGGAGGGGGGATTATGGTGTGGGGTTGTTTGGTGGAGGGGGGATTATGGCGTGGGATTGTTTGGTGGAGGGGGGATTATGGTGTGGGATTGTTTGGTGGAGGGGGGATTATGGCGTGGGGGGGGATTATGGCGTGGGATTGTTTGGTGGAGGAGGATTATGGTGTGGGGTTGTTTGGCGGAGGGGGGGATTATGGTGTGGGGTTGTTTGGTGGAGGGGGGATTATGGTGTGGGATTGTTTGGTGGAGGGGGGATTATGGCGTGGGGGGGATTATGGCGTGGGATTGTTTGGTGGAGGGGGGATTATGGTGTGGGGTTGTTTGGTGGAGGAGGATTATGGTGTGGGGTTGTTTGGTGGAGGGGGGATTATGGTGTGGGATTGTTTGGTGGAGGGGGGATTATGGCGTGGGGGGGGATTATGGCGTGGGATTGTTTGGTGGAGGGGGGATTATGGTGTGGGGTTGTTTGGTGGAGGGGGGATTATGGCGTGGGGGGGGATTATGGCGTGGGATTATTTGGTGGAGGGGGGATTATGGTGTGGGGTTGTTTGGTGGAGGAGGATTATGGTGTGGGGTTGTTTGGTGGAGGGGGGATTATGGTGTGGGGTTGTTTGGTGGAGGGGGGGATTATGGTGTGGGGTTGTTTGGTGGAGGGGGGATTATGGTGTGGGGTTGTTTGGTGGAGGAGGATTATGGTGTGGGATTGTTTGGTGGAGGGGGATTATGGTGTGGGGTTGTTTGGTGGAGGGGGGATTATGGTGTGGGGTTGTTTGGTGGAGGGGGATTATGGCGTGGGGTTGTTTGGTGGAGGGGGGATTATGGTGTGGGGTTGTTTGGTGGAGGGGGGGATTATGGTGTGGGATTGTTTGGTGGAGGGGGGATTATGGCGTGGGGGGGGATTATGGCGTGGGATTGTTTGGTGGAGGGGGGATTATGGCGTGGGGGGGATTATGGCGTGGGATTGTTTGGTGGAGGGGGGATTATGGTGTGGGGTTGTTTGGTGGAGGGGGGATTATGGTGTGGGGTTGTTTGGTGGAGGGGGGGATTATGGCGTGGGATTGTTTGGTGGAGGGGGGATTATGGCGTGGGGGGGGATTATGGCGTGGGATTGTTTGGTGGAGGGGGGATTATGGTGTGGGATTGTTTGGTGGAGGGGGGATTATGGTGTGGGGTTGTTTGGTGGAGGGGGGATTATGGCGTGGGATTGTTTGGTGGAGGGGGGATTATGGTGTGGGATTGTTTGGTGGAGGGGGGATTATGGTGTGGGGGGGATTATGGTGTGGGATTGTTTGGTGGAGGGGGGATTATGGCATGGGGGGGGATTATGGCGTGGGATTGTTTGGTGGAGGGGGGATTATGGTGTGGGGTTGTTTGGTGGAGGGGGGATTATGGTGTGGGGTTGTTTGGTGGAGGGGGGATTATGGCGTGGGATTGTTTGGTGGAAGGGGGATTATGGTGTGGGATTGTTTGGTGGAGGGGGGATTATGGCGTGGGGGGGGATTATGGCGTGGGGTTGTTTGGTGGAGGAGGATTATGGTGTGGGGTTGTTTGGCGGAGGGGGGATTATGGTGTGGGGTTGTTTGGTGGAGGGGGGATTATGGTGTGGGATTGTTTGGTGGAGGGGGGATTATGGCGTGGGGGGGATTATGGCGTGGGATTGTTTGGTGGAGGGGGGATTATGGTGTGGGGTTGTTTGGTGGAGGAGGATTATGGTGTGGGGTTGTTTGGTGGAGGGGGGATTATGGTGTGGGATTGTTTGGTGGAGGGGGGATTATGGCGTGGGGGGGGATTATGGCGTGGGATTGTTTGGTGGAGGGGGGATTATGGTGTGGGGTTGTTTGGTGGAGGGGGGATTATGGCGTGGGGGGGGATTATGGCGTGGGATTGTTTGGTGGAGGGGGGATTATGGTGTGGGGTTGTTTGGTGGAGGAGGATTATGGTGTGGGGTTGTTTGGTGGAGGGGGGATTATGGTGTGGGGTTGTTTGGTGGAGGGGGATTATGGTGTGGGGTTGTTTGGTGGAGGGGGATTATGGTGTGGGATTGTTTGGTGGAGGGGGATTATGGTGTGGGGTTGTTTGGTGGAGGAGGATTATGGTGTGGGATTGTTTGGTGGAGGGGGATTATGGTGTGGGGTTGTTTGGTGGAGGGGGGATTATGGTGTGGGGTTGTTTGGTGGAGGGGGATTATGGCGTGGGGTTGTTTGGTGGAGGGGGATTATGGTGTAGGGTTGTTTGGTGGAGGGGGGATTATGGTGTGGGGTTGTTTGGTGGAGGGGGATTATGGCGTGGGGTTGTTTGGTGGAGGGGGGGATTATGGTGTGGGGTTGTTTGGTGGAGGGGGGGATTATGGTGTGGGATTGTTTGGTGGAGGGGGGATTATGGTGTGGGGTTGTTTGGTGGAGGGGGGATTATGGTGTGGGGTTGTTTGGTGGAGGAGGATTATGGTGTGGGATTGTTTGGTGGAGGGGGGGATTATGGCGTGGGGTTGTTTGGTGGAGGGGGGGATTATGGTGTGGGGTTGTTTGGTGGAGGAGGATTATGGTGTGGGATTGTTTGGTGGAGGGGGATTATGGTGTGGGGTTGTTTGGTGAAGGGAGGATTATGGTGTGGGATTGTTTGGTGGAGGGGGGGATTATGGTGTGGGGTTGTTTGGTGGAGGGGGGATTATGGTGTGGGGTTGTTTGGTGGAGGAGGATTATGGTGTGGGATTGTTTGGTGGAGGGGGATTATGGTGTGGGGTTGTTTGGTGGAGGGGGGATTATGGTGTGGGGTTGTTTGATGGAGGGGGATTATGGCGTGGGGTTGTTTGGTGGAGGGGGATTATGGTGTGGGGTTGTTTGGTGGAGGGGGGATTATGGTGTGGGGTTGTTTGGTGGAGGGGGATTATGGCGTGGGGTTGTTTGGTGGAGGGGGGATTATGGTGTGGGGTTGTTTGGTGGAGGGGGGGATTATGGTGTGGGATTGTTTGGTGGAGGGGGGATTATGGTGTGGGGTTGTTTGGTGGAGGGGGGATTATGGTGTGGGGTTGTTTGGTGGAGGAGGATTATGGTGTGGGATTGTTTGGTGGAGGGGGGGATTATGGCGTGGGGTTGTTTGGTGGAGGGGGGGATTATGGCGTGGGGTTGTTTGGTGGAGGGGGGGATTATGGCGTGGGATTGTTTGGTGGAGGGGGGATTATGGTGTGGGGTTGTTTGGTGGAGGGGGGATTATGGTGTGGGGTTGTTTGGTGGAGGGGGATTATGGCGTGGGGTTGTTTGGTGGAGGGGGGGATTATGGCGTGGGATTGTTTGGTGGAGGGGGGATTATGGTGTGGGGTTGTTTGGTGGAGGGGGGATTATGGTGTGGGGTTGTTTGGTGGAGGATTATGGTGTGGGATTGTTTGGTGGAGGGGGATTATGGTGTGGGGTTGTTTGGTGGAGGGGGGATTATGGTGTGGGGTTGTTTGGTGGAGGGGGATTATGGCTAGGGTTTGTTTGGTGGAGGGGGATTATGGCGGGGGATTGTTTGGTGGAGGGGGGATTATGGTGTGGGGTTGTTTGGTGGAGGGGGGGTTATGGTGTGGGGTTGTTATTCAGGGGTTGGCCTCTTAGTTCCAGTGAAAGGATCTCTTAATGCTTCAGCATACCAAGACATTTTGGACAATTTCATGCTCCCAACTTTGTGTGAAGAGTTTAGGGATGTTCCTGTTCCAGCATGACTGGTCCATAAATACATGGATGAGGAGTTTGGTGTGGAGGAACTGGACTGAGCTCAACCCGAGAGAACAGCTCTGGGATGAAGTACAGCGAGACTGAAAGCTTCTCGTCCAACATCAGTGCCTGACCTCAGTAATGCACTTCTAGAAGAATGGGCAAACACTCCCATAAACACTCCTAACCCTTGAGGAAAGCTTTCCCAGAAGAGTTGAAGCTGTTATAGATGCAAAGGGTGGAGCAACTCCATATTAAACCCTACGGATCAGGAATGGGATGTCATTAAAGTTCATGTGCATGTAAAGGTAGACGTCCCAAAAGTATTGGCAATATAGTGTAATGCCGGACATGTGGAATATGTGGAACATGTGGGCCGGATCTGAGCAGACACTATGTTGCTGTCTGGGAAAGGAATGGCTCAGAAGAAAGTAGAAATGTAGAAATGGTCAAAGCCCAGATCACAGTCCAGTTGAAATGATTGAGAGACACAATTGAGCTGATTATCTGTATAGTACGACGCATCGTTGGAGGGACTAACCAACAGGTCACAACCGTTTTGCAAAACCATATTAACTTGTTTGCACCGCCGTCCTTTGAACTACATCGGTTCAACAATATAGGACTGTATTTTTAACTACGTAAGTTTGCAATGCTGTTTGGGAATATTCATTGAAACTATGGTTTTGCAAAACGCCAAACCGTTCAACCATGTAGGTAATGAAAGAACCTCAGGACAATGAACACCTAGCATCTATATACAAAACTATTCCACCTATAAAAGTCAATATTCTGTAGAGAATCCTTTACAGTTTATAATAGCCTGTAAGTGCTGAGAAGCTTCTGATGCTCTCCTCTTCCAGATCACTGATATCTTCAGTTTCCTACAGTCACTGTTTTCTTCAATCCCACCACAGGGTTTAGATCCAGAGACAGCAGGACACTTGATCCCTGAACCAAACTCTGGCAGATACTTGGGATCATTGTCCTACTGGAAAGTTATTACATTTTTGTTAAATATTTTAATTATAATTAAAATTATTATCTAAAATGACCAGATACTTCAAAGGCCTTGTCCGCACTAACACATTTTCATTTGAAAACGCTTCTTTTTCTCTCTATTTTGTCCTTTCGTCTACACTGAGACGGCATTTTTATTAATGAAAACACTCTCTAAAGTGGTTAAACTTTAAAACGTTTTCGTGTTGTAGTGTGGACTGTCAAAACGGAGGTATTTAAAAGCGATGATGTAAGTTTAGTCATGTGACGCATATTGTAATGTTTATACCGTATTGTGCTGTTCACTTTCACACTGTTGCTAAGATATGTTTCTTTGCACACTCTTCATATCACAGTCCTGCAAACATGACAACACATTCACTCACATCTGCTGCGGTAAAACATGAGCAGTTTTAGACCAAACATGTAATGGTGAGTGAGTGCGAGCTGGACGATCAGTCTGAGATATTTTGCTAAATAAAATCTCTAAATAAAACCTCTGGAAAATGCCAGTGTGGATGGACAGCGCTTTTAAACGAAAGCTCCATTTTCAAATTTATCTAGATTATTGTAGACGTAGCCAAATAATCCATGGTGCCGGTCACATGGACAAGATTTCCTCTTCCCGCAGAAACACTCCCAACACAAGCCTGACTCCATGATTTCGTACAAACCGCCAGCTGTCTCAGAACATGCATCCCAGTAACATTTCCAGAAGGATTTTGTATGGAGAGATGATTGAATACTCAGGCCATCCGGTTGAGGGTGGGATCGGCTTCAGCATTCCCAGTTCCCAATCCTGTTCCCGGAGATTGAGCTTCATCTCCTGACTGCACAGAGTGTTGGATCTGCTAGATCTCCAGGAACAGGACTGGGAAACACTGCCGGATCTCCAGGAGCAGGACTGGGAAACACTGCCGGATCTCCAGGAGCAGGACTGGGAAACACTGCCGGATCTCCAGGAGCAGGACTGGGAAACACTGCCGGATCTCCAGGAACAGGACTGGGAAACACTGCTGGATCTCCAGGAGCAGGACTGGGAAACACTGCCGGATCTCCAGGAGCAGGACTGGGAAACACTGCCGGATCTCCAGGAGCAGGACTGGGAAACACTGCTGGATCTCCAGGAACAGGACTGGGAAACTCTGCCGGATCTCCAGGAGCAGGACTGGGAAACACTGCCGGATCTCCAGGAGCAGGACTGGGAAACACTGCCGGATCTCCAGGAGCAGGACTGGGAAACACTGCTGGATCTCCAGGAACAGGACTGGGAAACTCTGCCGGATCTCCAGGAGCAGGACTGGGAAACACTGCCGGATCTCCAGGAGCAGGACTGGGAAACACTGCCGGATCTCCAGGAGCAGGACTGGGAAACACTGCCGGATCTCCAGGAGCAGGACTGGGAAACACTGCCGGATCTCCAGGAGCAGGACTGGGAAACACTGCCGGATCTCCAGGAGCAGGACTGGGAAACACTGCTGGATCTCCAGGAGCAGGACTGGGAAACACTGCTGGATCTCCAGGAACAGGACTGGGAAACACTGCCAGATCTCCAGGAAAACACTGCCGGATCTCCAGGAGCAGGACTGGGAAACACTGCCGGATCTCCAGGAGCAGGACTGGGAAACACTGCCGGATCTCCAGGAGCAGGACTGGGAAACACTGCCAGATCTCCAGGAAAACACTGCCGGATCTCCAGGAGCAGGACTGGGAAACACTGCCGGATCTCCAGGAGCAGGACTGGGAAACACTGCCGGATCTCCAGGAGCAGGACTGTGAAACACTGCCGGATCTCCAGGAGCAGGACTGGGAAACACTGCTGGATCTCCAGGAACAGGACTGGGAAACACTGCCGGATCTCCAGGAGCAGGACTGGGAAACACTGCCGGATCTCCAGGAGCAGGACTGGGAAACACTGCTGGATCTCCAGGAGCAGGACTGGGAAACACTGCCGGATCTCCAGGAGCAGGACTGGGAAACACTGCCAGATCTCCAGGAAAACACTGCCGGATCTCCAGGAGCAGGACTGGGAAACACTGCCAGATCTCCAGGAAAACACTGCCGGATCTCCAGGAGCAGGACTGGGAAACACTGCCAGATCTCCAGGAAAACACTACCGGATCTCCAGGAACAGGACTGGGAAACACTGCCGGATCTCCAGGAGCAGGACTGGGAAACACTGCCGGATCTCCAGGAGCAGGACTGGGAAACACTGCTGAAGAGGTTTGGATGGATGGATGGAGGTGAACAATGCACTATTGTTGTTAATTGAGCAATGCATTATTATGAGCTCAAAGAAAGCTTGTGTGCACAATGCAAGCATTCAAAATGGTTAAGACTGTCATATTCTGCTTACGTTGATCATCACAGCTCAAAAGTAAAATCATGTTAATGTCACAACGAAATGAAGATGTAGGATTAGTTTGAGGGCATCTGGAGTAGATATATCCGTGTGGATATTCCCAGTGCCGATGCGGCTGAAAGAGTGGATGGGGTTGCAAAACTGAAGCGTGTGAATTTGAACACATAGGAAGCTGAATGACATACAGAGGAATAACAATAAAAAAATAACTCTGGGAAATAACGTTCTACCCTCATCCGCAATACTTAGTATGATATTTCTATAAGCGAGTGTCTATCCTTCCATCAAACACGCGGAAACACCCAAACAAACTTAGCTTTTCTAGGAAAAATGTTAGATTTACTCTTTTTGGAATATCATTTTAATTTACTTTCTTTATTTTACAAATTTAAAATGTAATTCAAACACAATGGTAAATGGCACACAGTTTCCTCTACAAGCTCATTGATATTGTCCCGGTGGGTTTCACTGATGTTCAGTCGGTCACTGGTGACCAAAGAAGACAATCTCTAACTAACAGAATGATTATGACCAGAAAACATTGAACTCTTAAACCGCGTTCACACTAACAGTGATTGAATCATCTCTGTACGGCTTCCAGCTGTGTTTCCATCCACCTATTTATGCACATTTTGGGATAACACATTAAACGGAAACACCAAGATGTAAAGAAAAATGTGCATTAATAAAAAAGTGCTCAATTGAGGCGAATTATTTTTTTAATCTGATATAAAGATATAAAAAACGAAAACACATCAAAACATGTGACTTTGCCTCAGCGTCAGCTGTGATTGGATAACTGGAGTAACCAGTGGACCAATGGCATCGCAGCATCTCTAATGTTAGTTTGGTGTTTCTGAAACTCGAAGTGTGTGATCAGGATGATTGTGTGTAATTCCCTCCAGAAGCGTCTCACACACGAGTGTGTTCCCGAACACCAGCATCCGCACGCAGAGAACACGACAGCGTTTACTGTGTCTCTGACGCTCCACACACTCCTTCATGATGGAGGAGAAACGACCCCGATTACAGAAACTCAGTTTATTACTGATATTGTGCAGCTTTTATTGAGCAGGAGTTATTGACATGTTAAAGCGACAAACCGGGTTCGTACAGAGACTGTAAAATGAAATTCTAGGACTTTCAGGGACTTTAAGCAGTATTTTTTTGTTTTTCAAGGTCTACAATCTAAGATCTCATTCATCAAAAAAATATCGTTATCATCTTTCAAATTCTAAAAAATGCAAATAAAAGAAAATAAGTTAATAAAACAAACTGGTTCAAGTAAAGTGCAGCACAAGCACTGAGTGCGGTAACTTCACCCATTAGGACACTGTGACGAAGATATCGCTTTCCTCTTTCAAACGGATGTGTTTCTCACGAATATATGATTGAGCTGAAGATACGGTGACCAGACGTCCCGAAATCTAAACTGTTGTCCCGAAAATTATACTAAAGCAAAATATGAGTAGTTATTGTCTGATAAAACAAAAAAAACCCGATGGCTGCATCATTTCTTTTTTTTTAAAGTTCTACAACGATACCGTAGGTGCGGATTTAGATACTGATAAGCTCATTTTCATTCATTCGTTTCGTTGAGATGGCTGGTGTACGGCAGGGACCGGGAGGACTGTGTGCAAGTATCCATGGATTGCCACAGCGATGAAAGTAAAAGTAAAGTGTTCTGCAAAGTGTGTAAGAAAGAGTCTGGTGTTTCTCACAGAGGGGAGGCAGATGCTAGCAGCAAACTACACCGTACCTGCGATGGCACAGACCAACACGGTCTCGTCCTTTAATAAAACAGCTTCTGCTGAGCTGACCTCCGTGTTCCACAGTGTGGCCCACCGTCAATGAACAATGACATTTGAGTTCATTATTTTAATGTTTTTTGTGTCAGACTGATCTTTGAACAAAAAAATGTTTGGTTCAGGTTTGAACCAACAGGGAGGAGGTTTGTCTGCTTTATCCACAAATGTTAAATTCACAACCTTGGATGGAAACATAGCTTGTGTGAATGAATGGCCTTTTATAATGAAGACACTGGGAAAATAAGTTGTCTGATAGCAGTTTAATACAAATAAACAATACAGAGAAAACATCCATTGTGAATAAAACCGTAGCTATTGGTCCCGTAACAATAAATACTCAGGGTTTTGATGTGTGTGTGACCAGCTCAGGGTCTCTTTTGGTCAGTGTGTGTGCTGGGAAGACCGTATCTGTGCGGCGCAGCGTTCAGAGTCCTGTACCCCTGAGGGCCGAGGCCGAAGCCCAGCCGCACGCCGGGCCCCTGGAGGCCGTACGGGAGCCGGGGCTGATGGGCCGGGAACACCAGCGGCTGCACGTGTCGGCCCGGCGTGTGGAAGGAGAACTCGGGTGGGGGGCTGCTGGGTTTGGCCGGCGTGGACGTGGCCGGGGTCAGCTCGGACACCACCGCTGAAGACACGTACTCCGAGAGACTGAGCGATCCAGCGCCAGAGCTCAGAGACGGCCGGATCCACTCGTCCTTGAAGATCTGGACGGTGAGCGTGGAGACCAGCGCGCTCAAACGGTTGGTCACGTGAGCCAAGACCATTTGCTCATCAGCGTCTCTGCGGATGCGGACGTGGACGGAACCAGCCTGTGCAAAAACAGTGCGAGTTACAGAAAATACAGCTTTTAATGTTGTTTATATCTCTATTAATGTGCTAAAGCATGTGTAAGTTCATAAGTCGACAGCATTGCTGAGTATTTCCTCCTTAAAACTGCAGTGAACCAAAGACAGTCTCAAAAACACGGTGTGAAATCGCTGGTGTTTCTGACGTCACAAACGACCTTGTAACCAATCAGATCAACGTGTGATCGTCAACCAGTGGATCTCTGAGGGAGGGAGTGAGTGGAGGCGGGGCTCATTTGCATATTCATAGAACCGCGCTTAATAAATGAGGCAAGGGTGTCGAGTTTTAGGCTGTTTTAAAGGCATGAAGAGTTTTTTCATGGAAAAAAAAACGTTTAAATATGTCATGTTGGTGATCAAAGATGAGTTTTAAGGGATAAAATTATTGACGACAGGGTCTTTTAGATCTATCCGAAGCCTTATGTGAGTGTTTGCTGAAGAGCTCAGAGATCTGGGGTCAGTTGCATAAACATCGCCGTTACTAGTATGACCAACTAGAAGTTAATCAAGAGGCGATCAGTCTTGCTGTTTGGTATCATATTAGGCTGTATGTTTAAAAAAATAAAATGTGATGACTAACTTGTAAGACTAGTCTTATCAGTTTATGTAGCCGGCCCCAGGCCTTGGAGACATTTCAAAGAGGAGTGTTTTCAAGCAGCGTCACAATTCTATTACTCCCACAGTGGTTCAACCACGAGAACGATCAGGATATCAGTGGACAGACAGGGTTTGTATTTGATGTGAGCGCAAAACACATTCACTTCAGCTTACTGAACTTATAAACACTGAAAGTGTGCAAACTCTGATCAGTATTACTAGTATGGTGTTTACTGAATTTTGGATCACTGTGTTTGATAATATCATTTATTTATTTTAACATCAGTCTACTCCAGGGGTTCTCAAAGTCTACATTCAAAGGTCCAAATCTGAATTTTTTAACAATGTCAAAGGTCCGGAAATAATTGGTTATTACAAAACTTGTTTTTAATAAACATGCATAACAAATCAACGAATTTAAAAAATAAATAAAGTGCCTTTTGCATTTAAAGATACATTTATAACAAGTACAAAAGTGGCAAAACACTTAGTTTAAAGATCAGCATTTAATTTAGATTTTTTTCAAAATCAAAGACAGCAATAAGAGAGCCCTGGTAAGATCATTTCGGTTCTATACTTTTAATGAAGCTGATTGTTTTTGTTAAGCGCCTGCGACTTACTTTCATTTTGATTTGCGATAGTTCGCTGGTTGGCTTGATAGATGCTCAGCTGCTCATCTGTGGTAATGCTTGTTGCAGTAGCGTCGTCATATCTGGCTATAACATGTCTTTTAGCCTCTCACGCGTTTATTTTTTAGCATTTTTGTAAGGAGTCAAATTGACATATGTGGTTTTCAACAACCAGATGCATTTACACTTGTCCAGTTTCGTCTGGAATGCGGCCCAGACCTCCTCCTGAAGTGGTTTTTGAGCGATTGGATTTAAATCCGTCTCGAATGCGTTTCGGAGGGCATTACACCTGGTCTTTTCCATAGGTCTTTTCACGATCAGATATCATATCACAGAAAACGCATGAAGTGGCCAGGTGAGCTCCAAATCATGTCGCGTTACAAATCAAACAGAATGGCTTTGTGCTGGATCTCTGTCCGCTCCAATATTTGAAAACTCTATTTTCTTCGTCAATTTATTTTTCCCCTTAAACTGACTAAACTAAATGCTCACTGCGGTGAAGCTGTCGCCCGATTACGTCAAACTTCATACGCTCACTGGATGTCATGACAACAATATCACGGAGGAAAACTTTAAATATCTCGCTTTCGCTTTCATTTCGGACCATCTCCAAAAATACATTTAAAAAAACCCGAAACAAATTATTTTAACAAGCGTTTATCAAAGTAGTAAATCCACACTTTTAATCCCTTACACACAATTAGTGCTCTTGAAATACGAAATTGAGCCGGGTCCGGATTGATTTATCTCCGGGTCCGGATCCGGACCGGAGTCCGGAGTTTGAGAAGTGCTGGTCTACTCTAATGCATTAAGCCATGATAGCGTTTCAGAGCGTCCCCGAGGAAGGACGCGTTGTTTCGTGACATCATCGCGTACAATAAAAGTCTGATTTCATTGGCTAGACGCCAACCAATAAAACAACCCCATTTCCGCAACTGTCGTTGTATCTTTGTGAATGGCATTTTACACATTTGTGACTACTTGTCTGCAGCTTCACATTCAGAATACAGGTTTGTGACTATTGTCTGTGAGTGCAAATCTCAGCGTTCAAGTTCAGATTTTTATTTTACAGGTTTTCACATCGGAGCTGTGAGTGTAAATGTTCGTGTACAAGTACGAATATGTATTGTACAAGTTCTCAAATTCACATCTACGTGCTCTAGTTTTGCTACTATTTTACTTTCATTAAAAAACAGCCATAACACAAGTTTGTACAAAGCCTTTGTCAAGCCAGCATGATTTCAGTGTTCATTAACAGCACACGTGCTCAAAATCATCAGTTAGAAAGAAAATCTACACACCAAAGAGCCGAAGCCAATGGTCCAAAAGTGTTCATTTCTGACTTCCAGAACTCCATCCAGCGTGGACACCTGAAAAACATCAGGAACGAGTGATGAAGAAGAGAGCCCCGGCAGCGTAAGGCACGGGATACACTATATTGCCAATAGTTTTGGGACGTCTGCCTTTACATGCACATGAACTTTAATGACATTCCTGATCCGTAGGGTTTAATATGGAGATGCTCCACCCTTTGCATCTATAACAGCTACAAGCCCACGCCATAATCCCCCCTCCACCAAACAACCCCACGCCATAATCCCCCCTCCACCAAACAACCCCACGCCATAATCCCCCCTCCACCAAACAACCCCACACCATAATCCCCCCTCCACCAAACAACCCCACGCCATAATCCCCCCTCCACCAAACAACCCCACGCCATAATCCCCCCTCCACCAAACAACTCCACGCCATAATCCCCCCTCCACCAAACAATCCCACGCCATAATCCCCCCCCACGCCATAATCCCCCCTCCACCAAACAACCCCACGCCATAATCCCCCCTCCACCAAACAACCCCACGCCATAATCCCCTCTCCACCAAACAACCCCACGCCATAATCCCCCCTCCACCGAACAACCCCACGCCATAATCCCCCCTCCACCGAACAACCCCACGCCATAATCCCCCCTCCACCGAACAACCCCACGTCATAATCCCCCCTCCACCAAACAACCCCACGCCATAATCCCCCCCTCCACCGAACAACCCCACACCATAATCCCCCCTCCACCGAACAACCCCACGCCATAATCCCCCCTCCACCGAACAACCCCACGTCATAATCCCCCCTCCACCAAACAACCCCACGCCATAATCCCCCCTCCACCGAACAACCCCACGCCATAATCCCCCCTCCACCGAACAACCCCACGCCATAATCCCCCCTCCACCAAACAACCCCACGCCATAATCCCCCCCACCAAACAACCCCACGCCATAATCCCCCCTCCACCAAACAACCCCACGCCATAATCCCCCTCCACCGAACAACCCCACGCCATAATCCCCCCTCCACCGAACAACCCCACGCCATAATCCCCCTCCACCAAACAACCCCACGCCATAATCCCCCCTCCACCAAACAACCCCACGCCATAATCCCCCTCCACCAAACAACCCCACGCCATAATCCCCCTCCACCAAACAAACCCACACCATAATCCCCCTCCACCAAACAAACCCACACCATAATCCCCCTCCACCAAACAACCCCACGCCATAATCCCCCCTCCACCAAACAACCCCACGCCATAATCCCCCTCCACCAAACAACCCCACGCCATAATCCCCCTCCACCAAACAAACCCACGCCATAATCCCCCCTCCACCAAACAACCCCACGCCATAATCCCCCTCCACCAAACAAACCCACGCCATAATCCCCCTCCACCAAACAAACCCACGCCATAATCCCCCCTCCACCAAACAACCCCACGCCATAATCCCCCTCCACCAAACAACCCCACGCCATAATCCCCCTCCACCAAACAACCCCACGCCATAATCCCCCCTCCACCAAACAACCCCACGCCATAATCCCCCTCCACCAAACAAACCCACGCCATAATCCCCCCTCCACCAAACAACCCCACGCCATAATCCCCCTCCACCAAACAACCCCACGCCATAATCCCCCCTCCACCAAACAACCCCACGCCATAATCCCCCTCCACCAAACAACCCCACGCCATAATCCCCACTCCACCAAACAACCCCACGCCATAATCCCCCTCCACCAAACAACCCCACGCCATAATCCCCCCTCCACCAAACAACCCCACGCCATAATCCCCCTCCACCAAACAACCCAACCCCACGCCATAATCCCCCCTCCACCAAACAACCCCACGCCATAATCCCCCTCCACCAAACAACCCCACGCCATAATCCCCCCTCCACCAAACAACCCCACGCCATTATCCCCCCTCCACCAAACAACCCCACGCCATAATCCCCCTCCACCAAACAACCCCACGCCATAATCCCCCCTCCACCAAACAACCCCACGCCATAATCCCCCTCAACCAAACAACCCCACGCCATAATCCCCCCTCCACCAAACAACCCCACGCCATAATCCCCCCTCCACCAAACAACCCCACGCCATAATCCCCCCTCCACCAAACAACCCCACGCCATAATCCCCCCTCCACCAAACAACCCCACGCCATAATCCCCCTCCACCAAACAACCCCACGCCATAATCCCCCCTTCACCAAACAACCCCACGCCATAATCCCCCCTCCACCAAACAACCCCACGCCATAATCCCCCCTCCACCAAACAACCCCACGCCATAATCCCCCCTCCACCAAACAACCCCACGCCATAATCCCCCTTCCACCAAACAACCCCACGCCATAATCCCCCCTCCACCAAACAACCCCACGCCATAATCCCCCCTCCACCAAACAACCCCACGCCATAATCCCCCTTCCACCAAACAACCCCACGCCATAATCCCCCCTCCACCAAACAATCCCACGCCATAGTCCCCCTCCACCAAACAACCCCACGCCATAATCCCCCCTCCACCAAACAACCCCACGCCATAATCCCCCTTCCACCAAACAACCCCACGCCATAATCCCCCCTCCACCAAACAACCCCACGCCATAATCCCCCCTTCACCAAACAATCCCACGCCATAATCCCCCTCCACCAAACAACCCCACGCCATAATCCCCCCTTCACCAAACAATCCCACGCCATAATCCCCCCTCCACCAAACAACCCCACGCCATAATCCCCCCTCCACCAAACAACCCCACGCCATAATCCCCCTCCACCAAACAACCCCACGCCCCACGCCATAATCCCCCCTCCACCAAACAACCCCACGCCATAATCCCCCCTTCACCAAACAACCCCACGCCATAATCCCCCCTCCACCAAACAATCCCACGCCATAATCCCCCCTCCACCAAACAACCCCACGCCATAATCCCCCCTTCACCAAACAACCCCACGCCATAATCCCCCCTACACCAAACAACCCCACGCCCCACGCCATAATCCCCCCTCCACCAAACAACCCCACGCCATAATCCCCCCTTCACCAAACAACCCCACGCCATAATCCCCCTCCACCAAACAACCCCACGCCCCACGCCATAATCCCCCTCCACCAAACAACCCCACGCCCCACACCATAATCCCCCCTCCACGCCATAATCCCCCCTTCACCAAACAACCCCACGCCATAATCCCCCTCCACCAAATTTGGCACAATGCAGTCCGACAAGAACCATTCTTTAACAAATGTATGTAGAAGCGTCTGCATGCCTAGGTGCTTGATTTTATACAACTGTGGGATTGTAACACCTGAATTCAATGATTTAAAGGGGTGTCCCAATACTTTTGGCAATATAGTGCACATCTGATGAAGGACTAACCTCTCGGAGCAGTTTATCCAGCTGACCGATGACGTGAGATGGGGTGGTCTGAAAGAAGAGAGGACAGCCGTGAGTGTGTGAAGTCTGCGCATCACACAGGTTTCAGTACACACAGGTGATCACACACACCTGCAGCAGCACCTTCCCGCTGTACACACTCATCGGGTACATGGTGCCGAAGGTCATGAGGGCGATGGCCACAGCAGACGCGGTGTCCATCGCGTGATAGTTACTGCACAACAACCACACAACATCATCACATGACCAGCTGACGACATCCTTCAGATGTGATCAGACACAGAAGAGAGGAATTAAAAGAGATGTAGGCATAATACAATATGTGCCGTGTAATTTAATATGTATAGTAGCTAAAATACTCTGTTGTGGTTGGAGTGTAGAGTTAGGCTGGGTATTGACAAATTTCACGATTCTATTTGATTTAAATTCACAAACTTGTAATTCATGTAGATTGGATATGGATTATTTTGAATATATGTATCAGGAACAGTGTTTTCTCCAGTAATCTCTGTGAACTGAACATGTAAACTCTATAGGAATCCTGTCAGTCGCTGCATTACTGTATTATTACAGGCTACAATTAATCTGAAGACTATTATATACACATTAAATACAAGACAGTTTTTTGTCCTCGTATAAGGCCTCCTCGCCTGATCTACACCCGCGTGTCCTCGTATAAGGCCTCCTCCTCACCTGATCTACACACGCGTGTCTTCGTATAAGGCCTCCTCGCCTGATCTACACACGCGTGTCCTCGTATAAGGCCTCCTCGCCTGATCTACACACGCGTGTCCTCGTATAAGGCCTCCTCACCTGATCTACACACGCGTGTCCTCGTATAAGGCCTCCTCGCCTGATCTACACACACGTGTCCTCGTATAAGGCCTCCTCGCCTGATCTACACACACGTGTCCTCGTATAAGGCCTCCTCGCCTGATCTACACACGCATGTCCTCGTATAAGGCCTCCTCACCTGATCTACACACGCGTGTCCTCGTATAAGGCCTCCTCGCCTGATCTACACACGCGTGTCCTCGTATAAGGCCTCCTCGCCTGATCTACACACGCGTGTCCTCGTATAAGGCCTCCTCACCTGATCTACACACGCGTGTCCTCGTATAAGGCCTCCTCGCCTGATCTACACACGCATGTCCTTGTATAAGGCCGTCTCCTCACCTGATCTACACACACGTGTCCTCGTATAAGGCCGTCTCCTCACCTGATCTACACACGCATGTCCTCGTATAAGGCCGTCTCCTCACCTGATCTACACACGCGTGTCCTCGTATAAGGCCGTCTCCTCACCTGATCTACACACGCATGTCCTCGTATAAGGCCTCCTCGCCTGATCTACACACGCGTGTCCTCGTATAAGGCCGTCTCCTCACCTGATCTACACACACACACACACACGTGTCCTCGTATAAGGTCTCCTCACCTGATCTACACACGCGTGTCCTCGTATAAGGCCGTCTCCTCACCTGATCTACACACGCGTGTTCTCGTATAAGGCCGTCTCCTTACCTGATCTACACACGCATGTCCTCGTATAAGGCCGTCTCCTCGTATAAGGCCGTCTCATCACCTGATCTACACACGCGTGTCCTCGTATAAGGCAGTCTCCTCACCTGATCTACACACGTGTGTCCTCGTATAAGGCCGTCTCCTCACCTGATCTACACACGCGTGTCCTCGTATAAGGCCGTCTCCTCACCTGATCTACACACGCGTGTCCTCGTATAAGGCCGTCTCCTCACCTGATCTACACACGCGTGTCCTGGTATAAGGCCGTCTCCTCACCTGATCTACACACGCGTGTCCTCGTATAAGGCCGTCTCCTCACCTGATCTACACACGCGTGTCCTCGTATAAGGCCGTCTCCTCACCTGATCTACACACGCGTGTCCTCGTATAAGGCCATCTCCTCACCTGATCTCGATGAGCATGTAGGTGATGCCCAGAGCGAAGGCTCCCGCGAGGTTGATCAGCACAAACGGGTTCATCCTGGGCAGGAGAACGCTGCTCAGCGCCGGGATCAGTCCACACACACTGCACACACACGTACGTCTGAGAGTCAGCGTTCTGTTTATCACACACGTCTGAGCATCATCACTGTTTATCACACGTGACGGGGCGAGATGTTCTTACCTTCGGCTCAGATCGGCCACGTGCTCCTGAAGCCAGCTGGTGCTCGCAGCTGCACACACATACACACAGAAAATACTGTACATTTAAACTTGAATGCATAAATCTGGTGCGCTTTGAGAGAGTTGGACAGAGGATGTCTGTGCTTATAGCTATAAGCTCCCATTCTTGCCATAAAATTAGGTTTAAATCGACTGAAGCGATCTCCTGACTTAATACTCGTTCCCTCTTCTCAGTTAACTGAGGTTACGTTAGTAACAGTCGTTCCCTTTCGAGAGGTCTCTCGTATTGATTAAGTAGCTTACGCTATGGCAACCCCTTTCAAAACTCGTGCTTAATACTCCACCCCATACTATAGCCTAGGGCCCATAGAAGAGTAAAATTATGAGTCCTAATAGAGCCCAGGCCAGTGACAAGCCTCATATAGTGAACCAAGGAATGGGCCTTAAAAAAGGGCCTTAAAATTATTAAATATATAAGATCCGTAGTTCGAGTTCAATCAGGACCAGATAAACATTGGGCCTCATAGTTATGTGAATTGTCCTTAACACTTGTTATATTGAAAGAACCTTTGCATGCAAAGCAGGAACTTCCAGGTTATAAAACCTCATAAATGTGGACGGCGAGGCCCAGCCGGCCGCCGCACAGATATCTTCAATAGGTATTCCACTTTACCATGCCCATGACTAGGCCATGCCTCTCTGACGCCTACGGGGCAGTGAAGGCCCTAGACTCATAAGCCAGCGCGATAGCGTCCACTATCCAGAGCGATAATCTTTGCTTTGTGACCGTGAACACTTTGGTGCGGCCGCCAAAGCACACAAAGAGCTGTTCTGACTGCCGGAACGCTCCAAAGAGACTCTGAGAGCCCTGACAGGGCAGAGTAGATGCGGGTCTCTTTCGTCCTCTGGCGAGGTAGCGAATAGCCGATAGCGAAACTCCCTGCACTCTGAACGGAGTGGAGAGCACTTTAGGAACACACCCACACCTCAACCCTGGAGTCATTGGGCCCGAACTCAAACCAGGAAGCGCTTACTGGAAGCGCTTGCAAATCACCCACTCGCTTGACTGAAGCCAGTGCTAGCAAGAGAGCAGTCTTGAGCGAGAGAGGCTTCAGGTCAGCAGACCGAGAGGTCCCAGATAGGCCCAGAGCCGGGTCGAGGCGGGTTCAGCCGTCTGGCCCCTTCGAGGAAGTGGACGACCAGGTCGTTCCTTCCCAGTGATTGCCCGGCCACATGAGCGTGAGATGCTGCTATGGCCACTACGTATACTTTGAGCGTGGAGGGGGAACGACCCGTGTCCAAAAGCTCTTGTAGAAAGGATAGCACATTTGGCACTCCGCATGAGTGCGGGTCCCACTTAATTGTAATTTTTTCAACACAATATTCTACACGTTTATAATATGATTTTTTATAGCATAAATTCAATCTTTTTACATGAAATTATAAAGCCGCTTTTTAATTTGTAGGATGGGGTCCATCGCATGAGCATCATAGGATCATATTTGGGGGTCCAGGGCTAAATGATTCAAAAACACCCAGATTTACACTACAGTAGTAAAATTACAATACGCATGCCTTAATTTCTTCACTTGCAAGAGTTTGTGGAAAACTACATTTTCTGTGAAAACAGATTCACAAACAATGTCTTACAAATCTAGTGAAATCTTCCAATCATCTGTCCACAAAAATGTAGGAAATTATACAACATACGTAACTGGTGGCAATTGTGTTTCCTAAATGCACAGTAAACTCACAGAGGAGGAGTTCACTGCATTCACTCACTGCAAACTGATCCGCTCTGAGGAACACACCGGATCAGCTCTACAGAATACACACTTATTTAATAAAGTCGCACGCAGCCTTTTAAGTGCACTAAGCCATAGCACACATTTGATTTTAGTTTCATTAAGTTGGCTTGGAAAAGCCAACTTACTGAAATCCTATTTAAACTTATTATTAAGTTGGCTTGGAAAAGCCAACTTACTGAAATCCTATTTAAACTTATTAAGTTGGCTTGGAAAAGCCAACTTACTGAAATCCTATTTAAACTTATTATTAAGTTGGCTTGAGAAAGCCAACTTACTGAAATCCTATTTAAACTTATTATTATTATTATTAAGTTGGCTTGAGAAAGCCAACTTACTGAAATCCTATTTAAACTTATTATTAAGTTGGCTTGAGAAAGCCAACTTACTGAAATCCTATTTAAACTTATTATTATTATTATTATTCTTCTGACTCTAAAATTTAAACTCTAACTCGTCCTAGAGCTTTAACTCTACAAACTCCAAACTCGGGTCAGACCTTCAAACTGTTCTGACTTAGTGTGCTATATCTTTTCAGACTGATTTGACTTTCAGATTTCTTAAAAATTAATATTAAAAATCATAAAAATCCCATTGACTTTCATTGTAACAGTTCAAAATGAGCCAAGACTACGGTGGCCCAGTAGTCTACACCAAATAAACTCAAATCTAAATTCCCTAAAGCCTTGGACTCAATTAAACTCCCATTCTATATGTACTTATGAACTCTATCTATCTATCTATCTATCTATCTATCTATCTATCTATCTATCTATCTATCTATCTATCTATCTATCTCTTTCTAACTTATCTATCTATCTATCTATCTATCTATCTATCTATCTATCTATCTATCTGATCTTTCTTCCTTTCTAACTAATCTATCTTTCTTCCTTTCTAACTAATCTATCTTTCTTTCTTTCTAACTAATCTCTTTATTTCTAAACTAATCTATCTTTCTTTCTTTCTAACTAATCTTTCTTTCTAACTAATATTTCCTTCTAACTAATCTATCTTTCTTTCTTTCTAACTAATCTATCTATGTTTCTTTCTAACTAATCTATCTATCTTTCTTTCTAACTAATCTATCTATCTTTCTTTCTAACTAATCTCTTTCTTTCTAACTAATCTCTTTCTTTCTTTCTAACTAATCTCTTTCTTTCTAACTAATCTATCTTTTTTTCTTTCTAACTAATCTATCTTTCTTTCTTTCTAACTAATCTATCTTTCTTTCTTTCTAACTAATCTATCTTTCTTTCTTTCTAACTAATCTATCTTTCTTTCTAACTAATCTATCTTTCTTTCTTATCTATCTATCTATCTATCTATCTATCTATCTATCTATCTATCTATCTATCTATCTATCTATCTATCTATCTATCTTTCTTTCTTTCTAACTAATCTATCTATATATCTTTATTTCTAACTAATCTATCTTTCTTTCTTATCTATCTATCTATCTATCTATCTATCTATCTATCTATCTATCTATCTATCTATCTATCTATCTATCTATCTATCTATCTTTCTTTCTTTCTTTCTTTCTTTCTAACTAATCTATCTTTCTTTATTTCTTTCAAACTAATCTATCTTTCTTTCTTTCTAACTAATCTATCTTTCTTTCTTTCTAACTAATATTTCCTTCTAACTAATCTATCTTTCTTTCTTTCTAACTAATCTATCTATGTTTCTTTCTAACTAATCTCTTTCTTTCTAACTAATCTATCTATCTTTCTTTCTAACTAATCTATCTTTCTTTATTTCTTTCAAACTAATCTATCTTTTTTCTTTCTAACTAATCTATCTTTCTTTCTTTCTAACTAATCTATCTTTCTTTCTTTCTAACTAATCTATCTTTATTTCTTTATTTCTTTCTAACTAATCTATCTTTTTTTCTTTCTAACTAATCTATCTTTCTTTATTTCTTTCAAACTAATCTATCTTTATTTCTTTATTTCTTTCTAACTAATCTATCTATGTTTCTTTCTAACTAATCTATCTTTCTTTCTAACTAATCTATCTATGTTTCTTTCTAAATAATCTATCTATCTTTCTTTCTAACTAATCTCTTTCTTTCTAACTAATCTATCTATCTTTCTTTCTAACTAATCTCTTTCTTTCTAACTAATCTCTTTCTTTCTTTCTAACTAATCTCTTTCTTTCTAACTAATCTATCTTTCTTTCTTTCTAACTACTCTATCTTTCTTTCATTCTAACTAATCTATCTTTCTTTCTAACTAATCTATCTATCTTTCTTTCTAACTAATCTATCTTTCTTTCTTTCTTTCTTGCTAATCTTTTTTCTTTCTTTCTTTCTTACTAATCTATCTTTCTTTCTTTCTTACTAATCTTTTTCTTTCTTTCTTTCTTACTAATCTATCTTTCTTTCTTTCTTACTAATCTATCTTTCTTTCATTCTTACTAATCTTTTTTTCTTTCTTTCTTTCTTACTAATCTATCTTTCTTTCTTTCTTACTAATCTATCTTTCTTTCATTCTTACTAATCTTTTTTTCTTTCTTTCTGTCTTACTAATCTATCTTTCTTTCTTTCTTACTAATCTTTTTTTCTATCTTTCTTTCTTACTAATCTATCTTTCTTTCTTACTAATCTTTTTTTCTTTCTTTCTTTCTAACTAATCTATCTTTCTTTCTTTCTTACTAATCTTGTTTTCTTTCTTTCTTTCTTACTAATCTTTTTTTCTTTCTTTCTTACTAATCTTTTTTCTTTCTTTCTTTCTAACTAATCTATCTTTCTTTCTTACTAATCTATCTTTCTTTCTTTCTTACTAATCTTTTTTTTCTTTCTTTCTAACTAATCTATCTTTCTTTCTTTCTTGCTAATCTTTTTTTCTTTCTTTCTTTCTTACTAATCTATCTTTCTTTCTTTCTAATCTTTTTTCTTTCTTTCTTACTAATCTATCTTTCTTTCTTACTAATCTTTTTTTCTTTCTTTCTTACTAATCTTTTTTCTTTCTTTCTAACTAATCTATCTTTCTTTCTTACTAATCTTTTTTTCTTTCTTTCTTTCTTTCTTACTAATCTTTTTTTCTTTCTTTCTTTCTTTCTAACTAATCTTTTTTTTCTTTCTTTCTAACTAATCTATCTTTCTTTCTTTCTTTCTTGCTAATCTTTTTTCTTTCTTTCTTTCTTACTAATCTATCCTTCTTTCTTTCTTACTAATCTTTTTTTCTTTCTTTCTTACTAATCTATCTTTCTTTCTTTCTTACTAATCTTTTTTTCTTTCTTTCTTACTAATCTTTTTTCTTTCTTTCTAACTAATCTATCTTTCTTTCTTACTAATCTTTTTTTCTTTCTTTCTTTCTTTCTTACTAATCTTTTTTTTCTTTCTTTCTAACTAATCTATCTTTCTTTCTTTCTTTCTTGCTAATCTTTTTTCTTTCTTTCTTACTAATCTTTTTTCTTTCTTTCTTTTTAACTAATCTATCTTTCTTTCTTACTAATCTTTTTTTCTTTCTTTCTTTCTTACTAATCTTTTTTTTCTTTCTTTCTAACTAATCTATCTTTCTTTCTTTCTTGCTAATCTTTTTTTCTTTCTTTCTTTCTTACTAATCTATCTTTCTTTCTTACTAATCTTTTTTTCTTTCTTTCTTACTAATCTTTTTTTCTTTCTTTCTTTCTTTCTTACTAATCTTTTTTTTCTTTCTTTCTAACTAATCTATCTTTCTTTCTTTCTTTCTTGCTAATCTTTTTTTCTTTCTTTCTTTCTAACTAATCTATCTTTCTTTCTTTCTTACTAATCTTTTTTTCTTTCTTTCTTACTAATCTTTTTTCTTTCTTTCTAACTAATCTATCTTTCTTTCTTACTAATCTTTTTTTCTTTCTTTCTTTCTTACTAATCTTTTTTTTCTTTCTTTCTAACTAATCTATCTTTCTTTCTTACTAATCTTTTTTTCTTTCTTTCTTTCTTTCTTACTAATCTTTTTTTTCTTTCTTTCTAACTAATCTATCTTTCTTTCTTTCTTTCTTGCTAATCTTTTTTTCTTTCTTTCTTTCTTACTAATCTATCTTTCTTTCTTTCTTACTAATCTTTTTTTCTTTCTTTCTTACTAATCTTTTTTCTTTCTTTCTTTCTAACTAATCTATCTTTCTTTCTTACTAATCTTTCTTTCTTTCTTACTAATCTTTTTTCTTTCTTTCTAACTAATCTATCTTTCTTTCTTTCTTACTAATCTTTTTCTTTCTTTCTTTCTTACTAATCTATCTTTCTTTCTTACTAATCTATCTTTCTTTCTTTCTAACTAATCTATCTTTCTTTCTTTCTTACTAATCTATCTTTCTTTCTTACTAATCTTTTTTCTCTCTGTCTAACTAATCTATCTATCTTTCTTACTAATCAATCTTTCTCTTACTAATCTATCTTTTTTTCTTTCTTACTAATCTATCTTTCTTTCCTTCTTTCTTTCTAACTAATCTATCTTTCTTTCTTACTAATCTTTTTTTATTTTTTTATTTCTAACTAATCTATCTTTCTTTCTCTTTCTTACTAATCTATCTTTCTTTCTTTCTTACTATTTTTTTCTTTCTTTCTTTCTTACTAATCTATCTTTCTTTCTTTCTTACTAATCTATCTTTCTTTCTTTCTAACTAATCTATCTTTCTTTCTTACTAATCTTTTTTTATTTTTTTATTTCTAACTAATCTATCTTTCTTTCTTTCTTTCTTTCTAACTAATCTATCTTTCTTTCTTTCTTACTAATCTTTTTTTTATCTTTCTTTCTAACTAATCTATCTTTCTTTCTTTCTTACTGAACTATAAACTAATTAAACTTTAAACTAATTTAAACTTTAAACTTCTTCAAACTTATTGGTCCAAACTTTCACAAGCCAACTTAAAGTTTGTCTCGACGAACTTTTTCTAGTTATTATTATTATTCTTCTGACTCTAAAATTTAAACTCTAACTCGTCCTAGAGCTTTAACTCTACAAACTCCAAACTCGGGTCAGACCTTCAAACTGTTCTGACTTAGTGTGCTATATCTTTTCAGACTGATTTGACTTTCAGATTTCTTAAAAATTAATATTAAAAATCATAAAAATCCCATTGACTTTCATTGTAACAGTTCAAAATGAGCCAAGACTACGGTGGCCCAGTAGTCTACACCAAATAAACTCAAATCTAAATTCCCTAAAGCCTTGGACTCAATTAAACTCCCATTCTATATGTACTTATGAACTCTATCTATCTATCTATCTATCTATCTATCTATCTATCTATCTATCTATCTATCTATCTATCTATCTATCTATCTCTTTCTAACTTATCTATCTATCTATCTATCTATCTATCTATCTATCTATCTATCTATCTGATCTTTCTTCCTTTCTAACTAATCTATCTTTCTTCCTTTCTAACTAATCTATCTTTCTTTCTTTCTAACTAATCTCTTTATTTCTAAACTAATCTATCTTTCTTTCTTTCTAACTAATCTTTCTTTCTAACTAATATTTCCTTCTAACTAATCTATCTTTCTTTCTTTCTAACTAATCTATCTATGTTTCTTTCTAACTAATCTATCTATCTTTCTTTCTAACTAATCTATCTATCTTTCTTTCTAACTAATCTCTTTCTTTCTAACTAATCTCTTTCTTTCTTTCTAACTAATCTCTTTCTTTCTAACTAATCTATCTTTTTTTCTTTCTAACTAATCTATCTTTCTTTCTTTCTAACTAATCTATCTTTCTTTCTTTCTAACTAATCTATCTTTCTTTCTTTCTAACTAATCTATCTTTCTTTCTAACTAATCTATCTTTCTTTCCTATCTATCTATCTATCTATCTATCTATCTATCTATCTATCTATCTATCTATCTATCTATCTATCTATCTATCTATCTATCTATCTATCTTTCTTTCTTTCTAACTAATCTATCTATATATCTTTATTTCTAACTAATCTATCTTTCTTTCTTATCTATCTATCTATCTATCTATCTATCTATCTATCTATCTATCTATCTATCTATCTATCTATCTATCTTTCTTTCTTTCTTTCTTTCTTTCTAACTAATCTATCTTTCTTTATTTCTTTCAAACTAATCTATCTTTCTTTCTTTCTAACTAATCTATCTTTCTTTCTTTCTAACTAATATTTCCTTCTAACTAATCTATCTTTCTTTCTTTCTAACTAATCTATCTATGTTTCTTTCTAACTAATCTCTTTCTTTCTAACTAATCTATCTATCTTTCTTTCTAACTAATCTATCTTTCTTTATTTCTTTCAAACTAATCTATCTTTTTTCTTTCTAACTAATCTATCTTTCTTTCTTTCTAACTAATCTATCTTTCTTTCTTTCTAACTAATCTATCTTTATTTCTTTATTTCTTTCTAACTAATCTATCTTTTTTTCTTTCTAACTAATCTATCTTTCTTTATTTCTTTCAAACTAATCTATCTTTATTTCTTTATTTCTTTCTAACTAATCTATCTATGTTTCTTTCTAACTAATCTATCTTTCTTTCTAACTAATCTATCTATGTTTCTTTCTAAATAATCTATCTATCTTTCTTTCTAACTAATCTCTTTCTTTCTAACTAATCTATCTATCTTTCTTTCTAACTAATCTCTTTCTTTCTAACTAATCTCTTTCTTTCTTTCTAACTAATCTCTTTCTTTCTAACTAATCTATCTTTCTTTCTTTCTAACTACTCTATCTTTCTTTCATTCTAACTAATCTATCTTTCTTTCTAACTAATCTATCTATCTTTCTTTCTAACTAATCTATCTTTCTTTCTTTCTTTCTTGCTAATCTTTTTTCTTTCTTTCTTTCTTACTAATCTATCTTTCTTTCTTTCTTACTAATCTTTTTCTTTCTTTCTTTCTTACTAATCTATCTTTCTTTCTTTCTTACTAATCTATCTTTCTTTCATTCTTACTAATCTTTTTTTCTTTCTTTCTTTCTTACTAATCTATCTTTCTTTCTTTCTTACTAATCTATCTTTCTTTCATTCTTACTAATCTTTTTTTCTTTCTTTCTGTCTTACTAATCTATCTTTCTTTCTTTCTTACTAATCTTTTTTTCTATCTTTCTTTCTTACTAATCTATCTTTCTTTCTTACTAATCTTTTTTTCTTTCTTTCTTTCTAACTAATCTATCTTTCTTTCTTTCTTACTAATCTTGTTTTCTTTCTTTCTTTCTTACTAATCTTTTTTTCTTTCTTTCTTACTAATCTTTTTTCTTTCTTTCTTTCTAACTAATCTATCTTTCTTTCTTACTAATCTATCTTTCTTTCTTTCTTACTAATCTTTTTTTTCTTTCTTTCTAACTAATCTATCTTTCTTTCTTTCTTGCTAATCTTTTTTTCTTTCTTTCTTTCTTACTAATCTATCTTTCTTTCTTTCTAATCTTTTTTCTTTCTTTCTTACTAATCTATCTTTCTTTCTTACTAATCTTTTTTTCTTTCTTTCTTACTAATCTTTTTTCTTTCTTTCTAACTAATCTATCTTTCTTTCTTACTAATCTTTTTTTCTTTCTTTCTTTCTTTCTTACTAATCTTTTTTTCTTTCTTTCTTTCTTTCTAACTAATCTTTTTTTTCTTTCTTTCTAACTAATCTATCTTTCTTTCTTTCTTTCTTGCTAATCTTTTTTCTTTCTTTCTTTCTTACTAATCTATCCTTCTTTCTTTCTTACTAATCTTTTTTTCTTTCTTTCTTACTAATCTATCTTTCTTTCTTTCTTACTAATCTTTTTTTCTTTCTTTCTTACTAATCTTTTTTCTTTCTTTCTAACTAATCTATCTTTCTTTCTTACTAATCTTTTTTTCTTTCTTTCTTTCTTTCTTACTAATCTTTTTTTTCTTTCTTTCTAACTAATCTATCTTTCTTTCTTTCTTTCTTGCTAATCTTTTTTCTTTCTTTCTTACTAATCTTTTTTCTTTCTTTCTTTTTAACTAATCTATCTTTCTTTCTTACTAATCTTTTTTTCTTTCTTTCTTTCTTACTAATCTTTTTTTTCTTTCTTTCTAACTAATCTATCTTTCTTTCTTTCTTGCTAATCTTTTTTTCTTTCTTTCTTTCTTACTAATCTATCTTTCTTTCTTACTAATCTTTTTTTCTTTCTTTCTTACTAATCTTTTTTTCTTTCTTTCTTTCTTTCTTACTAATCTTTTTTTTCTTTCTTTCTAACTAATCTATCTTTCTTTCTTTCTTTCTTGCTAATCTTTTTTTCTTTCTTTCTTTCTAACTAATCTATCTTTCTTTCTTTCTTACTAATCTTTTTTTCTTTCTTTCTTACTAATCTTTTTTCTTTCTTTCTAACTAATCTATCTTTCTTTCTTACTAATCTTTTTTTCTTTCTTTCTTTCTTACTAATCTTTTTTTTCTTTCTTTCTAACTAATCTATCTTTCTTTCTTACTAATCTTTTTTTCTTTCTTTCTTTCTTTCTTACTAATCTTTTTTTTCTTTCTTTCTAACTAATCTATCTTTCTTTCTTTCTTTCTTGCTAATCTTTTTTTCTTTCTTTCTTTCTTACTAATCTATCTTTCTTTCTTTCTTACTAATCTTTTTTTCTTTCTTTCTTACTAATCTTTTTTCTTTCTTTCTTTCTAACTAATCTATCTTTCTTTCTTACTAATCTTTCTTTCTTTCTTACTAATCTTTTTTCTTTCTTTCTAACTAATCTATCTTTCTTTCTTTCTTACTAATCTTTTTCTTTCTTTCTTTCTTACTAATCTATCTTTCTTTCTTACTAATCTATCTTTCTTTCTTTCTAACTAATCTATCTTTCTTTCTTTCTTACTAATCTATCTTTCTTTCTTACTAATCTTTTTTCTCTCTGTCTAACTAATCTATCTATCTTTCTTACTAATCAATCTTTCTCTTACTAATCTATCTTTTTTTCTTTCTTACTAATCTATCTTTCTTTCCTTCTTTCTTTCTAACTAATCTATCTTTCTTTCTTACTAATCTTTTTTTATTTTTTTATTTCTAACTAATCTATCTTTCTTTCTCTTTCTTACTAATCTATCTTTCTTTCTTTCTTACTATTTTTTTCTTTCTTTCTTTCTTACTAATCTATCTTTCTTTCTTTCTTACTAATCTATCTTTCTTTCTTTCTAACTAATCTATCTTTCTTTCTTACTAATCTTTTTTTATTTTTTTATTTCTAACTAATCTATCTTTCTTTCTTTCTTTCTTTCTAACTAATCTATCTTTCTTTCTTTCTTACTAATCTTTTTTTTATCTTTCTTTCTAACTAATCTATCTTTCTTTCTTTCTTACTGAACTATAAACTAATTAAACTTTAAACTAATTTAAACTTTAAACTTCTTCAAACTTATTGGTCCAAACTTTCACAAGCCAACTTAAAGTTTGTCTCGACGAACTTTTTCTAGTTATTCTTCTGACTCTAAAATTTAAACTCTAACTCGTCCTAGAGCTTTAACTCTACAAACTCCAAACTCGGGTCAGACCTTCAAACTGTTCTGACTTAGTGTGCTATATCTTTTCAGACTGATTTGACTTTCAGATTTCTTAAAAATTAATATTAAAAATCATAAAAATCCCATTGACTTTCATTGTAACAGTTCAAAATGAGCCAAGACTACGGTGGCCCAGTAGTCTACACCAAATAAACTCAAATCTAAATTCCCTAAAGCCTTGGACTCAATTAAACTCCCATTCTATATGTACTTATGAACTCTATCTATCTATCTATCTATCTATCTATCTATCTATCTATCTATCTATCTATCTATCTATCTATCTATCTATCTATCTATCTCTTTCTAACTTATCTATCTATCTATCTATCTATCTATCTATCTATCTATCTATCTATCTGATCTTTCTTCCTTTCTAACTAATCTATCTTTCTTCCTTTCTAACTAATCTATCTTTCTTTCTTTCTAACTAATCTCTTTATTTCTAAACTAATCTATCTTTCTTTCTTTCTAACTAATCTTTCTTTCTAACTAATATTTCCTTCTAACTAATCTATCTTTCTTTCTTTCTAACTAATCTATCTATGTTTCTTTCTAACTAATCTATCTATCTTTCTTTCTAACTAATCTATCTATCTTTCTTTCTAACTAATCTCTTTCTTTCTAACTAATCTCTTTCTTTCTTTCTAACTAATCTCTTTCTTTCTAACTAATCTATCTTTTTTTCTTTCTAACTAATCTATCTTTCTTTCTTTCTAACTAATCTATCTTTCTTTCTTTCTAACTAATCTATCTTTCTTTCTTTCTAACTAATCTATCTTTCTTTCTAACTAATCTATCTTTCTTTCTTATCTATCTATCTATCTATCTATCTATCTATCTATCTATCTATCTATCTATCTATCTATCTATCTATCTATCTATCTATCTATCTATCTTTCTTTCTTTCTAACTAATCTATCTATATATCTTTATTTCTAACTAATCTATCTTTCTTTCTTATCTATCTATCTATCTATCTATCTATCTATCTATCTATCTATCTATCTATCTATCTATCTATCTATCTATCTTTCTTTCTTTCTTTCTTTCTTTCTAACTAATCTATCTTTCTTTATTTCTTTCAAACTAATCTATCTTTCTTTCTTTCTAACTAATCTATCTTTCTTTCTTTCTAACTAATATTTCCTTCTAACTAATCTATCTTTCTTTCTTTCTAACTAATCTATCTATGTTTCTTTCTAACTAATCTCTTTCTTTCTAACTAATCTATCTATCTTTCTTTCTAACTAATCTATCTTTCTTTATTTCTTTCAAACTAATCTATCTTTTTTCTTTCTAACTAATCTATCTTTCTTTCTTTCTAACTAATCTATCTTTCTTTCTTTCTAACTAATCTATCTTTATTTCTTTATTTCTTTCTAACTAATCTATCTTTTTTTCTTTCTAACTAATCTATCTTTCTTTATTTCTTTCAAACTAATCTATCTTTATTTCTTTATTTCTTTCTAACTAATCTATCTATGTTTCTTTCTAACTAATCTATCTTTCTTTCTAACTAATCTATCTATGTTTCTTTCTAAATAATCTATCTATCTTTCTTTCTAACTAATCTCTTTCTTTCTAACTAATCTATCTATCTTTCTTTCTAACTAATCTCTTTCTTTCTAACTAATCTCTTTCTTTCTTTCTAACTAATCTCTTTCTTTCTAACTAATCTATCTTTCTTTCTTTCTAACTACTCTATCTTTCTTTCATTCTAACTAATCTATCTTTCTTTCTAACTAATCTATCTATCTTTCTTTCTAACTAATCTATCTTTCTTTCTTTCTTTCTTGCTAATCTTTTTTCTTTCTTTCTTTCTTACTAATCTATCTTTCTTTCTTTCTTACTAATCTTTTTCTTTCTTTCTTTCTTACTAATCTATCTTTCTTTCTTTCTTACTAATCTATCTTTCTTTCATTCTTACTAATCTTTTTTTCTTTCTTTCTTTCTTACTAATCTATCTTTCTTTCTTTCTTACTAATCTATCTTTCTTTCATTCTTACTAATCTTTTTTTCTTTCTTTCTGTCTTACTAATCTATCTTTCTTTCTTTCTTACTAATCTTTTTTTCTATCTTTCTTTCTTACTAATCTATCTTTCTTTCTTACTAATCTTTTTTTCTTTCTTTCTTTCTAACTAATCTATCTTTCTTTCTTTCTTACTAATCTTGTTTTCTTTCTTTCTTTCTTACTAATCTTTTTTTCTTTCTTTCTTACTAATCTTTTTTCTTTCTTTCTTTCTAACTAATCTATCTTTCTTTCTTACTAATCTATCTTTCTTTCTTTCTTACTAATCTTTTTTTTCTTTCTTTCTAACTAATCTATCTTTCTTTCTTTCTTGCTAATCTTTTTTTCTTTCTTTCTTTCTTACTAATCTATCTTTCTTTCTTTCTAATCTTTTTTCTTTCTTTCTTACTAATCTATCTTTCTTTCTTACTAATCTTTTTTTCTTTCTTTCTTACTAATCTTTTTTCTTTCTTTCTAACTAATCTATCTTTCTTTCTTACTAATCTTTTTTTCTTTCTTTCTTTCTTTCTTACTAATCTTTTTTTCTTTCTTTCTTTCTTTCTAACTAATCTTTTTTTTCTTTCTTTCTAACTAATCTATCTTTCTTTCTTTCTTTCTTGCTAATCTTTTTTCTTTCTTTCTTTCTTACTAATCTATCCTTCTTTCTTTCTTACTAATCTTTTTTTCTTTCTTTCTTACTAATCTATCTTTCTTTCTTTCTTACTAATCTTTTTTTCTTTCTTTCTTACTAATCTTTTTTCTTTCTTTCTAACTAATCTATCTTTCTTTCTTACTAATCTTTTTTTCTTTCTTTCTTTCTTTCTTACTAATCTTTTTTTTCTTTCTTTCTAACTAATCTATCTTTCTTTCTTTCTTTCTTGCTAATCTTTTTTCTTTCTTTCTTACTAATCTTTTTTCTTTCTTTCTTTTTAACTAATCTATCTTTCTTTCTTACTAATCTTTTTTTCTTTCTTTCTTTCTTACTAATCTTTTTTTTCTTTCTTTCTAACTAATCTATCTTTCTTTCTTTCTTGCTAATCTTTTTTTCTTTCTTTCTTTCTTACTAATCTATCTTTCTTTCTTACTAATCTTTTTTTCTTTCTTTCTTACTAATCTTTTTTTCTTTCTTTCTTTCTTTCTTACTAATCTTTTTTTTCTTTCTTTCTAACTAATCTATCTTTCTTTCTTTCTTTCTTGCTAATCTTTTTTTCTTTCTTTCTTTCTAACTAATCTATCTTTCTTTCTTTCTTACTAATCTTTTTTTCTTTCTTTCTTACTAATCTTTTTTCTTTCTTTCTAACTAATCTATCTTTCTTTCTTACTAATCTTTTTTTCTTTCTTTCTTTCTTACTAATCTTTTTTTTCTTTCTTTCTAACTAATCTATCTTTCTTTCTTACTAATCTTTTTTTCTTTCTTTCTTTCTTTCTTACTAATCTTTTTTTTCTTTCTTTCTAACTAATCTATCTTTCTTTCTTTCTTTCTTGCTAATCTTTTTTTCTTTCTTTCTTTCTTACTAATCTATCTTTCTTTCTTTCTTACTAATCTTTTTTTCTTTCTTTCTTACTAATCTTTTTTCTTTCTTTCTTTCTAACTAATCTATCTTTCTTTCTTACTAATTTTTCTTTCTTTCTTACTAATCTTTTTTCTTTCTTTCTAACTAATCTATCTTTCTTTCTTTCTTACTAATCTTTTTCTTTCTTTCTTTCTTACTAATCTATCTTTCTTTCTTACTAATCTATCTTTCTTTCTTTCTAACTAATCTATCTTTCTTTCTTTCTTACTAATCTATCTTTCTTTCTTACTAATCTTTTTTCTCTCTGTCTAACTAATCTATCTATCTTTCTTACTAATCAATCTTTCTCTTACTAATCTATCTTTTTTTCTTTCTTACTAATCTATCTTTCTTTCCTTCTTTCTTTCTAACTAATCTATCTTTCTTTCTTACTAATCTTTTTTTATTTTTTTATTTCTAACTAATCTATCTTTCTTTCTCTTTCTTACTAATCTATCTTTCTTTCTTTCTTACTATTTTTTTCTTTCTTTCTTTCTTACTAATCTATCTTTCTTTCTTTCTTACTAATCTATCTTTCTTTCTTTCTAACTAATCTATCTTTCTTTCTTACTAATCTTTTTTTATTTTTTTATTTCTAACTAATCTATCTTTCTTTCTTTCTTTCTTTCTAACTAATCTATCTTTCTTTCTTTCTTACTAATCTTTTTTTTATCTTTCTTTCTAACTAATCTATCTTTCTTTCTTTCTTACTGAACTATAAACTAATTAAACTTTAAACTAATTTAAACTTTAAACTTCTTCAAACTTATTGGTCCAAACTTTCACAAGCCAACTTAAAGTTTGTCTCGACGAACTTTTTCTAGTTATTCTTCTTCTTCTTATTTTTCTTACCCAAAAAATTCTGACTCTAACTCGTCCTAGAGCTTTAACTCTACAAACTCCAAACTCGGGTCAGACCTTCAGACTGTTCTGACTCGGTGTGCTATATCTTTTCAAACTGATTTGACTTTCAGATTTCTTAAAAATTAATATTAAAAATCATAAAAATCCCATTGACTTTCATTGCAACAGTTCAAATTGAGCCAAGACTACGGTGGCCCAGTAGTGAACAACACAAAAACTCAAATCTAAACTCCCTGAAGCCCTAGATTCAATTAAACTACCATTCTATATGTACTAATGAACTTTATCTATCTATCTATCTATCTATCTATCTATCTATCTATCTATCTATCTATCTATCTATCTTTCTAACTTATCTTTCTTTCTTTCTAACTAATCTTTCTTTCTTTCTACCTAATCTTTCTTTATTTCTTTCTTTCTTACTAATCTATCTTTCTTTCAAACTAATCTTTCTTTCTTTCAAACTAATCTTTCTTTCTTTCTAACTAATATTTATTTCTTGCTAACTGATCTATCTTTCTTTCTTTCTAACTAATCTTTCTTTCCTTCTAACTAATCTATCTTTCTTCTTTCTAACTAATCTATCTTTCTTTCTAACTAATCTACCTTACTTTCTTTCTAACTAATCTATCTTTCTTTCTAACTAATCTATCTATCTTTCTTTCTTTCTAACTACTCTATCTTTCTTTCATTCTAACTTTTCTTTCTAACTAATCTATCTATCTTTCTAACTAATCTCTTTCTTTCTAACCAATCTTTCATTCTTTCTTTCTTACTTTCTTTTATTCTTTCTTTCTAACTAATCTATCTTTTTTCTTTCTAACTAATCTTTCTTTCTTTCTAACTAATCTATCTATCTTTCTTTCTTTCTAACTAATCTATCTATCTTTCTTTCATTCTAACTAATCTTTTCTTTCTTTCTAACTAATCTCTATCTTTCAAACTAATCTATCTTTCTTTCTAACCAATTTTTCTTTCTTTCTTTCTTTTTTTCTTTCTAACTAATCTATCTATCTTTCTTTCTAACTAATCTTTCTTTCTTTCTAACTAATCTTTCTTTCTTTCTAACTAATCTATCTTTCTTTCTTTCTAAATAATCTATCTTTCTAACTAATCTATCTATCTATCTTTCTTTCTAACTAATCTATCTATCTTTCTTTCTAACTACTTTATCTTTATTTCTAACTAATCTATCGTTCTTTATTCCTTTCTTTCTTTCTTACTAATCTATCTTTCTTTCTTTCTAACCAATCTATCATTCTTTCTTTCTTTCTAACTAATCTTTCTTTCTTTCTAACTAATCTATCTATCTTTCTTTCTAACTAATCTATCTTTCTTTCTTTCTAACTAATCTATCTTTTTTTTCTAACTAATCTATCTATCTTTCTTTCTAACTAATATATCTTTCTTTCTTTCTAACTAATCTATCTTTCTTTCTTTCTAACTAATCTATCTATCTATCTATCTATCTTTCTTTCTAACTAATCTATCTCTTTCTTTCTAACTAACTAGTCTTTCTAACTAATCTATCTTTCTTTCTTTCTTTCTTTCTAACTAATCTATGTTTCTTTCTTTCTAACTAATCCATCTTTCTTTATATCTTTCTTACTAACTAATCTATCTTTCTTTCTAACCAATCTTTCTTTCTTTCTTTCTTTTTTCATTCTTTCTAACTAATCTATCTTTCTTTCTTTCTAACTAATCTATCTTTCTTTCTAACTAATCTATCTATCTTTCTTTCTAACTAATCTATCTTTCTTTCTTTCTAACTAATCTATCTATCTATCTATCTATCTATCTTTCTAACTAATCTATCTTTCTTTCTAACTAATCTATCTATCTTTCTTTCTAACTAATCTATCTTTCTTTCTTTCTAACTAATCTATCTATCTATCTATCTTTCTAACTAATCTATCTTTCTTTCTAACTAATCTATCTTTCTTTCTAACTAATCTTTCTTTCTTTCTAACTAATCTATCTTTCTTTCTTTCTTTCTAACTAATCTATGTTTCTTTCTTTCTAACTAATCTATCTTTCTTTCTATCTTTCTAACTAATCTATCTTTCTTTCTAACCAATCTTTCTTTCTTTCTTTCTTTCTTTCTAACTAATCTATCTTTTTTCTTTCTAACTAATCTATCTATCTTTCTTTCTAACTAATCTTTCTTTCTTTCTAACCAATCTATCTTTCTTTCTAACTAATCTTTCTTTCTTTCTTTCTAACTTATCTATCTATCTTTCTAACTAATCTATCTTTCTTTCTTTCTAACTAATCTATCTTTCTTTCTAACTAATCTATCTTACTTTCTAACTAATTTATCTTTCTTTCTTTCTAACTAATCTATCTTTCTTTTTTTCTAACTAATCTATCTTTCTTTCTATCAAATCCATCTTTCTTTGTTTTTTAAATAATCTATCTTTCTTTATTTCTAACTAAGTTATCTTTCTTTCTAACTAATCTATCTTTCTTTCTAACTAATCTATCTTTCTAACTAATCTATCTTTCTTTCTAACAAATCTCTTTCTTTGTTTTTTAACTAATCTATCTTTCTTTCTAACTAATTTATCTTTCTTTCTAACTAATCTATCTTTCTTTCTAACTAATCTATCTTTCTTTCTTTCTAATCTATCTTTCTTTCTTTCTAACTAATCTATCTTACTTTCTTTCTTTCTTTTTAATTAACTTTCTTTCTTTCTTTCTAACTAATCTATCTTTCTTTCTTTCTAACTGATCTATCTTTCTTTTTCTTTCTAACTAATCTATCTTTCTTTCTTTCTAACTAATCTTTCTTTCTTTCTTACTAATCTATCTTTCTTTCTTTCTTTCTAACTAATCTATCTTTCTTTCTTACTAATATTTTTTTCTTTCTTTCTTTCTAACTAATCTATCTTTCTAACTAATCTTTCTTTCTTTCTTTCTTTTTAATTAACTTTCTTTCTTTCTTTCTAACCAATCTATCTTTCTTTCTTTCTAACTAATCTATCTTTCTTTTTCTTTGTAACTAATCTATCTTTCTTTCTTTCTAACTAATCTTTCTTTCTTTCTTACTAATCTTTTTTTCTTTCTTTCTTTCTAACTAATCTATCTATCTTTCTTTCTTTTTAATTAACTTTATTTATTTCTTTCTAACTAATCTATCTTTCTTTCTAACTAATCTATCTTTCTTTTTCTTTCTAACTAATCTATCTTTCTTTCTTTCTTTCTAACTAATCTATCTTTCTCACTAATCTCTTTCTTTCTTTCTTTCTTACTAATATATCTTTCTTTCCTTTTTTCTTTCTAACTAATCTATCTTTCTTTCTTTCTTACTAATCTTTTTTTCTTTTTTTCTAACTAATCTATCTATCTTTCATTCTTTCTTTCTAACTAATCTTTTTTTCTTTCTTTCTAACTAATCTATCTTTCTTTCTTTCTAACTTATCTATATTTCTTTCTTTCTTTCTTTCTTTCTAACTAACTAATCTATCTTTCTTTCTTACTAATCTTTTTTTCTTTCTTTCTTTCTTTCTAACTAATCTATCCTTCTAACTAATCTTTCTTTCTTTCTTTTTAATTAACTTTCTTTCTTTCTTTCTAACTAATCTATCTATCTTTCTTTCTACCTAATCTATATTTCTTTTTTTCTTTTTAATTAACTTTCTTTCTTTCTTTCTTTCTTTCTAACTAATCTATCTTTCTTTCTTTCTAACTAATCTATCTTTCTTTTTCTTTCTAACTAATCTCTTTCTTTCTAACTAATCTATCTTTCTTTCTCACTAATCTTTTTTCTTTCTTTCTTTCTAACTAATCTATCTATCTCACTAATCTATCTTTCTTCCTTTCTTTCTTACTAATCTATCTTTCTTTCCTTTTTTCTTTCTAACTAATCTATCTTTCTTTCTTACTAATCTTTTTTTTTTCTTTCTAACTAATCCATCTTTCTTTCTCTCTAACTAATCTATCTTTCTTTCTCACTAATCTTTTTTCTTTCTTTCTTTCTAACTAATCTATCTATCTCACTAATCTATCTTTCTTCCTTTCTTTCTTACTAATCTATCTTTCTTTCCTTTTTTCTTTCTAACTAATCTATCTTTCTTTCTTTCTAACTAATCTTTTTTCTTTCTTTCTAACTAATCCATCTTTCTTTCTTTCTAACTAATCTATCTTTCTTTCTTTCTAACTTATCTATATTTCTTTCTTTCTTTCTCTTTCTTTCTTTCTTTCTTTCTTTCTTTCTTTCTTTCTTTCTTTCTTTCTAACTAATCTATCTTTCTTTCTTACTAATCTTTTTTTCTTTCTTTCTTTCTAACTAATCTATCTTTCTAACTAATCTTTCTTTCTTTCTTTTTAATTAACTTTCTTTCTTTCTTTCTAACTAATCTATCTATCTTTCTATCTTTCTTTCTACCTAATCTATCTTTCTTTCTTTCTTTTTAATTAACTTTCTTTCTTTCTTTCTTTCTTTCTAACTAATTTATCTTTCTTTCTTTCTAACTAATCTATCTTTCTTTTTCTTACTAACTAATCTTTCTTTCTTTCTAACTAATCTATCTTTCTTTCTCACTAATCTTTTTTTCTTTCTTTCCTTCTTACTAATCTATCTTTCTTTCCTTTTTTCTTTCTAACTAATCTATCTTTCTTTCTTACTAATCTTTTTTTCTTTCTTTTTTCTAACTAATCTATGTTTCTTTCTTTCTAACTAATCTTTTTTTCTTTCTTTCTAACTAATCTATCTTTCTTTCTTTCTTTCTTTCTTACTAATCTTTTTTTCTTTCTTTCTTTCTAACTAATCTATCTTTCTAACTAATCTTTCTTTCTTTCTTTTTAATTAACTTTCTTTCTTTCTTTCTTTCTTTCTTTCTTTCTTTCTAACTGATCTATCTTTCTTTCTTTCTAACTAATCTATCTTTCTTTTTCTTTCTAACTAATCTCTTTCTTTCTTTCTTTCTTTCTAACTAATCTATCTTTCTTTCTTTCTTTCTAACTAATCTTTTTTCTTTCTTTCTAACTAATCCATCTTTCTTTCTTTCTAACTAATCTATCTTTCTTTCTTTCTAACTTATCTATATTTCTTTCTTTCTCTTTCTTTCTTTCTTTCTAACTAATCTATCTTTCTTTCTTACTAATCTTTTTTTCTTTCTTTCTTTCTAACTAATCTATCTTTCTAACTAATCTTTCTTTCTTTCTCTTTAATTAATTTTCTTTCTTTCTTTCTAACTAATCTATCTATCTTTCTATCTTTCTTTCTACCTAATCTATCTTTCTTTCTTTCTTTTTAATTAACTTTCTTTCTTTCTTTCTTTCTTTCTAACTAATCTATCTTTCTTTCTTTCTAAATAAAAACTATCTTTCTTTTTCTTTCTAACTAATCTATCTATCTTTCTATCTTTCTTTCTACCTAATCTATCTTTCTTTCTTTCTTTTTAATTAACTTTCTTTCTTTCTTTCTTTCTTTCTAACTAATCTATCTTTCTTTCTCACTAATCTCTTTTTCTTTCTTTCTTTCTAACTAATCTATCTATCTTTCTATCTTTCTTACTAATCAATCTTTCTTTCTTTCTTACTAATTTATCTTTCTTTCTTTCTTTCTTACTAATCTATCTTTCTTTCCTTTTTTCTTTCTAACTAATCTTTCTTTCTTTCTTTCTAACTAATCTATCTTTCTTTCTTTCTTTCTTTCTTTCTCACTAATCTTTTTTTCTTTCTTTCTAACTAATCTATCTATCTTTCTATCTTTCTTACTAATCAATCTTTCTTTCTTACTAATTTATCTTTCTTTCTTTCTTTCTTACTAATCTTTTTTTCTTTCTTTCTTTCTAACTAATCTATCTTTCTTTCTTTCTAACTTATCTATATTTCTTTCTTTCTTTCTTTCTTACTAATCTATCTTTCTTTCTAACTAATCTCTTTCTTTCTTTCTTTCTAACTAATCTATCTTTCTTTCTTTCTTTCTTACTAATCTTTTTTTCTTTCTTTTTTCTAACTAATCTATCTTTCTTTCTTTCTTTCTAACTAATCTTTTTTTCTTTCTTTCTTTCTAACTTATCTATATTTCTTTCTTTCTTTCTTACTAATCTATCTTTCTTTCTAACTAATCTATCTTTCTTTCTTTCTTACTAATCAATCTTTCTTTCTTACTAATTTATCTTTTTTTCTTTCTTTCTTTCTAACTAATCTATCTTTCTTTCCTTCTAACTTATCTATATTTCTTTCTTTCTTTCTTTCTTTCTTACTAATCTATCTTTCTTTCTAACTAATCTCTTTCTTTCTTTCTTTCTAACTAAGCTATCTTTCTTTCTTTCTTTCTTACTAATCTTTTTTTCTTTCTTTTTTCTAACTAATCTATCTTTCTTTCTTTCTTTCTAACTAATCTTTTTTTCTTTCTTTCTTTCTAACTTATCTATATTTCTTTCTTTCTTTCTTACTAATCTATCTTTCTTTCTAACTAATCTATCTTTCTTTCTTTCTTTCTTTCTTACTAATCTATCTTTCTTTCTAACTAATCTCTTTCTTTCTTTCTTTCTAACTAATCTATCTTTCTTTCTTTCTTTCTTACTAATCTTTTTTTCTTTCTTTTTTCTAACTAATCTATCTTTCTTTCTTTCTTTCTAACTAATCTTTTTTTCTTTCTTTCTTTCTAACTTATCTATATTTCTTTCTTTCTTTCTTACTAATCTATCTTTCTTTCTAACTAATCTATCTTTCTTTCTTTCTTTCTTTCTAACTAATCTATCTTTCTTTCTTTCTTACTAATCTTTTTTTCTTTCTTTCTAACTAATCTATCTTTCTTTCTTTCTTACTAAACTATAAACTAATTAAACTTTAAACTTCTTTAAACTTCTTCAAACTTATTGGTCCAAACTTTCACAAGCCAACTTAAAGTTTGTCTCGACGAACTTTTTCTAGTTATTATTCTTCTTCTTCTTCTTCTTCTTATTTTTCTTACCCAAAAAATTCTGACTCTAACTCGTCCTAGAGCTTTAACTCTACAAACTCCAAACTCGGGTCAGACCTTCAGACTGTTCTGACTCGGTGTGCTATATCTTTTCAAACTGATTTGACTTTCAGATTTCTTAAAAATTAATATTAAAAATCATAAAAATCCCATTGACTTTCATTGCAACAGTTCAAATTGAGCCAAGACTACGGTGGCCCAGTAGTGAACAACACAAAAACTCAAATCTAAACTCCCTGAAGCCCTAGATTCAATTAAACTACCATTCTATATGTACTAATGAACTTTATCTATCTATCTATCTATCTATCTATCTATATATCTATCTATCTATCTATCTATCTATCTTTCTAACTTATCTTTCTTTCTTTCTAACTAATCTTTCTTTCTTTCTACCTAATCTTTCTTTATTTCTTTCTTTCTTACTAATCGATCTTTCTTTCAAACTAATCTTTCTTTCTTTCAAACTAATCTTTCTTTCTTTCTAACTAATATTTCTTTCTTGCTAACTGATCTATCTTTCTTTCTTTCTAACTAATCTTTCTTTCTTTCTAACTAATCTATCTTTCTTCTTTCTAACTAATCTATCTTTCTTTCTAACTAATCTACCTTACTTTCTTTCTAACTAATCTATCTTTCTTTCTAACTAATCTATCTATCTTTCTTTCTTTCTAACTACTCTATCTTTCTTTCATTCTAACTTTTCTTTCTTTCTAACTAATCTATCTATCTTTCTAACTAATCTCTTTCTTTCTAACCAATCTTTCATTCTTTCTTTCTTACTTTCTTTTATTCTTTCTTTCTAACTAATCTATCTTTTTTCTTTCTAACTAATCTTTCTTTCTTTCTAACTAATCTATCTTTCTTTCTTTCTAACTAATCTATCTATCTTTCTTTCATTCTAACTAATCTTTTCTTTCTTTCTAACTAATCTCTATCTTTCAAACTAATCTATCTTTCTAACCAATTTTTCTTTCTTTCTTTCTTTCTTTCTTTTTTTCTAACTAATCTATCTATCTTTCTTTCTAACTAATCTTTCTTTCTTTCTAACTAATCTTTCTTTCTTTCTAACTAATCTATCTTTCTTTCTTTCTAAATAATCTATCTTTCTTTCTTTCTAAATAATCTATCTTTCTTTCTAACTAATCTATCTATCTATCTTTCTTTCTAACTAATCTATCTATCTTTCTTTCTAACTACTTTATCTTTATTTCTAACTAATCTATCGTTCTTTATTCCTTTCTTTCTTTCTTACTAATCTATCTTTCTTTCTTTCTAACCAATCTATCATTCTTTCTTTCTTTCTAACTAATCTTTCTTTCTTTCTAACTAATCTATCTATCTTTCTTTCTAACTAATCTATCTTTCTTTCTTTCTAACTAATCTATCTTTTTTTTCTAACTAATCTATCTATCTTTCTTTCTAACTAATATATCTTTCTTTCTTTCTAACTAATCTATCTTTCTTTCTTTCTAACTAATCTATCTATCTATCTTTCTAACTAATCTATCTCTTTCTTTCTAACTAACTAGTCTTTCTAACTAATCTATCTTTCTTTCTTTCTTTCTAACTAATCTATGTTTCTTTCTTTCTAACTAATCCATCTTTCTTTATATCTTTCTTACTAACTAATCTATCTTTCTTTCTAACCAATCTTTCTTTCTTTCTTTCTTTTTTCATTCTTTCTAACTAATCTATTTTTCTTTCTTTCTAACTAATCTATCTTTCTTTCTAACTAATCTATCTTTGTTTCTAACTAATCTATCTTTCTTTCTTTCTAACTAATCTATCTATCGATCTATCTTTCTAACTAATCTATCTTTCTTTCTAACTAATCTATCTTTCTTTCTAACTAATCTATCTATCTTTCTTTCTAACTAATCTATCTTTCTTTCTTTCTAACTAATCTATCTATCTATCTATCTTTCTAACTAATCTATCTTTCTTTCTAACTAATCTATCTTTCTTTCTTTCTAACTAACTAATCTTTCTTTCTTTCTAACTAATCTATCTTTCTTTCTTTCTTTCTAACTAATCTATCTTTCTTTCTTTCTTTCTAACTAATCTGTTTCTTTCTTTCTAACTAATCTATCTTTCTTTCTAACCAATCTTTCTTTCTTACTTTCTTTCTTTCTAACTAATCTATCTTTTTTCTTTCTAACTAATCTATCTATCTTTCTTTCTAACTAATCTTTCTTTCTTTCTAACCAATCTATCTTTCTTTCTTTCTAACTAATCTTTCTTTCTTTCTTTCTAACTTATCTATCTTTCTAACTAATCTATCTTTCTTTCTTTCTAACTAATCTATCTTTCTTTCTAACTAATCTATCTTACTTTCTAACTAATTTATCTTTCTTTCTTTCTAACTAATCTATCTTTCTTTTTTTCTAACTAATCTATCTTTCTAGCTAATCTATCTTTCTTTCTATCAAATCCATCTTTCTTTGTTTTTTAAATAATCTATCTTTCTTTATTTCTAACTAAGTTATCTTTCTTTCTAACTAATCTATCTTTCTTTCTAACTAATCTATCTTTCTAACTAATCTATCTTTCTTTCTAACAAATCTCTTTCTTTGTTTTTTAACTAATCTATCTTTCTTTCTAACTAATTTATCTTTCTTTCTAACTAATCTATCTTTCTTTCTAACTAATCTATCTTTCTTTCTTTCTAATCTATCTTTCTTTCTTTCTAACTAATCTATCTTACTTTCTTTCTTTCTTTTTAATTAACTTTCTTTCTTTCTTTCTAACTAATCTATCTTTCTTTCTTTCTAACTGATCTATCTTTCTTTTTCTTTCTAACTAATCTATCTTTCTTTCTTTCTAACTAATCTTTCTTTCTTTCTTACTAATCTATCTTTCTTTCTTTCTAACTAATCTATCTTTCTTTCTTACTAATATTTTTTTCTTTCTTTCTTTCTAACTAATCTATCTTTCTAACTAATCTTTCTTTCTTTCTTTCTTTTTAATTAACTTTCTTTCTTTCTTTCTTTCTAACTAATCTATCTTTCTTTTTCTTTGTAACTAATCTATCTTTCTTTCTTTCTAACTAATCTTTCTTTCTTTCTTACTAATCTTTTTTTCTTTCTTTCTTTCTAACTAATCTATCTATCTTTCTTTCTTTCTTTCTTTTTAATTAACTTTCTTTCTTTCTTTCTTTCTTTCTAACTAATCTATCTTTCTTTCTAACTAATCTATCTTTCTTTTTCTTTCTAACTAATCTATCTTTCTTTCTTTCTTTCTAACTAATCTATCTTTCTCACTAATCTATCTTTCTTTCTTTCTTTCTTACTAATATATCTTTCTGTCCTTTTTTCTTTCTAACTAATCTATCTATCTTTCTTTCTTACTAATCTTTTTTTCTTTCTTTTTTTCTAACTAATCTATCTATCTTTCATTCTTTCTTTCTAACTAATCTTTTTTTTCTTTCTTTCTAACTAATCTATCTTTCTTTCTTTCTAACTTATCTATATTTCTTTCTTTCTTTCTTTCTTTCTTTCTAACTAACTAATCTATCTTTCTTTCTTACTAATCTTTTTTTCTTTCTTTCTTTCTAACTAATCTATCCTTCTAACTAATCTTTCTTTCTTTCTTTTTAATTAACTTTCTTTCTTTCTTTCTTTCTAACTAATCTATCTATCTTTCTTTCTACCTAATCTATATTTCTTTTTTTCTTTTTAATTAACTTTCTTTCTTTCTTTCTTTCTTTCTAACTAATCTATCTTTCTTTCTTTCTAACTAATCTATCTTTCTTTTTCTTTCTAACTAATCTCTTTCTTTCTAACTAATCTATCTTTCTTTCTCACTAATCTTTTTTCTTTCTTTCTTTCTAACTAATCTATCTCACTAATCTATCTTTCTTCCTTTCTTTCTTACTAATCTATCTTTCTTTCCTTTTTTCTTTCTAACTAATCTATCTTTCTTTCTTTCTTACTAATCTTTTTTTCTTTCTTTCTAACTAATCCATCTTTCTTTCTCTCTAACTAATCTATCTTTCTTTCTCACTAATCTTTTTTCTTTCTTTCTTTCTAACTAATCTATCTATCTCACTAATCTATCTTTCTTCCTTTCTTTCTTACTAATCTATCTTTCTTTCCTTTTTTCTTTCTAACTAAACTATCTTTCTTTCTTTCTTTCTAACTAATCTTTTTTCTTTCTTTCTAACTAATCCATCTTTCTTTCTTTCTAACTAATCTATCTTTCTTTCTTTCTAACTTATCTATATTTCTTTCTTTCTTTCTCTTTCTTTCTTTCTTTCTTTCTTTCTTTCTTTCTTTCTAACTAATCTATCTTTCTTTCTTACTAATCTTTTTTTCTTTCTTTCTTTCTAACTAATCTATCTTTCTAACTAATCTTTCTTTCTTTCTTTTTAATTAACTTTCTTTCTTTCTTTCTAACTAATCTATCTATCTTTCTATCTTTCTTTCTACCTAATCTATCTTTCTTTTTAATTAACTTTCTTTCTTTCTTTCTTTCTTTCTTTCTTTCTTTCTAACTAATTTATCTTTCTTTCTTTCTAACTAATCTATCTTTCTTTTTCTTACTAACTAATCTTTCTTTCTTTCTTTCTAACTAATCTATCTTTCTTTCTCACTAATCTTTTTTTCTTTCTTTCTTTCTTACTAATCTATCTTTCTTTCCTTTTTTCTTTCTAACTAATCTATCTTTCTTTCTTACTAATCTTTTTTTCTTTCTTTTTTCTAACTAATCTGTTTCTTTCTTTCTAACTAATCTTTTTTTCTTTCTTTCTAACTAATCTATCTTTCTTTCTTTCTTTCTTTCTTACTAATCTTTTTTTCTTTCTTTCTTTCTAACTAATCTATCTTTCTAACTAATCTTTCTTTCTTTCTTTTTAATTAACTTTCTTTCTAACTAATCTATCTATCTTTCTATCTTTCTTTCTACCTAATCTATCTTTCTTTTTAATTAACTTTCTTTCTTTCTTTCTTTCTTTCTTTCTAACTAATTTATCTTTCTTTCTTTCTAACTAATCTATCTTTCTTTTTCTTACTAACTAATCTTTCTTTCTTTCTTTCTAACTAATCTATCTTTCTTTCTCACTAATCTTTTTTTCTTTCTTTCTTTCTTACTAATCTATCTTTCTTTCCTTTTTTCTGTCTAACTAATCTCTTTCTTTCTTACTAATCTTTTTTTCTTTCTTTTTTCTAACTAATCTGTTTCTTTCTTTCTAACTAATCTTTTTTTCTTTCTTTCTAACTAATCTATCTTTCTTTCTTTCTTTCTTTCTTTCTTACTAATCTTTTTTTCTTTCTTTCTTTCTAACTAATCTATCTTTCTAACTGATCTTTCTTTCTTTCTTTTTAATTAACTTTCTTTCTTTCTAACTAATCTATCTTTCTTTCTTTCTAACTAATCTATCTTTCTTTTTCTTTCTAACTAATCTCTTTCTTTCTTTCTTTCTAACTAATCTATCTTTCTTTCTTTCTTTCTAACTAATCTTTTTTCTTTCTTTCTAACTAATCCATCTTTCTTTCTTTCTAACTAATCTATCTTTCTTTCTTTCTAACTTATCTATATTTCTTTCTTTCTTTCTCTTTCTTTCTTTCTTTCTTTCTTTCTTTCTTTCTAACTAATCTATCTTTCTTTCTTACTAATCTTTTTTTCTTTCTTTCTTTCTAACTAATCTATCTTTCTAACTAATCTTTCTTTCTTTCTCTTTAATTAACTTTCTTTCTTTCTTTCTAACTAATCTATCTATCTTTCTATCTTTCTTTCTACCTAATCTATCTTTCTTTCTTTCTTTTTAATTAACTTTCTTTCTTTCTTTCTTTCTTTCTAACTAATCTATCTTTCTTTCTTTCTTTCTAAATAAAAACTATCTTTCTTTTTCTTTCTAACTAATCTATCTATCTTTCTCTTTCTTTCTACCTAATCTATCTTTCTTTCTTTTTAATTAACTTTCTTTCTTTCTTTCTTTCTTTCTTTCTAACTAATCTATCTTTCTTTCTCACTAATCTCTTTTTCTTTCTTTCTTTCTAACTAATCTATCTATCTTTCTATCTTTCTTACTAATCAATCTTTCTTTCTTTCTTACTAATTTATCTTTCTTTCTTTCTTTCTTACTAATCTATCTTTCTTTCCTTTTTTCTTTCTAACTAATCTTTCTTTCTTTCTTTCTTTCTAACTAATCTATCTTTCTTTCTTTCTTTCTTTCTCACTAATCTTTTTTTCTTTCTTTCTAACTAATCTATCTATCTTTCTATCTTTCTTACTAATCAATCTTTCTTTCTTTCTTACTAATTTATCTTTCTTTCTTTCTTTCTTACTAATCTTTTTTTCTTTCTTTCTTTCTAACTAATCTATCTTTCTTTCTTTCTAACTTATCTATATTTCTTTCTTTCTTACTAATCTATCTTTCTTTCTAACTAATCTCTTTCTTTCTTTCTTTCTAACTAATCTTTTTTTCTTTCTTTCTTTCTAACTAATCTTTTTTTCTTTCTTTCTTTCTAACTTATCTATATTTCTTTCTTTCTTTCTTTCTTACTAATCTATCTTTCTTTCTAACTAATCTATCTTTCTTTCTTTCTTTCTTTCTAACTAATCTATCTTTCTTTCTTTCTTACTAATCTTTTTTTCTTTCTTTCTAACTAATCTATCTTTCTTTCTTTCTTACTAAACTATAAACTAATTAAACTTTAAACTTCTTTAAACTTCTTCAAACTTATTGGTCCAAACTTTCACAAGCCAACTTAAAGTTTGTCTCGACGAACTTTTTCTAGTTATTCTTCTTCTTATTATTTTTCTTACCCAAAAAATTCTGACTCTAACTCGTCCTAGAGCTTTAACTCTACAAACTCCAAACTCGGGTCAGACCTTCAGACTGTTCTGACTCGGTGTGCTATATCTTTTCAAACTGATTTGACTTTCAGATTTCTTAAAAATTAATATTAAAAATCATAAAAATCCCATTGACTTTCATTGCAACAGTTCAAATTGAGCCAAGACTACGGTGGCCCAGTAGTGAACAACACAAAAACTCAAATCTAAACTCCCTGAAGCCCTAGATTCAATTAAACTACCATTCTATATGTACTAATGAACTTTATCTATCTATCTATCTATCTATCTATCTATCTATCTATCTATCTATATATCTATCTATCTATCTATCTATCTTTCTAACTTATCTTTCTTTCTTTCTAACTAATCTTTCTTTCTTTCTACCTAATCTTTCTTTATTTCTTTCTTTCTTACTAATCGATCTTTCTTTCAAACTAATCTTTCTTTCTTTCAAACTAATCTTTCTTTCTTTCTAACTAATATTTCTTTCTTGCTAACTGATCTATCTTTCTTTCTTTCTAACTAATCTTTCTTTCTTTCTAACTAATCTATCTTTCTTCTTTCTAACTAATCTATCTTTCTTTCTAACTAATCTACCTTACTTTCTTTCTAACTAATCTATCTTTCTTTCTAACTAATCTATCTATCTTTCTTTCTTTCTAACTACTCTATCTTTCTTTCATTCTAACTTTTCTTTCTTTCTAACTAATCTATCTATCTTTCTAACTAATCTCTTTCTTTCTAACCAATCTTTCATTCTTTCTTTCTTACTTTCTTTTATTCTTTCTTTCTAACTAATCTATCTTTTTTCTTTCTAACTAATCTTTCTTTCTTTCTAACTAATCTATCTTTCTTTCTTTCTAACTAATCTATCTATCTTTCTTTCATTCTAACTAATCTTTTCTTTCTTTCTAACTAATCTCTATCTTTCAAACTAATCTATCTTTCTAACCAATTTTTCTTTCTTTCTTTCTTTCTTTCTTTTTTTCTAACTAATCTATCTATCTTTCTTTCTAACTAATCTTTCTTTCTTTCTAACTAATCTTTCTTTCTTTCTAACTAATCTATCTTTCTTTCTTTCTAAATAATCTATCTTTCTTTCTTTCTAAATAATCTATCTTTCTTTCTAACTAATCTATCTATCTATCTTTCTTTCTAACTAATCTATCTATCTTTCTTTCTAACTACTTTATCTTTATTTCTAACTAATCTATCGTTCTTTATTCCTTTCTTTCTTTCTTACTAATCTATCTTTCTTTCTTTCTAACCAATCTATCATTCTTTCTTTCTTTCTAACTAATCTTTCTTTCTTTCTAACTAATCTATCTAACTAATCTATCTTTCTTTCTTTCTAAATAATCTATCTTTCTTTCTTTCTAAATAATCTATCTTTCTTTCTAACTAATCTATCTATCTATCTTTCTTTCTAACTAATCTATCTATCTTTCTTTCTAACTACTTTATCTTTATTTCTAACTAATCTATCGTTCTTTATTCCTTTCTTTCTTTCTTACTAATCTATCTTTCTTTCTTTCTAACCAATCTATCATTCTTTCTTTCTTTCTAACTAATCTTTCTTTCTTTCTAACTAATCTATCTATCTTTCTTTCTAACTAATCTATCTTTCTTTCTTTCTAACTAATCTATCTTTTTTTTCTAACTAATCTATCTATCTTTCTTTCTAACTAATATATCTTTCTTTCTTTCTAACTAATCTATCTTTCTTTCTTTCTAACTAATCTATCTATCTATCTATCTTTCTTTCTAACTAATCTATCTCTTTCTTTCTAACTAACTAGTCTTTCTAACTAATCTATCTTTCTTTCTTTCTAACTAATCTATGTTTCTTTCTTTCTAACTAATCCATCTTTCTTTATATCTTTCTTACTAACTAATCTATCTTTCTTTCTAACCAATCTTTCTTTCTTTCTTTCTTTTTTCATTCTTTCTAACTAATCTATCTTTCTTTCTTTCTAACTAATCTATCTTTCTTTCTAACTAATCTATCTTTCTTTCTAACTAATCTATCTTTCTTTCTTTCTAACTAATCTATCTATCTATCTATCTTTCTAACTAATCTATCTTTCTTTCTAACTAATCTATCTTTCTTTCTAACTAATCTATCTATCTTTCTTTCTAACTAATCTATCTTTCTTTCTTTCTAACTAATCTATCTATCTATCTATCTTTCTAACTAATCTATCTTTCTTTCTAACTAATCTATCTTTCTTTCTTTCTAACTAACTAATCTTTCTTTCTTTCTAACTAATCTATCTTTCTTTCTTTCTTTCTAACTAATCTATGTTTCTTTCTTTCTAACTAATCTATCTTTCTTTCTAACCAATCTTTCTTTCTTTCTTTCTTACTTTCTTTCTTTCTAACTAATCTATCTTTTTTCTTTCTAACTAATCTATCTATCTTTCTTTCTAACTAATCTTTCTTTCTTTCTAACCAATCTATCTTTCTTTCTTTCTAACTAATCTTTCTTTCTTTCTTTCTAACTTATCTATCTTTCTAACTAATCTATCTTTCTTTCTTTCTAACTAATCTATCTTTCTTTCTAACTAATCTATCTTACTTTCTAACTAATTTATCTTTCTTTCTTTCTAACTAATCTATCTTTCTTTTTTTCTAACTAATCTATCTTTCTAGCTAATCTATCTTTCTTTCTATCAAATCCATCTTTCTTTGTTTTTTAAATAATCTATCTTTCTTTATTTCTAACTAAGTTATCTTTCTTTCTAACTAATCTATCTTTCTTTCTAACTAATCTATCTTTCTAACTAATCTATCTTTCTTTCTAACAAATCTCTTTCTTTGTTTTTTAACTAATCTATCTTTCTTTCTAACTAATTTATCTTTCTTTCTAACTAATCTATCTTTCTTTCTAACTAATCTATCTTTCTTTCTTTCTAATCTATCTTTCTTTCTTTCTAACTAATCTATCTTACTTTATTTCTTTCTTTTTAATTAACTTTCTTTCTTTCTTTCTAACTAATCTATCTTTCTTTCTTTCTAACTGATCTATCTTTCTTTTTCTTTCTAACTAATCTATCTTTCTTTCTTTCTAACTAATCTTTCTTTCTTTCTTACTAATCTATCTTTCTTTCTTTCTAACTAATCTATCTTTCTTTCTTACTAATATTTTTTTCTTTCTTTCTTTCTAACTAATCTATCTTTCTAACTAATCTTTCTTTCTTTCTTTCTTTTTAATTAACTTTCTTTCTTTCTTTCTTTCTAACTAATCTATCTTTCTTTTTCTTTGTAACTAATCTATCTTTCTTTCTTTCTAACTAATCTTTCTTTCTTTCTTACTAATCTTTTTTTCTTTCTTTCTTTCTAACTAATCTATCTATCTTTCTTTCTTTCTTTCTTTTTAATTAACTTTCTTTCTTTCTTTCTTTCTAACTAATCTATCTTTCTTTCTAACTAATCTATCTTTCTTTTTCTTTCTAACTAATCTATCTTTCTTTCTTTCTTTCTAACTAATCTATCTTTCTCACTAATCTATCTTTCTTTCTTTCTTTCTTACTAATATATCTTTCTGTCCTTTTTTCTTTCTAACTAATCTATCTATCTTTCTTTCTTTCTTACTAATCTTTTTTTCTTTCTTTTTTTCTAACTAATCTATCTATCTTTCATTCTTTCTTTCTAACTAATCTTTTTTTCTTTCTTTCTAACTAATCTATCTTTCTTTCTTTCTAACTTATCTATATTTCTTTCTTTCTTTCTTTCTTTCTTTCTAACTAACTAATCTATCTTTCTTTCTTACTAATCTTTTTTTCTTTCTTTCTTTCTAACTAATCTATCCTTCTAACTAATCTTTCTTTCTTTCTTTTTAATTAACTTTCTTTCTTTCTTTCTTTCTAACTAATCTATCTCTTTCTTTCTACCTAATCTATATTTCTTTTTTTCTTTTTAATTAACTTTCTTTCTTTCTTTCTTTCTTTCTAACTAATCTATCTTTCTTTCTTTCTAACTAATCTATCTTTCTTTTTCTTTCTAACTAATCTCTTTCTTTCTAACTAATCTATCTTTCTTTCTCACTAATCTTTTTTCTTTCTTTCTTTCTAACTAATCTATCTCACTAATCTATCTTTCTTCCTTTCTTTCTTACTAATCTATCTTTCTTTCCTTTTTTCTTTCTAACTAATCTATCTTTCTTTCTTTCTTACTAATCTTTTTTTCTTTCTTTCTAACTAATCCATCTTTCTTTCTCACTAATCTTTTTTCTTTCTTTCTTTCTAACTAATCTATCTATCTCACTAATCTATCTTTCTTCCTTTCTTTCTTACTAATCTATCTTTCTTTCCTTTTTTCTTTCTAACTAAACTATCTTTCTTTCTTTCTTTCTAACTAATCTTTTTTCTTTCTTTCTAACTAATCCATCTTTCTTTCTTTCTAACTAATCTATCTTTCTTTCTTTCTAACTTATCTATATTTCTTTCTTTCTTTCTCTTTCTTTCTTTCTTTCTTTCTTTCTTTCTTTCTTTCTTTCTTTCTAACTAATCTATCTTTCTTTCTTACTAATCTTTTTTTCTTTCTTTCTTTCTAACTAATCTATCTTTCTAACTAATCTTTCTTTCTTTCTTTTTAATTAACTTTCTTTCTTTCTTTCTAACTAATCTATCTATCTTTCTATCTTTCTTTCTACCTAATCTATCTTTCTTTTTAATTAACTTTCTTTCTTTCTTTCTTTCTTTCTTTCTTTCTTTCTAACTAATTTATCTTTCTTTCTTTCTAACTAATCTATCTTTCTTTTTCTTACTAACTAATCTTTCTTTCTTTCTTTCTAACTAATCTATCTTTCTTTCTCACTAATCTTTTTTTCTTTCTTTCTTTCTTACTAATCTATCTTTCTTTCCTTTTTTCTTTCTAACTAATCTATCTTTCTTTCTTACTAATCTTTTTTTCTTTCTTTTTTCTAACTAATCTGTTTCTTTCTTTCTAACTAATCTTTTTTTCTTTCTTTCTAACTAATCTATCTTTCTTTCTTTCTTTCTTTCTTACTAATCTTTTTTCTTTCTTTCTTTCTAACTAATCTATCTTTCTAACTAATCTTTCTTTCTTTCTTTTTAATTAACTTTCTTTCTAACTAATCTATCTATCTTTCTATCTTTCTTTCTACCTAATCTATCTTTCTTTTTAATTAACTTTCTTTCTTTCTTTCTTTCTTTCTTTCTAACTAATTTATCTTTCTTTCTTTCTAACTAATCTATCTTTCTTTTTCTTACTAACTAATCTTTCTTTCTTTCTTTCTAACTAATCTATCTTTCTTTCTCACTAATCTTTTTTTCTTTCTTTCTTTCTTACTAATCTATCTTTCTTTCCTTTTTTCTGTCTAACTAATCTATCTTTCTTTCTTACTAATCTTTTTTTCTTTCTTTTTTCTAACTAATCTATGTTTCTTTCTTTCTAACTAATCTTTTTTTCTTTCTTTCTAACTAATCTATCTTTCTTTCTTTCTTTCTTTCTTTCTTACTAATCTTTTTTTCTTTCTTTCTTTCTAACTAATCTATCTTTCTAACTGATCTTTCTTTCTTTCTTTTTAATTAACTTTCTTTCTTTCTAACTAATCTATCTTTCTTTCTTTCTAACTAATCTATCTTTCTTTCTTTCTAACTAATCTATCTTTCTTTTTCTTTCTAACTAATCTCTTTCTTTCTTTCTTTCTAACTAATCTATCTTTCTTTCTTTCTTTCTAACTAATCTTTTTTCTTTCTTTCTAACTAATCCATCTTTCTTTCTTTCTAACTAATCTATCTTTCTTTCTTTCTAACTTATCTATATTTCTTTCTTTCTCTTTCTTTCTTTCTTTCTTTCTTTCTAACTAATCTATCTTTCTTTCTTACTAATCTTTTTTTCTTTCTTTCTTTCTAACTAATCTATCTTTCTAACTAATCTTTCTTTCTTTCTCTTTAATTAACTTTCTTTCTTTCTTTCTAACTAATCTATCTATCTTTCTATCTTTCTTTCTACCTAATCTATCTTTCTTTCTTTCTTTTTAATTAACTTTCTTTCTTTCTTTCTTTCTTTCTTTCTAACTAATCTATCTTTCTTTCTTTCTTTCTAAATAAAAACTATCTTTCTTTTTCTTTCTAACTAATCTATCTATCTTTCTCTTTCTTTCTACCTAATCTATCTTTCTTTCTTTCTTTTTAATTAACTTTCTTTCTTTCTTTCTTTCTAACTAATCTATCTTTCTTTCTCACTAATCTCTTTTTCTTTCTTTCTTTCTAACTAATCTATCTATCTTTATATCTTTCTTACTAATCAATCTTTCTTTCTTTCTTACTAATTTATCTTTCTTTCTTTCTTTCTTACTAATCTATCTTTCTTTCCTTTTTTCTTTCTAACTAATCTTTCTTTCTTTCTTTCTTTCTTTCTAACTAATCTATCTTTCTTTCTTTCTTTCTTTCTCACTAATCTTTTTTTCTTTCTTTCTAACTAATCTATCTATCTTTCTATCTTTCTTACTAATCAATCTTTCTTTCTTTCTTACTAATTTATCTTTCTTTCTTTCTTTCTTACTAATCTTTTTTTCTTTCTTTCTTTCTAACTAATCTATCTTTCTTTCTTTCTAACTTATCTATATTTCTTTCTTTCTTACTAATCTATCTTTCTTTCTAACTAATCTCTTTCTTTCTTTCTTTCTAACTAATCTTTTTTTCTTTCTTTCTTTCTAACTAATCTTTTTTTCTTTCTTTCTTTCTAACTTATCTATATTTCTTTCTTTCTTTCTTTCTTACTAATCTATCTTTCTTTCTAACTAATCTATCTTTCTTTCTTTCTAACTAATCTATCTTTCTTTCTTTCTTACTAATCTTTTTTTTCTTTCTTTCTAACTAATCTATCTTTCTTTCTTTCTTACTAAACTATAAACTAATTAAACTTTAAACTTCTTTAAACTTCTTCAAACTTATTGGTCCAAACTTTCACAAGCCAACTTAAAGTTTGTCTCGACGAACTTTTTCTAGTTAAATTATGCTTTGCCAAAGCAATGGCACAAAACACAGCGTATATCTAATGCCATGAGAAGAGTAAAATATTTCGGGTTCTTTATAAAACCATGGCGTGACAAAGTAGACGGTGGTGCACGTTACGAACGGATACTGTGGTCAACAGGGTTTGAACCGTGCGAGGGCTGATTCAGGAATCATGACGTTTAACACAGCAGAAGAGCAGGAGTTGGGAAGAGTGTGTGAAGTTAAACTCTGTGAGAAGATCTTACCTTCAGACACAAAGACGAACGGCTTGTTCTTCACAGACAGTAGAGTCAACAGATTGAAAAACAGAGCCACGAATGTTCCCACCAGCAGACGCCCCCTAAAACACACACACACACACACACATTTTCTCAACCGCTGTTTTCTCACCGCTGACATTGATATTGTGTGTTTATTCTGTTACTGAGAGGAAAGAGCATCTAAATGTGGGCGGAGTCATGAGGTTACAGTATAATCGCTAGTCACATTATTTATTTCTGACGACTTTTTACCACCCAAACGAAGAACAGTAAAGAACTCTGCCGTGAGTATATTAGGTCATTAATGTGTTTGAGTGCAAGAGTGTGCGTGTATGCGTGTGTGTGTGCGCGTGTGTCTGTGTGTGTGTGTGTCTGAGAGAGTGTGTGAGTGTAAGAGTGTGCATGTATGCGTGTGTGTGTGTGTGTGTATGTCTGTGTGTGCGTGTCTCTCTCTGTGTGTGTGTGTGTGTGTGTCTCTGTGCGTGCGTCTGTGAGTGAGTGTGTGTATGTGTCAGTGTGTGTGTGTATGTGTCAGTGTGTAAGTGTGTGTGTGTCTGTTCCTGTGTGTGTAAGTGTGTGTGTCTGTGTGTAAGTGTGTGTGTGTGTGTGAGTGTCTGTGTGTGTGTGTGAGTGTCTGTGTGTGTGAGTGAGTGAGTGTCTGTGTGTGTGAGTGTCTGTAAGTGTGTGTGTGAGAGTGTGTGTAAGTGTGTGTGTGAGTGTGAGTGAGTGTGTGTGTGTGTGTCTGTGAGTGAGTGAGTGTGTGTGTGTGTGTGTGTGTAGTGATGGTTGTACTCACGTGTGAACCTCGGGCTGCTCCACAAATCGTTCAACACTGATAAAGAAGCACACAGAAAGAGAGTAACTACACACTCATCTGGGAGGTTCTGCTCAACTTCATAACATCATGTTCTAAAATAATTATTCTCTAATAAACCTGGCTTTGCAGATTACAAATATTGTTGGATCTTTATTGAGACGGTAAGAGTTCCTCATGGGGACGTCTGTGAGATACACTCATTAATGGAGTCACATGACTGTCAGCTGTAAACAACAGGTCTGTTATTGCTTGGAAAATAATACATCCATATTTAATTAAATATTAGGAAAATAATATCATACTTATTATTTGATAATCACATCCCATTTCAAAACTGGGAAACTGATGCACTATAGTTTAAATGTTTTCTGTCCAAGACATTTTTTGTCAAAATGATGGATGCAATTTTAAACGTGGAAATAACCTCTTATTTACATCAGATAAACATGTGATTGCTCGCGACGAAACGCTTTTGCTCTTTTGTAAGTTGTGTTGGATAAAAGCATGACTGTCAGTGCTCTACAGTGAAGGAAACACTGCATCATCAGAAGTGGTGCTGTTGATCACTCGTACGACTGCGTGTGTGTGTGTGTGTGTGTATGTGTGTGTGTGTGTGTGTGGGGGGGGGGGATCAGCTGAATGTGGACCTGATCTTTATATGTCCAGATTCCCACAGCAGGAAATATTGAGCGGATCGAGTTCTGCAGAGACGCAGGATCTCACCTTTCCTTCAGGATGAAGAGCGATCCCAGCTGAACCAGCACAGTGGAGGAGAACACCGCCAGCACTTCACACCGCTCGAAGCTGACACACACACACACCATTAATGGAGCTGAAGCACTCACACACACTCATCATTACTGGAGCTGAAGCACTCACACACACTCATCATTACTGGAGCTGAAGCACTCACACACACTCATCATTACTGGAGCTGAAGCACTCACACACACACACACCATTAATGGAGCTGAAGCACTCACACACACTCATTACTGGAGCTGAAGCACTCACACACACTCATCATTACTGGAGCTGAAGCACTCACACACACTCATCATTACTGGAGCTGAAGCACTCACACACACTCATCATTACTGGAGCTGAAGCACTCACACACACTCATCATTACTGGAGCTGAAGCACTCACACACACACACACCATTAATGGAGCTGAAGCACTCACACACACTCATCATTACTGGAGCTGAAGCACTCACACACACACACACCATTAATGGAGCTGAAGCACTCACACACACTCATCATTACTGGAGCTGAAGCACTCACACACACTCATCATTACTGGAGCTGAAGCACTCACACACACACTCATCATTACTGGAGCTGAAGTACTCACACACACACATCATTACTGGAGCTGAAGCACTCACACACACACTCATCATTACTGGAGCTGAAGTACTCACACACACACACTCATCATTACTGGAGCTGAAGTACTCACACACACACACACATCATTACTGGAGCTGAAGTACTCACACACACACACATCATTACTGGAGCTGAAGTACTCACACACACACACATCATTACTGGAGCTGAAGTACTCACACACACACACATCATTACTGGAGCTGAAGCACTCACACACACACACACACATCATTACTGGAGCTGAAGTACTCACACACACACACATCATTACTGGAGCTGAAGTACTCACACACACACACATCATTACTGGAGCTGAAGTACTCACACACACACACACACACATCATTACTGGAGCTGAAGCACTCACACACACACACATCATTACTGGAGCTGAAGCACTCACACACACACACATCATTACTGGAGCTGAAGTACTCACACACACACACATCATTACTGGAGCTGAAGCACTCACACACACACACTCCATTACTGGAGCTGAAGCACTCACACACACACACTCATCATTACTGGAGCTGAAGTACTCACACACACACTCATCATTACTGGAGCTGAAGTACTCACACACACACACATCATTACTGGAGCTGAAGCACTCACACACACACTCATCATTACTGGAGCTGAAGTACTCACACACACACACACACATCATTACTGGAGCTGAAGCACTCACACACACACTCATCATTACTGGAGCTGAAGCACTCACACACACTCATCATTACTGGAGCTGAAGCACTCACACACACTCATTACTGGAGCTGAAGCACTCACACACACTCATTACTGGAGCTGAAGTACTCACACACACTCATCATTACTGGAGCTGAAGCACTCACACACACTCATCATTACTGGAGCTGAAGTACTCACACACACTCATCATTACTGGAGCTGAAGCACTCACACACACTCATCATTACTGGAGCTGAAGCACTCACACACACTCATCATTACTGGAGCTGAAGCACTCACACACACTCATTACTGGAGCTGAAGTACTCACACACACTCATCATTACTGGAGCTGAAGCACACACACACACTCATCATTACTGGAGCTGAAGCACTCACACACACTCATCATTACTGGAGCTGAAGCACTCACACACACTCATCATTACTGGAGCTGAAGTACTCACACACTCATCATTACTGGAGCTGAAGTACTCACACACACACACATCATTACTGGAGCTGAAGCACTCACACACACACTCATCATTACTGGAGCTGAAGTACTCACACACACACACACACATCATTACTGGAGCTGAAGCACTCACACACACACTCATCATTACTGGAGCTGAAGCACTCACACACACTCATTACTGGAGCTGAAGCACTCACACACACTCATTACTGGAGCTGAAGCACTCACACACACTCATTACTGGAGCTGAAGTACTCACACACACTCATCATTACTGGAGCTGAAGCACTCACACACACTCATCATTACTGGAGCTGAAGTACTCACACACACTCATCATTACTGGAGCTGAAGCACTCACACACACTCATCATTACTGGAGCTGAAGCACTCACACACACTCATCATTACTGGAGCTGAAGCACTCACACACACTCATTACTGGAGCTGAAGCACACACACACACTCATCATTACTGGAGCTGAAGTACTCACACACACTCATTACTGGAGCTGAAGCACTCACACACACTCATCATTACTGGAGCTGAAGTACTCACACACACTCATCATTACTGGAGCTGAAGCACTCACACACACACATCATTACTAGAGCTGAAGCACTCACACACACACACACATCATTACTGGAGCTGAAGTACTCACACACACACACACACATCATTACTGGAGCTGAAGCACTCACACACACACACATCATTACTGGAGCTGAAGCACTCACACACACACACATCATTACTGGAGCTGAAGTACTCACACACACTCATCATTACTGGAGCTGAAGCACTCACACACACACATCATTACTAGAGCTGAAGCACTCACACACACACACATCATTACTGGAGCTGAAGTACTCACACACACACACATCATTACTGGAGCTGAAGCACTCACACACACACACATCATTACTGGAGCTGAAGCACTCACACACACACACATCATTACTGGAGCTGAAGTACTCACACACACACACATCATTACTGGAGCTGAAGCACTCACACACACACACTCCATTACTGGAGCTGAAGCACTCACACACACACACTCATCATTACTGGAGCTGAAGTACTCACACACACACTCATCATTACTGGAGCTGAAGTACTCACACACACACACATCATTACTGGAGCTCAAGCACTCACACACACACTCATCATTACTGGAGCTGAAGTACTCACACACACACACACACATCATTACTGGAGCTGAAGCACTCACACACACACTCATCATTACTGGAGCTGAAGCACTCACACACACTCATCATTACTGGAGCTGAAGCACTCACACACACTCATTACTGGAGCTGAAGCACTCACACACACTCATTACTGGAGCTGAAGTACTCACACACACTCATCATTACTGGAGCTGAAGCACTCACACACACTCATCATTACTGGAGCTGAAGCACTCACACACACTCATCATTACTGGAGCTGAAGCACTCACACACACTCATCATTACTGGAGCTGAAGCACTCACACACACTCATCATTACTGGAGCTGAAGCACTCACACACACTCATTACTGGAGCTGAAGTACTCACACACACTCATCATTACTGGAGCTGAAGCACACACACACACTCATCATTACTGGAGCTGAAGTACTCACACACACTCATCATTACTGGAGCTGAAGCACTCACACACACTCATCATTACTGGAGCTGAAGTACTCACACACACTCATCATTACTGGAGCTGAAGTACTCACACACTCATCATTACTGGAGCTGAAGTACTCACACACACACACATCATTACTGGAGCTGAAGCACTCACACACACACTCATCATTACTGGAGCTGAAGTACTCACACACACACACACACATCATTACTGGAGCTGAAGCACTCACACACACACTCATCATTACTGGAGCTGAAGCACTCACACACACTCATCATTACTGGAGCTGAAGCACTCACACACACTCATTACTGGAGCTGAAGCACTCACACACACTCATTACTGGAGCTGAAGTACTCACACACACTCATCATTACTGGAGCTGAAGCACTCACACACACTCATCATTACTGGAGCTGAAGTACTCACACACACTCATCATTACTGGAGCTGAAGCACTCACACACACTCATCATTACTGGAGCTGAAGCACTCACACACACTCATCATTACTGGAGCTGAAGCACTCACACACACTCATTACTGGAGCTGAAGTACTCACACACACTCATCATTACTGGAGCTGAAGCACACACACACACTCATCATTACTGGAGCTGAAGTACTCACACACACTCATTACTGGAGCTGAAGCACTCACACACACTCATCATTACTGGAGCTGAAGTACTCACACACTCTCATCATTACTGGAGCTGAAGCACTCACACACACACATCATTACTAGAGCTGAGGCACTCACACACACTCATTACTGGAGCTGAAGTACTCACACACACTCATCATTACTGGAGCTGAAGTACTCACACACACTCATCATTACTGGAGCTGAAGTACTCACACACACTCATCATTACTGGAGCTGAAGCACTCACACACACACTCATCATTACTGGAGCTGAAGCACTCACACACACTCATCATTACTGGAGCTGAAGTACTCACACACACACTCATCATTACTGGAGCTGAAGCACTCACACACACACACATCATTACTGGAGCTGAAGCACTCACACACACTCATCATTACTGGAGCTGAAGCACTCACACACACTCATCATTACTGGAGCTGAAGCACTCACACACACTCATCATTACTGGAGCTGAAGTACTCACACACACTCATCATTACTGGAGCTGAAGCACTCACACACACTCATCATTACTGGAGCTGAAGCACTCACACACACACACATCATTACTGGAGCTGAAGCACTCACACACACACACATCATTACTGGAGCTGAAGTACTCACACACACTCATCATTACTGGAGCTGAAGCACTCACACACACACACATCATTACTGGAGCTGAAGTACTCACACACACTCATCATTACTGGAGCTGAAGCACTCACACACACACACATCATTACTGGAGCTGAAGCACTCACACACACACACATCATTACTGGAGCTGAAGCACTCACACACACACACTCATCATTACTGGAGCTGAAGCACTCACACACACTCATCATTACTGGAGCTGAAGCACTCACACACACACACATCATTACTGGAGCTGAAGTACTCACACACACACTCATCATTACTGGAGCTGAAGCACGCACACACACACACCATTGCTGAAGCACTCTCACACACTGTCACACACACACACACACACACACACACACACCATTGCTGAAGCACTCTCACACACTGTCACACACAGGCACGCACACACACACACCATTGCTGAAGCACTCTCACACACTGTCACACACACGCACCTTTTTTAAATTAAGACATTAAGATCAATTTCCAAAAGATGATTTTCTATTCCTCTTTTTGGTCAACTTTAGCATGCGTGTGTTCACTACAGTGGACTTGCCAAATCAGGATGAGAACGCTTCTTACCCGAACGAGTAGAGTTGACTGGGCTTCTTCACGGTCACCCAGAAGCTCAGCAGACAGGTGATCAGACTGAGGGAGACACCACACACACACAGACACACACAGACACACACACACACACACACACAGACACAGACACCAGTTAAGCTACTATTAACTACCGTTTTAAATATTTGAGGTCTGAAACTCATTATTTATAGCACATGCTAGAGAGAGCTTCGTGTTGTGCTAACACTGAGTGTGTCTGGTCAGATGAAGTCAACTATGATTATTCAATAAATCTGCAGTTTTCCATCATCACCAGTTCACATCCTCATCAGATTTATCCTGACTGAGCACTTCAACTTCTACAAATATGGGCACTTTTGGGTTTATTTTGTACAGTGACCATATACTTATTTTTCCACACAATTATGTCATAATAACGAGTTGTCTTTTTAACGTCATCATTCTTCGTAATAACGAGATCTGTCGTTTAAACATCTTTTCTTTGTAATAACGAGATGTTGTCTTTTTAACAACATCTTTCCTCGTAATAACGAGATGTCTTTTTAACGAAATCTTTCCTCGTAATAACGAGATGTTGTCTTTTTAACGAAATCTTTCCTCGTAATAACGAGATGTTGTCTTTTTAACGTCATCTTTCTTCGTAATAACGAGATGTCTTTTTAACGTCATCTTTCTTCGTAAAAACGAGATGTCTTTTTAACGACATCTTTCCTCGTAATAACGAGATGTCGTATAAACATCATCTTTTCTTGTAATAACAAGATGTCTTTTTAACGTCATCTTTCCTCGTAATAACGAGATGTTGTCTTTTTAACGACATCTTTCCTCGTAATAACGAGATGTTGTCTTTTTAACGACATCTTTCCCCGTGATAACGAGATGTCTTTTTAATGACATCTTTCCTCGTAATAACGAGATGTTGTCTTTTTAACGTCATCTTTCTTCATAACAAGATGTTGTATTTTTAAAGACATCTTTCCTCGTAATAACGAGATGTTGTCTTTTAACGTCATCTTTCTTCGTAATAACAAGATGTTGTCTTTTTAATGTCATCTTTCCTCGTAATAATGAGATGTTGTCTTTTTAACGTCATCTTTCTTCGTAATAACAAGATGTTGTCTTTTTAACGTTGAGTGATAACGAGATGTCTTTTTAACGACATCTTTCCTCGAATAATGAGATGTCTTTTTAACGACATCTTTCCTCGAATAACGAGATGTTGTCTTTTTAACGTCATCTATCTTCGTAATAACGAGATGTCTTTTTAACGTCATCTTTCTTCGTAATAACGAGATATGTCGTTTAAACATCATCTTTTCTTGTAATAACGAGATGTCTTTTTAACGACATCTTTTCTCGTAATAGAGATGTTTTTTTAACAACATCTTTCCTCGTAATAACGAGATGTCTTTTTAACGTCATCTTTTCTTGTAATAACGAGGTGTCTCTTTAACGTAATCTTTCTTCGTAATAACAAGATGCTGTCTTTTTAACGACATCTCTCCTCGTAATAACGAGATGTCTTTTTAACGACATCTTTCCTCGTAATAACGAGATGTTGTCTTTTTAACGACATCTTTCCCCGTGATAACGAGATGTCTTTTTAATGACATCTTTCCTCGTGATAATGAGATGTTGTCTTTTTAACGTCATATTTTCTTGTAATAACGAGGTGTCTCTTTAACGTAATCTTTCTTAGTAATAACGAGATGTCTTTTTAACGATATCTATCCTCGTAATAATGAGACGTTGTCTTTTTAACGACATCTTTCCTCGTAATAACGAGATGTTGTCTTTTTAACGTCATCTTTCTTCGTAATAACAAGATGTTGTCTTTTTAACGACATCTTTCCTCGTAATAACGAGATGTTGTCTTTTTAACGACATCTTTCCCCGTGATAACGAGATGTCTTTTTAATGACATCTTTCCTCGTGATAATGAGATGTTGTCTTTTTAACGTCATATTTTCTTGTAATAACGAGGTGTCTCTTTAACGTAATCTTTCTTAGTAATAACGAGATGTCTTTTTAACGATATCTATCCTCGTAATAATGAGACGTTGTCTTTTTAACGACATCTTTCCTCGTAATAACGAGATGTTGTCTTTTTAACGTCATCTTTCTTCGTAATAACAAGATGTTGTCTTTTTAACGACATCTTTCCTCGTAATAACGAGATGTTGTCTTTTTAACGTCATCTTTCTTCGTAATAACAAGATGTTGTCTTTTTAACGTCATCTTTCCTCGTAATAACGAGATGTCTTTTTAACGTCATCTTTCTTCGTAATAACGAGATGTTGTCTTTTCAACGTCATCTTTCCTCGTAATAACGAGATGTTGTCTTTTTAACGTCATCTTTCCTCGTAATAACGAGATGTCTTTTTAACAACATCTTTTCTCGTAATAACGAGATGTTATGTCTTTTTTTCTTTTTTAAAAACATATTTTCTGGTAATAAGGACATATGTTGTACAGTGATGTGTAGTATGCCTTTATCCACATTAGAGAATTTATATAACATATCGTGCCTTTATCACACTTAGCATAAATAGCAAACAGCATAAAATACATGTCGCTACCTGTATCAACGGCAGTGCACACAGCACGAGATTGTTGTGATTTATTGATGTACAGTTCATCACAGATAGCCTATTCAACTGTTTGGGGCCATGGACCGCGTCTAAGGTAGAACATCTTCCAAGCACCCCTCATAACCCCTCATAACCCCTCATAACACCTCATAACCATAACATTTATTCCGTATCCCCATTTATATGCACTTTATAATAAAGCACAAGTCGTTTTTTACAACATATCTTGTTATTATGAGAAAAAGATGTCGTTTTAACCACATAACAGTTATTACGAGAAAAGATTTAATTTTAACGACATTATCTCGTAATTACGACATAATTGAGTGTAAAAAATCATATGTATGTGGCAGCAATGTGCCACCGTAGTTGGATGCTTTTTCAAACACTTTTATGCAAGTAATACTTCGACTTAGAACTCTAAAGTGGTTTTGTTTGACTTGTGCAACGGTGAATCAAACCAGAGCAACACACAAAAATATTTTGTGTTCTCAGCACGATCACACAACACTCCTTGACTAACATGACTTTACATCATTAACATCAGAAACACAAGTGTAAATGTGGAACAAGCTTTATATTATATATATATATATATATATATATATATATATATATATAGTCTGAATCTGAGAAATGACACTTACCTAAAGAGATCGAAGATGGTGAGGTATGTGTACGCGGTCAAGGCTGAAACAGAGACAGATATAGTGTAATACACAACACAAAAGAGCTGTGTTCACAGAAACAACTGGATCCAGGCAGAGCGCGGTGGATTAGGATTTACAGTCGTTTTGTGTCAATATGCTGAATTTAGGGATAAATCATACCCTATATATTGTATTGTTATATATTGTATTGGCAACTTATCAATTAAATATTTACCATCGTATATTCAGCATAATCGGATGTTTTTAAATAAAGACTGACAAACTACACAAGTATTAGGGCTAGATGATATGATATGATATAACACTGATATTAGTGATCACATGGATTTAGACCTATATTGTATTTATATAATAGTTCACAGGCTAATGTGCTTTATGTTTTTCCCTGGCGTGGAAACCAGGCTCATTTAAACGTCAGGAAACACGATTCCTGCTGCATGTCGATATCATGATCACTGGGTCTCTGGTGAGTTGTAAGAAACACTATATCGAGTCCAAGCTTTAGTTTAAACTGATAATGGTTTGTTTTACTGGCGTTTGTAACTGCAGTCGCGAGCTGTCCTGCCATCAGTCCGGCTGAGTGCACTGGAACAATCCTTCATAAAACGCATTCAACTTCAGTTTACAAAGACGTGAAACTCACCGAGTGGTCTGGGGTGTTCACTGAGAAGTCAAGTCAAGTATATTTATATAGCGCTTTTCACAATACAGATTGTATCAAAGCAGCTTCACAGTATCAATCAAAACAACAATGTTCGTGTCTTAGTGGAAAAAAGCATCCACGTTTGGTAGGGCTGATCAATGGTATTAATGATTGGTTAATTAATTTGAATATCCCCAACTGAGCAAGCCAAAGGCAACAGTGGCAAGGAACCGAAAAACTCCATCAGGTGACCCAATGGTGTCCTAAAACTCCATCAGGTGACCCAATGGTGTCCTAAAACTCCATCAGGTGACCCAATGGTGTCCTAAAACTCCATCAGGTGACCCAATGGTGTCCTAAAACTCCATCAGGTGACCCAATGGTGTCCTAAAACTCCATCAGGTGTCCCAATGGTGTCCTAAAACTCCATCAGGTGACCCAATGGTGTCCTAAAACTCCATCAAGTGACCCAATGGTGTCCTAAAACTCCATCAGGTGACCCAATGGTGTCCTAAAACTCCATCAGGTGACCCAATGGTGTCCTAAAACTCCATCAGGTGACCCAATGGTGTCCTAAAACTCCATCAGGTGACCCAATGGTGTCCTAAAACTCCATCAGGTGACCCAATGGTGTCCTAAAACTCCATCAAGTGACCCAATGGTGTCCTAAAACTCCATCAGGTGACCCAATGGTGTCCTAAAACTCCATCAGGTGACCCAATGGTGTCCTAAAACTCCATCAAGTGACCCAATGGTGTCCTAAAACTCCATCAGGTGACCTAATGGTGTCCTAAAACTCCATCAGGTGACCCAATGGTGTCCTAAAACTCCATCAGGTGACCCAATGGTGTCCTAAAACTCCATCAGGTGACCTAATGGTGTCCTAAAACTCCATCAGGTGACCCAATGGTGTCCTAAAACTCCATCAAGTGTCCCAATGGTGTCCTAAAACTCCATCAAGTGACCTAATGGTGTCCTAAAACTCCATCAAGTGTCCCAATGGAGAAAAGAAAACCTTGGGAGAACCCAGGCTCAGTCGGGGGCCAGTTCTCCTCTGGCGTTTATGAACTAGAGGCCGGATTTACAGTAACTGTAAGATAAAAAATTTATATGAATGCCTGGCTGAATAGATGCGTCTTTAGTCTAGTTTTAAACTGGGAGAGCGAGTCTTTGGTGGATCTGGATATCCTAGGAATGACCAGAAGCCTCGAATTTAGTGATCTTAAAGAGCGCGATGGATTATAGGGCGATAGAAGATCCGTTAAATAGACTGGAGCTAAACCATTTAGGGCTTTATAGGTCAGTAGCAATACCTTGTAATTAATATGGAACTTTATAGGTAACCAATGAAGTGATGATAAAATCGGTGTTATATGATCATATTTTCTTGATCTAGTAAGAACTCTAGCGGCTGCATTTTGGACTAACTGTAGCTTGTTTATTGAAGATGCGGGACAACCAGCTAATAAAGCATTACAGTAATCTAGTCTCGAGGTCATGAATGCATGAACTAACTTTTCTGCATCAGAGACTGATAGCATATTACGTAGTTTAGCAATGTTTCTAAGGTGGAAAAAGGCTGTTTTTGTAACATATGAAATATGATTTTCAAAAGACAGGTTGCAGTCTAATATAACACCCAGGTCTTTTACTGTAGAGGATAAAGTAACAGGGCATCCTACTGTGTTAAAGTTGTGCTGTGAGAGGTTTTGTGGACGGTTTTTAGAACCGATAAGTATTACTTCTGTCTTGTCTGGATTTAATAAAAGAAAATTACGCGTCATCCAATCTTTTATATCTTTAACACAATCTGTCAATTTGGATAATTTAGCGTGTTCATCTGGTCGTGATGAAATATACACTCACCGGCCACTTTATTAGGTACCCCATGCTAGTAACGGGTTGGACCCCCTTTTGCCTTCAGAACTGCCTCAATTCTTCGTGGCATAGATTCAACAAGGTGCTGGAAGCATTCCTCAGGGAGTTTGGTCCATATTGACATGATGGCATCACACAGTTGCCGCAGATTTGTCGGCTGCACATCCATGATGCGAATCTCCCGTTCCACCACATCCCAAAGATGCTCTATTGGATTGAGATCTGGTGACTGTGGAGGCCATTTGAGTACAGCGAACTCATTGTCATGTTCAAGAAACCAGTCTGAGATGATTCCAGCTTTATGACATGGCGCATTATCCTGCTGAAAGTAGCCATCAGAAGTTGGGTACATTGTGGTCATAAAGGGATGGACATGGTCAGCAACAATACTCAGGTAGGCTGTGGCGTTGCAACGATGCTCAATTGGTACCAAGGGGCCCAAAGAGTGCCAAGAAAATATTCCCCACACCATGACACCACCACCACCAGCCTGAACCGTTGATACAAGGCAGGATGGATCCATGCTTTCATGTTGTAGACGCCAAATTCTGACCCTACCATCCGAATGTCGCAGCAGAAATCGAGACTCATCAGACCAGGCAACGTTTTTCCAATCTTCTATTGTCCAATTTCGATGAGCTTGTGCAAATTGTAGCCTCAGTTTCCTGTTCTTAGCTGAAAGGAGTGGCACCCGGTGTGGTCTTCTGCTGCTGTAGCCCATCTGCCTCAAAGTTCGACGTACTGTGCGTTCAGAGATGCTCTTCTGCCCACCTTGGTTGTAACGGGTGGTTATTTGAGTCACTGTTGCCCTTCTATCAGCTCGAACCAGTCTGGCCATTCTCCTCTGACCTCTGGCATCAACAAGGCATTTCCGCCCACAGAACTGCCGCTCACTGGATGTTTTTTCTTTTTCGGACCATTCTCTGTAAACCCTAGAGATGGTTGTGCGTGAAAATCCCAGTAGATTAGCAGTTTCTGAAATACTCAGACCAGCCCTTCTGGCACCAACAATCATGCCACGTTCAAAGTCACTCAAATCACCTTTCTTCCCCATACTGATGCTCGGTTTGAACTGCAGGAGATTGTCTTGACCATGTCTACATGCCTAAATGCACTGAGTTGCCGCCATGTGATTGGCTGCTTAGAAATTAAGTGTTAAGGAGCAGTTGGACAGGTGTACCTAATAAAGTGGCCGGTGAGTGTATATTTGAGTGTCATCAGCATAACAATGGAAACTAATTCCATGTTTCCTTATAATATTACCAAGTGGCAGCATATATATTGAGAATTATAGAGGGCCTAACACAGATCCCTGTGGCACTCCATAGTTTGCCGGAGTTATGATCGATTTTTCTCCATTTAAATAGACAAAATGGTAGCGGTCGGATAAGTATGACCTGAACCAGCTTAATGCTTGTCCTTGAACACCAATATAATTTTGTAGTCGATCTAGGAGTATTGTGTGATCTATAGTATCGAACGCTGCACTAAGATCAAGTAAAACTAGTATTGAGATACAGCCTTGGTCCGAAGCTAAAAGTAAATCATTTGTTATTCTAACCAGCGCAGTTTCAGTGCTATGATGCGGTCTGAATCCAGACTGAAACTTTTCATAGATGTCATTTTCTTGCAAGAAAGAGCCGAGTTGATCGGACACAACTTTTTCTAGTATTTTAGACATAAATGGAAGATTTGAAATGGGTCTGTAATTTACTAGGTTATTTGGATCTAATTGTGGTTTCTTAATAAGAGGTTTTATAACTGCCAGCTTGAACGTTCTTGGAACATGACCTAAAGATAAAGATGAGTTAATAATATTGAGAAGAGGCTCTTCCACTATAGGTAACACTTCTTTCAGTAGTTTAGTTGGTATAGGATCCAATAAACATGTTGTTGTTTTAGATGAAGTGATAAGTTTATTTAACTCTTTTTGTTCTATAGTTGTAAAGCATTGTAATTGTTCTTGCGGGGTGATAATTGAGGCTGAATTATAAGGCGCGAGCAAAGATTGAACGTTTACAGTTGTGGTTCTGATGCTTTTAATTTTCAAATAAGCTCACACACAAATCGCTGCAAAAGATGCTTTCCAGCAGGTGTTTTACCATTCGTTGTAAAACTGTGGACCTATTTTTCCAAACGCCTCACACCCGCACATTCTTCCGTAAAACATTTCACACACATTTTTTCATTATTAAAAACTCAATCCATATTCACCTTTCAGATTTCACATCCAAAATATTTGGTTTGTTCAAAAAAACAACTCAGTCAATTTTCAGTCCGTTTTATTTCGCTTTACAAACTCAGTGGTTCGACATTTCACATCCGGGATCTGCAGGAAAAGCACTAAGTTCGTATGTGAAATGTTTTGAATTTAAAATATTCACAGCTGAAATATACAACCATGTTCAATTTCAGCCCATAAAAATGCATTAAAAAGCAAGCACGGTTAATGTTGTGCACATTTTTTCAAGTTGTGCAATTCAACAAGCTTTTTTGCTTCAAAAACATTTGGCATTATTTTTCTTCCATAAATAAGCGGATGATCTGCTGAATCTGGTGCCCAGCGAGTCTGATACTGTATCTCAGTGTGAGCATGTTGAACACCGCACAGCAGAACGCACAGGGCCACAGGATAACGCATGTACACGGCCGCAGGGCTGTCACTTTTTATTCGATATTCGAATATGCATTCGAACATGACGTGAAATATCCGTATTTGAACTATAAATAAACTATCTGTTGAGCGCATTTTTTACAGTCTATGATTAGACCGTTTGTTTTTTTATTTTATTGTTTGCCATCTCATCCAGGAGCGGGCACTCTAAACGTATTGTAGCGTCGGCCCATGACCAAATCAAGCCAATAATTGCCAATAGTCTCCCTGTTTTGAAAATGGAAGATAACGCACAGAACGGCCAGCCTGAGTGGAGAATTACGACCCCAACTCATCTAAAGTAGTGTCTGGAAATATTTTGGGTTCTACACCGTAGATACCACTTCTCTCAACATTGACGCGCAAATACCTGTGTGTGTGTGTGCGCTCCGAGCGCGTTCTCCACCGCGGGGAACATCGCCAATAAAAAGAGAGCCGCACTTGATCCAGATCAAGGTGATAAATTGGTGTTTCTAGCAAACAATATTAAGTAATGAATTAGGCGAGGCCTTACTCCTGCTGCTGTTTAAGCTGTAAGTTATTGTTTGTGCCGTGCTGTTCCGATTCAGTTTTTTTCCCCATGTAGCCTACTTTTGTGATTGGCTATGCATAGTGCCACTTCATATAGATTAAGTTGATAACCTGCTGTTTAAAACATTAAGTCAAAGATCTTTTTTCAGACAGGCCTGAGTCCTGTTTATGACTGTCAGACTGTTAATAAATTTGTGACTGAATCTCCGTTATGGTGTTTTTATTTGATTTTTTTTGGTGGGAGGGCGGGGCTCGTAGAAATTCGAATATATTCGAATACATTGCTTGATATTTGATAACCGTTCGAATTTGATTTTTCTCAAAAGTGACAGCCCTACACGGCGGTACACGACACACACACACCCGCGCAGGAACGCACAGGGCCACAGGATAACGCATGTACACGGCCGTACACGACACACACACACCAGTGTTGGCTAATGCTCACAACACTGTTTTACCACAGACCCATCGCTTCTCTAGAGGAACCCGAGACCCGAACCCTGTGAGATGGAGACAATGACAGATGAGGCCTGAATAAACCCCGAGCGACGACACAGAATACACACGCTCGTGTAGAATACAGCGCTCAGATTAAGGAGACTTGTGTATGTTTACAGAGCTAATCGATGAAGAAGAAGAGGAGATGAAGACGCAGTGGTAAACCAAGCCCGGATCTTTATCTGAATATTTAATAAGAGCATCCAAACACATCTGATGGTCCTGGAACCCTGACCTTCAGTCGTCTCGCTGCGGCCTCACGGGAGCGCAGCGCCATTAGCATCAGGAGCCGGCTAGCGCCGCGCGAGTATCCGCTTTCTCTGCTGGCGGTAAAGCAGATCTGCAAACTGCAGCGCTCAGCTGTCACTGAGCTCAGGAACACGCATCGAGCGGCTCGGGTGTCTGTCGACGCGGCACATTAAAATAACAATAGATCGCTCCAGATGTAAACTAAAAGCTTTATTGACAAACTACAAGCTAACACCTGGCGGGAGGAAGTGGCGAGTCAGAGAGTAAACCGAGACCGAGAGAAGGACTGATGCTCCAATAAACACATCCGAAGCTTCCCGACACACACACACACACACCACAGAGCAGTGCATCATGGGACTTCCAGAGGTCACGGGTTCATGTTCTGAACGGACAACATGCAGTTTTAATTGATCTAAAAGAGTGAAGAACAAAATGTTTGATAAATAAGTTCGTTATTAACAGATGCCAGAGATCTTTTGAATTGTGCATTTATTCGTCTCCTATTTTCTATATGATAAAAAAACAAACGGTCTAATCAATCACGCTACACATGGCACTTTAAAAACCAGATCGTTTATTTATTGTTCGATTACGGATATTTCACGCCATGTTCCAAAACATATTCAAATATCGAATAAAAAGTGACGGCCCTAGAGCTGAGTTATGACATCATCAGACGGATCCGAGAAGAAACACTCCGTCCTCTTCATGCACGTCACGGGACTTACTGTCATGGTGGTTTTGTGCTCATATTAGTGTATAATAATATGACAGTGGTTTATGGTTCTGTGAGCAGATCTGGCTTGACTTCTTGTGTTGCGGACGCACGGACACACGGACACATGGAGGAGCGGCTCTGAGGCTCAGCGGAGGAACAGCAGGAGCACGCCGACACACACTGGGGATCACGGCCACTGAGCTCAATACTGCAGAGGATCGGGTTACGGTGTGTGTGTGTGTGTGTGTGTGTGAGAGAGAGAGAGGGAGAGAGAGAGTGTGTGTGTGTGTGTGTGAGTGTGTGTGAGTGAGAGACCTGAGCAGCTAAACATGCTGGGTAACGTGTGGCGCTGAGCATGCTGGGTAACATGTGTGATCACTCACCCATGCTGTTGGTGGAGCTGCACCACATCAGCAGACAGGCAGTGCAGACGAGATTCAACACGCCGAACAGGAGGATCCTCCACGACTGGAACACACACACACACAACATCAGAGACATCACTCATGAAGCTGAGGGTATGTGTGTGTGTGTGTGTGTGTGTGTGTGTGTGTGTGTGTGTGTGAGTGTGTGTGAGAGTGTCTGTCTCAGTTTCCTCTACTACACACACACTTAACATCAGAGAAATCACTCATGAAACTGTGTGAGTGTGTGTGCGCCTGATGGCTGAACTCTGACCCCTACTGTTAGAAACACACACACACACACACTGCAACTCGCTAAAACCGGTCGTTTCAGATTCCAAGAAAAAGCTCGTCAAAACTTTATCAGTTCCGATAGAAATGCAGTCATGTGGAGTTTGTCTTCCATATAACATTCTTATGCCTCGCTATTGCATTCCTTTTATTTGGGTTTTGTTTTTAAGTGACTGCTTTGTTGTTTTCAGTGATCAGTAATATCACTGAATAATGACGGTGTTCTGTGGAGCTGCTAGTAACTCAGTCTACACCGATATATGTGTGTACGTCAGCACTCACCCGCCGGTCCGACGACACCAGGCTGAACTCCTGCGCACACCTGCCCAGCACCGAGCGGTGGGTTCTGCGGAAGGGATGGATGGTGCCCTGCAGTGACGGACACACCAGATCAGAACACTACACTACCCACAATCCCCACACACACCGTTACCATGGAAATAGTGTCCCATGTCCCAATAGTGTCCCACACAAGTCCTGATCCACTGCCATGTGAACGTTCGGGGTTTGTTTTGAAAGAAATGAATACTTTTACTCATCATGGACGCATTAAATTGATCAAAAGGGACAGTTGAGACATTTATAATGTTACAAAACCAGTTGACCGACAGTGTTGAAAATTCTGTTGTGTGAGGAAATTATCACTTAAAATATTATTAATATAAACTTTTTAAAATCCAAGAACTTGGCAAAAGTTTTCACGATATTTTCCCCTTTAACGTGAACATTAATAACGCGTGACGTCACATGTGATGTTATGATGAGCTTCACATCATATTTCACACATATATGAGCGTACATGAGTCTTACCAGCACATATGTGTCGGTCTCGTGCTTCTTTCTGTGCCCTGGAGCATCTGAAGATGAAAATGAAACACAGTTATTCATGTTTCACAGACAGTCTGAAGAGAACCGCCGGAGAGGAGCCCTCACCCGAGTCCTTGATGCCGATCACGTCCAGCACCACCATGTCAGGCTTATCCGAAGGCGACACTTTCCTCTCGGTGACCCCAGACGGCACTACATCAGGCTTATTGCTCAGTTTTCTGCCGTAATAGTCAGAAACATGACTGTGATATGGGTTATTATGAGCCATAACTGACGTGGACGAGCCGTCCAGCGCCATCTTTACTTCCGCGGAACGTCCTACGTCACGGCCTGATCACATGCCTCACGACAGCCAATCACAGCGCTGCTCGTTATTTTACTCGGTTACCTCAGGTTAACTTCATAAACATTCAACTACTTTATAAAACAAACATGAAATTAGAGAGACTAAAAACACCGAGGAGGGTAAACCAGAGATATTTTGGTAACACTTTACAGTAAGGATAATTAGTTAACATTAGTTAATGTATTTACAAACATTCAATGAGCAATACATTTGTTACAGTATTTATTATTTTTTGTTAATGTTAGTTAATAAAATACAGCTGTTCATTGTTAGTTCATGTTAGTTCACAGTGCATTAACTAATGTTAACAAGATTTTAATAAAGTATTAGTAAATGTTGAAATTAGCATTTACAAAAGATGAATAAATGCTGTATGCGTGCAGTTTATTATTAGTTCATGTTAAATAATGTAGTTAAATAATGTTAACTAACGAACTTTATTGTAAAGTGTTACCGATATTTTTTATAGGTGATCTTTATTAAGCAATCGATATAAACGACGTTTATTTTAATACAATTAATTTAATTGATGAACGTGACCAGGATTAACTGTTATATTTGCTGATTTAACTTTATTATTTATAAATTTGCGTGACTTTATATTTGACAGTACATATTGACGCCGGAAATTGCGTCACCGCAGTATCTGCGCATGCGTGACTCTGTCCTCTAGTTCACAGCGGTTAGCTGCGGTAAAGCGCGCAGCAGTGTTTACTTTTACACGAACTGAATTCATATTCATATTCATCACTGTGTACTTCGCTTGTTGACGATGGCAGGAACTCTTGCCCGTAAAGCCGTGGATCATCTCCGCAGTAAAGAGTTCAGAGAGTATCTCATGAGGTCAGTCACTGTGTTTCTCAATAGCGCTGAGGTAAATAATGTCGATGTTTGAGAGTTATTATAACGGAATGCAGTGAGATGACTCGCAGCCTCACACAGACTGTTGTTATGCTCATAATAAACAGAAAACTGCAGTTTATCGTTTGAAGGACATGATCTGCAGTTCCGCTGTGAGCCTTCAGAGGGCGACAGATCCGCGTCATCATTGCGTCATAATAACAACAGTCACGAGCACGTTATCAACTCATATCATCGGTCAAGCTGCATTTCACGGGTTTTATTTAATTATAAACCGCACAGGCCATTATTGCTGTCCCACGTGCATCACTGTTCGTTTACACAACAGTGCAGTTTTAGGGCCTTTGAAAACGATACCAAACCGTCTCCATGTAAACAACAAAAACAAAACGGTGAGGTCGATCGCGTGCGTGTGCATGTTCCCTGTAGGGATGGGCCAATGAAGCCTCGAGGAGCCCTGCTCTCCCTGACTGTCCCAGCCACACACATCATATCGTCTCTATATGATATATATGGTCCCAGCATCTAGTGTGTGTGTGTGTGTAGAAAACAGCGCCATCTTGTGGCAGGTTATTTCACTGACTTTAGACAGGGTTTTTTCTGGTCAGTGGCGCAATTGTTTTCTGGAACTGTAAAATAGCACCAGGGATTGTTTGCGCCGGAACACGCCTCCTTTTTTACGCCGACCCGCCCAGGGAGCGCAAGTTCATTCTCTAGTTTGCCGGCGTGCGTCTGTGGAGGGAAAAGGCCGTTTTGCGCGGGTGCAAAATACGAATGATGCATGCGTCAGTGAACAAAGTCATTTGCGCCGGGTGCAAGATAGGGCCCTTAGTGTCATATGTAACGTCACTAGTTCACTCATGCATATTCACATGTTCGTGGGGTGTTTCTTGACAAAAGTGACGTCGCCACCTACTGGCCTGACATGCATGATACAGCCGCCGTAGTCATTTTCGCATATCCCTGTGAACGGGATTGTTTTGGCAACGCTGTCCTCTGTTTTCAGTACAACATGAGTTGTTGTGATGTAAACATACCCTGAAACAAAAGGCCATATAAAGCGGGACGTTGACAAACAGGCTCATTCATTCCTCAGTGAATTTACAGAGTTTTCTTCATCTTAGGGCACATTTACTCAGTAACGATAAACTAAAAATGAAACGTTTTTCCTTTTTCACGTACAGACGACAACATTGTCAAATCGATCCTTGTTCACGCGGATCTGCGAAAACAACGACGACAACATTGTCAAATCGATCCTTGTTCACGCGGATCTGCGAAAACAACTGAATCGCTGTGTTCTGCTGCCAGGCCAGTAGGTGGCGTTGAAACACTATAGACTGAACATGTAACACGCGTGTGCATGACATCACCGTCTTCACAGATTTGCATTTTTGTTGTTTACATGGAGACAAATTTGAAAAACAATATAATTTTCAGAAACTTGCACTTTGAAACCCGTTTTTAAAAGTGTGCGTTTCCCAAAACGCTGTTGTCGTGTAAACGAGCAACCAAAACGCATATAAACGGCCCTTGAGTAAAAGTGTTACCGTAACGCCAGCTCTTGTCTTTGTGGTTATTTTGAACAACCAGACACCTGATATTGTACATTACTGATCTTCTATGGAATATGTTTTGTTTTGTTTGAACTCCTTGTTCCCGCCGGACCTGCTCTTCCCGTGGGATCGTCCCCTCAGCACGGTAAGTCCTCAGCATTATCATATCTTATTATCATTATTGTCATAATTGTCATTATTATGATCACTCTTGCATGTCCTGTTCCCTCAGCACTTCTGGGGTCCGGTGGCCAACTGGGGTTTGCCCATCGCTGCCATCAGTGACATGAAGAAGAGTCCCGAGATCATCAGCGGCAGGATGACCTTCGGTAAGAGCTGGAGGGACATTTATTTTAATATTCAACAATATTATTGATCTCCTGCATTGACACCTAACACATGGACCAACTAAATTACTATCTTTTTTACAACAAAAATGAACCATCACTGAACTCACTTAAGCTTGACTGTGACACTATTTTCTTCTGGAAACAAACATAGTTCATAGTCTAAACAGTGGACGCAAGCGTCAGGGGCGATGCGTGAGATGCAATACCCCGCTCACGCAACGGGGGGTAGTAGAGTCGGGTGATATTAGTAGAGTCGGGTGATATTAGTAGAGTCGGGTGATATATTAGTAGAGTCGGGTGATATATTAGTAGAGTCGGGTGATATTAGTAGAGTCGGGTGATATTAGTAGAGTCGGGTGATATTAGTAGAGTCGGGTGATATTAGTAGAGTCGGGTGATATTAGTAGAGTCGGGTGATATTAGTAGAGTCGGGTGATATTAGTAGAGTCGGGTGATATTAGTAGAGTCGGGTGATATTAGTAGAGTCGGGTGATATTAGTAGAGTCGAGTCGGGTGATATATTAGTAGAGTCGAGTCGGGTGATATATTAGTAGAGTCGAGTCGGGTGATATATTAGTAGAGTCGAGTCGGGTGATATATTAGTAGAGTCGAGTCGGGTGATATATTAGTAGAGTCGAGTCGGGTGATATATTAGTAGAGTCGAGTCGGGTGATATATTAGTAGAGTCGAGTCGGGTGATATATTAGTAGAGTCGAGTCGGGTGATATATTAGTAGAGTCGAGTCGGGTGATATATTAGTAGAGTCGAGTCGGGTGATATATTAGTAGAGTCGAGTCGGGTGATATATTAGTAGAGTCGAGTCGGGTGATATATTAGTAGAGTCGAGTCGGGTGATATATTAGTAGAGTCGAGTCGGGTGATATATTAGTAGAGTCGAGTCGGGTGATATATTAGTAGAGTCGAGTCGGGTGATATATTAGTAGAGTCGAGTCGGGTGATATATTAGTAGAGTCGAGTCGGGTGATATATTAGTAGAGTCGAGTCGGGTGATATATTAGTAGAGTCGAGTCGGGTGATATATTAGTAGAGTCGAGTCGGGTGATATATTAGTAGAGTCGAGTCGGGTGATATATTAGTAGAGTCGAGTCGGGTGATATATTAGTAGAGTCGAGTCGGGTGATATATTAGTAGAGTCGAGTCGGGTGATATATTAGTAGAGTCGAGTCGGGTGATATATTAGTAGAGTCGAGTCGGGTGATATATTAGTAGAGTCGAGTCGGGTGATATATTAGTAGAGTCGAGTCGGGTGATATATTAGTAGAGTCGAGTCGGGTGATATATTAGTAGAGTCGAGTCGGGTGATATATTAGTAGAGTCGAGTCGGGTGAGATATTAGTAGAGTCGAGTCGGGTGAGATATTAGTAGAGTCGAGTCGGGTGAGATATTAGTAGAGTCGAGTCGGGTGAGATATTAGTAGAGTCGAGTCGGGTGATATTAGTAGAGTCGAGTCGGGTGATATTAGTAGAGTCGAGTCGGGTGATATTAGTAGAGTCGAGTCGGGTGATATTAGTAGAGTCGAGTCGGGTGATATTAGTAGGGTCGGGTGATATTAGTAGAGTCGGGTGATATATTAGTAGAGTCGGGTGATATATTAGTAGAGTCGAGTCGGGTGATATATTAGTAGAGTCGAGTCGGGTGATATATTAGTAGAGTCGAGTCGGGTGATATATTAGTAGAGTCGAGTCGGGTGATATATTAGTAGAGTCGAGTCGGGTGATATTAGTAGAGTCGAGTCGGGTGATATTAGTAGAGTCGGGTGATATTAGTAGAGTCGAGTCGGGTGATATATTAGTAGAGTCGAGTCGGGTGATATATTAGTAGAGTCGAGTCGGGTGATATATTAGTAGAGTCGAGTCGGGTGATATATTAGTAGAGTCGAGTCGGGTGATATATTAGTAGAGTCGAGTCGGGTGATATATTAGTAGAGTCGAGTCGGGTGATATATTAGTAGAGTCGAGTCGGGTGATATATTAGTAGAGTCGAGTCGGGTGATATATTAGTAGAGTCGAGTCGGGTGATATATTAGTAGAGTCGAGTCGGGTGATATATTAGTAGAGTCGAGTCGGGTGATATATTAGTAGAGTCGAGTCGGGTGATATATTAGTAGAGTCGAGTCGGGTGATATATTAGTAGAGTCGAGTCGGGTGATATATTAGTAGAGTCGAGTCGGGTGATATATTAGTAGAGTCGAGTCGGGTGATATATTAGTAGAGTCGAGTCGGGTGATATATTAGTAGAGTCGAGTCGGGTGATATATTAGTAGAGTCGAGTCGGGTGATATATTAGTAGAGTCGAGTCGGGTGAGATATTAGTAGAGTCGAGTCGGGTGAGATATTAGTAGAGTCGAGTCGGGTGAGATATTAGTAGAGTCGAGTCGGGTGATATTAGTAGAGTCGAGTCGGGTGATATTAGTAGAGTCGAGTCGGGTGATATTAGTAGAGTCGAGTCGGGTGATATTAGTAGAGTCGAGTCGGGTGATATTAGTAGGGTCGGGTGATATTAGTAGAGTCGGGTGATATATTAGTAGAGTCGGGTGATATATTAGTAGAGTCGAGTCGGGTGATATATTAGTAGAGTCGAGTCGGGTGATATATTAGTAGAGTCGAGTCGGGTGATATATTAGTAGAGTCGAGTCGGGTGATATATTAGTAGAGTCGAGTCGGGTGATATTAGTAGAGTCGAGTCGGGTGATATTAGTAGAGTCGGGTGATATTAGTAGAGTCGAGTCGGGTGATATATTAGTAGAGTCGAGTCGGGTGATATATTAGTAGAGTCGAGTCGGGTGATATATTAGTAGAGTCGAGTCGGGTGATATATTAGTAGAGTCGAGTCGGGTGATATATTAGTAGAGTCGAGTCGGGTGATATTAGTAGAGTCGAGTCGGGTGATATTAGTAGAGTCGAGTCGGGTGATATATTAGTAGAGTCGAGTCGGGTGATATTAGTAGAGTCGAGTCGGGTGATATTAGTAGGGTCGGGTGATATTAGTAGAGTCGGGTGATATTAGTAGAGTCGGGTGATATATTAGTAGAGTCGAGTCGGGTGATATATTAGTAGAGTCGAGTCGGGTGATATATTAGTAGAGTCGAGTCGGGTGATATTAGTAGAGTCGAGTCGGGTGATATATTAGTAGAGTCGAGTCGGGTGATATATTAGTAGAGTCGAGTCGGGTGATATATTAGTAGAGTCGAGTCGGGTGATATATTAGTAGAGTCGAGTCGGGTGATATATTAGTAGAGTCGAGTCGGGTGATATATTAGTAGAGTCGAGTCGGGTGATATTAGTAGAGTCGAGTCGGGTGATATTAGTAGGGTCGGGTGATATTAGTCGAGTCGGGTGATATATTAGTAGAGTCGAGTCGGGTGATATATTAGTAGAGTCGAGTCGGGTGATATATTAGTAGAGTCGAGTCGGGTGATATTAGTAGAGTCGGGTGATATTAGTAGAGTCGGGTGATATTAGTCGAGTCGGGTGATATATTAGTAGAGTCGAGTCGGGTGATATATTAGTAGAGTCGAGTCGGGTGATATATTAGTAGAGTCGAGTCGGGTGATATATTAGTAGAGTCGAGTCGGGTGATATATTAGTAGAGTCGAGTCGGGTGATATATTAGTAGAGTCGAGTCGGGTGATATATTAGTAGAGTCGAGTCGGGTGATATATTAGTAGAGTCGAGTCGGGTGATATATTAGTAGAGTCGAGTCGGGTGATATATTAGTAGAGTCGAGTCGGGTGATATATTAGTAGAGTCGAGTCGGGTGATATATTAGTAGAGTCGAGTCGGGTGATATATTAGTAGAGTCGAGTCGGGTGATATATTAGTAGAGTCGAGTCGGGTGATATATTAGTAGAGTCGAGTCGGGTGATATATTAGTAGAGTCGAGTCGGGTGATATATTAGTAGAGTCGAGTCGGGTGATATATTAGTAGAGTCGAGTCGGGTGATATATTAGTAGAGTCGAGTCGGGTGATATATTAGTAGAGTCGAGTCGGGTGATATTAGTAGAGTCGAGTCGGGTGATATTAGTAGGGTCGGGTGATATATTAGTAGAGTCGAGTCGGGTGATATATTAGTAGAGTCGAGTCGGGTGATATATTAGTAGAGTCGAGTCGGGTGATATATTAGTAGAGTCGAGTCGGGTGATATATTAGTAGAGTCGAGTCGGGTGATATATTAGTAGAGTCGAGTCGGGTGATATATTAGTAGAGTCGAGTCGGGTGATATATTAGTAGAGTCGAGTCGGGTGATATATTAGTAGAGTCGAGTCGGGTGATATATTAGTAGAGTCGAGTCGGGTGATATATTAGTAGAGTCGAGTCGGGTGATATATTAGTAGAGTCGAGTCGGGTGATATATTAGTAGAGTCGAGTCGGGTGATATATTAGTAGAGTCGAGTCGGGTGATATATTAGTAGAGTCGAGTCGGGTGATATATTAGTAGAGTCGAGTCGGGTGATATTAGTAGGGTCGGGTGATATATTAGTAGAGTCGAGTCGGGTGATATATTAGTAGAGTCGAGTCGGGTGATATATTAGTAGAGTCGAGTCGGGTGATATTAGTAGAGTCGAGTCGGGTGATATTAGTAGAGTCGAGTCGGGTGATTTTAGTAGAGTCGAGTCGGGTGATATTAGTAGAGTCGGGTGATATTAGTAGAGTCGGGTGATATTAGTAGAGTCGGGTGATATTAGTAGAGTCGGGTGATATTAGTAGAGTCGGGTGATATTAGTAGAGTCGGGTGATATTAGTAGAGTCGAGTCGGGTGATATTAGTAGAGTCGGGTGATATTAGTAGAGTCGAGTCGGGTGATATTAGTAGAGTCGGGTGATATTAGTAGAGTCGGGTGATATTAGTAGAGTCGGGTGATATTAGTAGAGTCGGGTGATATTAGTAGAGTCGGGTGATATTAGTAGAGTCGGGTGATATTAGTAGAGTCGAGTCGGGTGATATTAGTAGAGTCGAGTCGGGTGATTTTAGTAGAGTCGAGTCGGGTGATATTAGTAGAGTCGGGTGATATTAGTAGAGTCGAGTCGGGTGATATTAGTAGAGTCGGGTGATATTAGTAGAGTCGAGTCGGGTGATATTAGTAGAGTCGGGTGATATTAGTAGAGTCGGGTGATATTAGTAGAGTCGGGTGATATTAGTAGAGTCGGGTGATATTAGTAGAGTCGAGTCGGGTGATATTAGTAGAGTCGAGTCGGGTGATTTTAGTAGAGTCGAGTCGGGTGATATTAGTAGAGTCGGGTGATATTAGTAGAGTCGGGTGATATTAGTAGAGTCGGGTGATATTAGTAGAGTCGGGTGATATTAGTAGAGTCGGGTGATATTAGTAGAGTCGGGTGATATTAGTAGAGTCGAGTCGGGTGATATTAGTAGAGTCGGGTGATATTAGTAGAGTCGAGTCGGGTGATATTAGTAGAGTCGGGTGATATTAGTAGAGTCGAGTCGGGTGATATTAGTAGAGTCGGGTGATATTAGTAGAGTCGGGTGATATTAGTAGAGTCGGGTGATATTAGTAGAGTCGGGTGATATTAGTAGAGTCGGGTGATATTAGTAGAGTCGGGTGATATTAGTCGAGTCGGGTGATATTAGTCGAGTCGGGTGATATATTAGTAGAGTCGAGTCGGGTGATATATTAGTAGAGTCGAGTCGGGTGATATATTAGTAGAGTCGAGTCGGGTGATATATTAGTAGAGTCGAGTCGGGTGATATATTAGTAGAGTCGAGTCGGGTGATATATTAGTAGAGTCGAGTCGGGTGATATATTAGTAGAGTCGAGTCGGGTGATATATTAGTAGAGTCGAGTCGGGTGATATATTAGTAGAGTCGAGTCGGGTGATATATTAGTAGAGTCGAGTCGGGTGATATATTAGTAGAGTCGAGTCGGGTGATATATTAGTAGAGTCGAGTCGGGTGATATATTAGTAGAGTCGAGTCGGGTGATATATTAGTAGAGTCGAGTCGGGTGATATATTAGTAGAGTCGAGTCGGGTGATATATTAGTAGAGTCGAGTCGGGTGATATATTAGTAGAGTCGAGTCGGGTGATATATTAGTAGAGTCGAGTCGGGTGATATATTAGTAGAGTCGAGTCGGGTGATATATTAGTAGAGTCGAGTCGGGTGATATATTAGTAGAGTCGAGTCGGGTGATATATTAGTAGAGTCGAGTCGGGTGATATATTAGTAGAGTCGAGTCGGGTGATATATTAGTAGAGTCGAGTCGGGTGATATATTAGTAGAGTCGAGTCGGGTGATATATTAGTAGAGTCGAGTCGGGTGATATATTAGTAGAGTCGAGTCGGGTGATATATTAGTAGAGTCGAGTCGGGTGATATATTAGTAGAGTCGAGTCGGGTGATATATTAGTAGAGTCGAGTCGGGTGATATATTAGTAGAGTCGAGTCGGGTGATATATTAGTAGAGTCGAGTCGGGTGATATATTAGTAGAGTCGAGTCGGGTGATATATTAGTAGAGTCGAGTCGGGTGATATATTAGTAGAGTCGAGTCGGGTGATATATTAGTAGAGTCGAGTCGGGTGATATATTAGTAGAGTCGAGTCGGGTGATATATTAGTAGAGTCGAGTCGGGTGATATATTAGTAGAGTCGAGTCGGGTGATATATTAGTAGAGTCGAGTCGGGTGATATATTAGTAGAGTCGAGTCGGGTGATATATTAGTAGAGTCGAGTCGGGTGATATATTAGTAGAGTCGAGTCGGGTGATATATTAGTAGAGTCGAGTCGGGTGATATATTAGTAGAGTCGAGTCGGGTGATATATTAGTAGAGTCGAGTCGGGTGATATATTAGTAGGGTCGAGTCGGGTGATATATTAGTAGGGTCGAGTCGGGTGATATATTAGTAGGGTCGAGTCGGGTGATATATTAGTAGGGTCGAGTCGGGTGATATATTAGTAGGGTCGAGTCGGGTGATATATTAGTAGGGTCGAGTCGGGTGATATATTAGTAGGGTCGAGTCGGGTGATATATTAGTAGGGTCGGGTGATATTAGTAGAGTCGGGTGATATTAGTAGAGTCGGGTGATATATTAGTAGGGTCGGGTGATATATTAGTAGAGTCGGGTGATATATTAGTAGAGTCGGGTGATATTAGTAGAGTCGGGTGATATTAGTAGAGTCGGGTGATATTAGTAGAGTCGGGTGATATTAGTAGAGTCGGGTGATATTAGTAGAGTCGGGTGATATTAGTAGAGTCGGGTGATATTAGTAGAGTCGGGTGATATTAGTAGAGTCGGGTGATATTAGTAGAGTCGGGTGATATTAGTAGAGTCGGGTGATATTAGTAGAGTCGGGTGATATTAGTAGAGTCGGGTGATATTAGTAGAGTCGGGTGATATTAGTAGAGTCGGGTGATATTAGTAGAGTCGGGTGATATTAGTAGAGTCGGGTGATATTAGTAGAGTCGGGTGATATTAGTAGAGTCGAGTCGGGTGATATATTAGTAGGGTCGAGTCGGGTGATATATTAGTAGAGTCGGGTGATATTAGTAGAGTCGGGTGATATTAGTAGAGTCGGGTGATATTAGTAGAGTCGGGTGATATTAGTAGAGTCGGGTGATATTAGTAGAGTCGGGTGATATTAGTAGAGTATATATTAGTAGAGTCGAGTCGGGTGATATATTAGTAGAGTCGAGTCGGGTGATATATTAGTAGAGTCGAGTCGGGTGATATATTAGTAGAGTCGGGTGATATATTAGTAGAGTCGGGTGATATATTAGTAGAGTCGGGTGATATATTAGTAGAGTCGGGTGATATATTAGTAGAGTCGGGTGATATATTAGTAGAGTCGGGTGATATTAGTAGAGTCGGGTGATATTAGTAGAGTCGGGTGATATTAGTAGAGTCGGGTGATATTAGTAGAGTCGGGTGATATTAGTAGAGTCGGGTGATATTAGTAGAGTCGGGTGATATATTAGTAGAGTCGAGTCGGGTGATATATTAGTAGAGTCGAGTCGGGTGATATATTAGTAGAGTCGAGTCGGGTGATATATTAGTAGAGTCGAGTCGGGTGATATATTAGTAGAGTCGAGTCGGGTGATATATTAGTAGAGTCGAGTCGGGTGATATTAGTAGAGTCGAGTCGGGTGATATTAGTAGAGTCGAGTCGGGTGATATTAGTAGAGTCGAGTCGGGTGATATATTAGTAGAGTCGAGTCGGGTGATATATTAGTAGAGTCGAGTCGGGTGATATATTAGTAGAGTCGAGTCGGGTGATATATTAGTAGAGTCGAGTCGGGTGATATATTAGTAGAGTCGAGTCGGGTGATATATTAGTAGAGTCGAGTCGGGTGATATATTAGTAGAGTCGAGTCGGGTGATATATTAGTAGAGTCGAGTCGGGTGATATATTAGTAGAGTCGAGTCGGGTGATATTAGTAGAGTCGGGTGATATTAGTAGAGTCGAGTCGGGTGATATTAGTAGAGTCGGGTGATATTAGTAGAGTCGAGTCGGGTGATATTAGTAGAGTCGAGTGATATTAGTAGGGTCGGGTGATATTAGTAGAGTCGGGTGATATTAGTAGAGTCGGGTGATATTAGTAGAGTCGGGTGATATTAGTAGAGTCGGGTCACGTGATATTCAGATCAAAATGGTAACTGAAGAGGAGTGTATATTGCTGATTTTACAAAGGCAGTGCAGAGATAGGCGGTGGTATGTTCGCCCTGTGAACCGAAGAGGAGATCGGGATGGGGAGTTCGTGTCTCTGGTGCTTCCCATGCGAAGCCTGGACGAGGAGAGACATTTCCAGAACTTTAGGATGTCGGCGCCAAAATTTGATCAATTGCTTTCACGGGTCGTCCGCTTTCTCCCAGACACTCACCAAAATCACTCACCAAAATCACCGCAACCCGATTGGACCTTCTTCTATTAACATAATATACTTGAATTAATGTACAATACTTGCAATGTCGCCCCCACCGACAATGCATAGTATTGCGTGCATTGGTGCGTCGCGTATCAAAAACTAGGATGACACATTTGGCATTGACACATAATGGCGGCCGAAGCGTAGCGATGCGTACCGATGCGTTGACTATGTAATGGCCCTAAGAGACACCGCAGTGTGCAACAGACAGGCTCTGTGAGGTCAAAGGTGAACTCTCGCTCTGTGAACTCTGAAGGTGAACTCTGGCTCTGTGAGTCAAGTCAAGTCACCTTTATTTATATAGCGCTTTTTACAATACAAATTGTTTCAAAGCAGCTTTACAGAGATAACAGGAAAACAATGTTGTAATAGTATTGTTAAATTCAAAATTAAATGTTAAATGTCCCCAACTAAGCAAGCCAAAAGCCAATGGCGACAAAAGCGAAGAGAGGCGAAAAAGGCAACAGTGGCAAGGAACCAAAACTCCATCAGGTGACAGAATGGAGAAAAAAACCTTGGGAGAACCCAGGCTCAGTCAGGGGGCCAGTCCTCCTTTGGCCAACGAACGAACAGTGTATGATTATGAGTTAGGCAGCATAATGTCAGGAGTCAGATGTGATCAGAACTTTCACGATATTTATCCAGTTCATCTGGTTGGGTTGGGTCATCCGGCCGGTGAGGAGATGACTGTGTTGAGGTGTCCATGGGCCTTCACTGTGTTGATGGGCCTGGCTCATCAGGGATGCGTTGTCGTCGTGTCCATGTGATGGTCCTTCCTCAGATCTGGATATGGCCTGGATCCGGCGGTTCGCGGTAAACCTCGGGATAAACAGAGAGACTAATATTAGCGTAGACGCCATCCTTCTTATGATGTACAAAGTACATCAGGAATTATGGGAAGTGTTCCCGGTTCCGGCTGATCTAAACTATGCAGCCTAACATTGAATTATAGAGATCTATAATGTGTTATGTGTATGCTAAGCCAAAGAGATGTGTTTTTAGTCTAGATTTAAACTGACAGACTGTATCTGCTTCCCGGACTGTGTTAGGAAGATTGTTCCAAAGTTTTGGTGCTAAATAGGAAAAGGATCTACCGCCAGCAGTCGATTTTGATATTCTAGGTATTATCAATTGGCCAGAATTTTGAGATCGCAATAGACGTGAAGGACTATAATGCGTTAAGAGCTCGCTCAAGTACTGGGGAGCTAAACCATTTAGTGCTTTGTAAGTAATCAGCAATATTTTAAAATTTATACGATGTTTAATAGGCAGCCAATGCAGTGTTGACAGAACCGGGCTAATATGGTCATACTTCCTGGTTCTGGTAAGAACTCTAGCGGCTGCGTTTTGAACTAGCTGTAGTTTGTTTATTAAGCGTGCAGGGCAACCACCCAGTAGAGCATTACAATAATCTAGCCTTGATGTCATGAATGCATGAACTAATTGTTCCGCATTTGTCAGTGAGAGCATATGACGTAATTTAGATATATTTTTAAGATGGAAAAATGCGGTTTTACAGATACTAGACACGTGACTTTCAAATGATAGATTGGTATCAAAGAGCACACCCAGGTTCCTAACTGACGACGAAGACTTAACAGAGCAGCCATCGATTGTTAGACAATATTCTGGGTTATTACGTGTGGCAGTTTTTTGTCCAATGATTAGAATTTTTTCAGAATTTAGTAATAGGAAATGACTGGTCATCCAATTTTTTATATTGGGGTGAGGTCAAAGGTGAACTCTGGCTCTGTTTCTCCAGCTCTGACCTGCTACTCGCTGCTGTTCATGCGCTTCGCCTATAAGGTCCAGCCGAGGAACTGGCTTCTGTTTGCCTGCCACCTGACCAATGAGACGGCCCAGCTCATCCAGGGCAGCAGACTCATCCGATACAAGTACGGTTATTACCCTCATATACTGCTTACTGTAAATCCACACTCATCCGATACAAGTACGGTTATTACCCTCATATACTGCTTACTGTAAATCCACACTCATCCGATACAAGTACGGTTATTACCCTCATATACTGCTTACTGTAAATCCACACTCATCCGACACAAGTACGGTTATTATCCTCATATACCGCTTACTGTAAATCCACACTCATCCGACACAAGTACGGTTATTATCCTCATATACCGCTTACTGTAAATCCACACTCATCCGACACAAGTACGGTTATTATCCTCATATACCTGCTTACTGTAAATCCACACTCATCCGATACAAGTACGGTTATTACCCTCATATACTGCTTACTGTAAATCCACACTCATCCGACACAAGTACGGTTATTATCCTCATATACCGCTTACTGTAAATCCACACTCATCCGACACAAGTACGGTTATTATCCTCATATACCGCTTACTGTAAATCCACACTCATCCGACACAAGTACGGTTATTATCCTCATATACCGCTTACTGTAAATCCACACTCATCCGACACAAGTACGGTTATTACCCTCATATACCGCTTACTGTAAATCCACACTCATCCGACACAAGTACGGTTATTACCCTCATATACCGCTTACTGTAAATCCACACTCATCCGACACAAGTACGGTTATTATCCTCATATACCTGCTTACTGTAAATCCACACACATCCGACACAAGTACGGTTATTATCCTCATATACCGCTTACTGTAAATCCACACTCATCCGACACAAGTACGGTTATTACCCTCATATACCGCTTACTGTAAATCCACACTCATCCGACACAAGTACGGTTATTATCCTCATATACCTGCTTACTGTAAATCCACACTCATCCGATACAAGTACGGTTATTACCCTCATATACCTGCTTACTGTAAATCCACACTCATCCGACACAAGTACGGTTATTACCCTCATATACCGCTTACTGTAAATCCACACTCATCCGACACAAGTACGGTTATTATCCTCATATACCTGCTTACTGTAAATCCACACTCATCCGATACAAGTACGGTTATTACCCTCATATACTGCTTACTGTAAATCCACACTCATCCGACACAAGTACGGTTATTACCCTCATATACCGCTTACTGTAAATCCACACTCATCCGACACAAGTACGGTTATTACCCTCATATACCGCTTACTGTAAATCCACACTCATCCGACACAAGTACGGTTATTACCCTCATATACCGCTTACTGTAAATCCACACTCATCCGACATAAGTACGGTTATTACCCTCATATACCGCTTACTGTAAATCCACACTCATCCGACATAAGTACGGTTATTACCCTCATATACTGCTTACTGTAAATCCACACTCATCCGATACAAGTACGGTTATTATCCTCATATACTGCTTACTGTAAATCCACACTCATCCGATACAAGTACGGTTATTACCCTCATATACTGCTTACTGTAAATCCACACTCATCCGATACAAGTACGGTTATTATCCTCATATACCGCTTACTGTAAATCCACACTCATCCGACACAAGTACGGTTATTACCCTCATATACTGCTTACTGTAAATCCACACTCATCTGATACAAGTACGGTTATTATCCTCATATACCGCTTACTGTAAATCCACACTCATCCGACACAAGTACGGTTATTACCCTCATATACCGCTTACTGTAAATCCACACTCATCCGACATAAGTACGGTTATTACCCTCATATACTGCTTACTGTAAATCCACACTCATCCGATACAAGTACGGTTATTACCCTCATATACTGCTTACTGTAAATCCACACTCTTCCGACACAAGTACGGTTATTATCCTCATATACCGCTTAGTGTAAATCCACACTCATCCGACACAAAGTACGGTTATTATCCTCATATACCGCTTACTGTAAATCCACACTCATCCGACACAAGTACGGTTATTAGCCTCATATACCGCTTACTGTAAATCCACACTCATCCGACACAAGTACGGTTATTAGCCTCATGTACCGCTTACTGTAAATCCACACTCATCCGACACAAGTACGGTTATTACCCTCATGTACCGCTTACTGTAAATCCACACTCATCCGACACAAGTACGGTTATTATCCTCATGTACCGCTTAGTGTAAATCCACACTCATCCGACACAAGTACGGTTATTATCCTCATATACCGCTTACTGTAAATCCACACTCATCCGACACAAGTACGGTTATTATCCTCATATACCGCTTACTGTAAATCCACACTCATCCGACGCAAGTACGGTTATTATCCTCATATACCGCTTACTGTAAATCCACACTCATCCGACGCAAGTACGGTTATTATCCTCATATACCGCTTACTGTAAATCCACACTCATCCGATACAAGTACGGTTATTATCCTCATATACCGCTTACTGTAAATCCACACTCATCCGACACAAGTACGGTTATTATCCTCATATACCTGCTTACTGTAAATCCACACTCATCCGACACAAGTACGGTTATTATCCTCATATACCTGCTTACTGTAAATCCACACTCTTCCGATACAAGTACGGTTATTATCCTCATATACCGCTTACTGTAAATCCACACTCATCCGACACAAGTACGGTTATTATCCTCATATACCGCTTACTGTAAATCCACACTCATCCGATACAAGTACGGTTATTACCCTCATATACTGCTTACTGTAAATCCACACTCATCCGACACAAGTACGGTTATTATCCTCATATACCTGCTTACTGTAAATCCACACTCATCCGATACAAGTACGGTTATTACCCTCATATACTGCTTACTGTAAATCCACACTCATCCGATACAAGTACGGTTATTATCCTCATATACCTGCTTACTGTAAATCCACACTCATCCGATACAAGTACGGTTATTACCCTCATATACTGCTTACTGTAAATCCACACTCATCCGACACAAGTACGGTTATTATCCTCATATACCGCTTACTGTAAATCCACACTCATCCGACACAAGTACGGTTATTATCCTCATATACCGCTTACTGTAAATCCACACTCATCCGATACAAGTACGGTTATTATCCTCATATACCGCTTACTGTAAATCCACACTCATCCGACACAAGTACGGTTATTATCCTCATATACCGCTTACTGTAAATCCACACTCATCCGACACAAGTACGGTTATTATCCTCATATACCGCTTACTGTAAATCCACACTCATCCGACACAAGTACGGTTATTATCCTCATATACCGCTTACTGTAAATCCACACTCTTCCGATACAAGTACGGTTATTATCCTCATATACCGCTTACTGTAAATCCACACTCATCCGACACAAGTACGGTTATTATCCTCATATACCGCTTACTGTAAATCCACACTCATCCGATACAAGTACGGTTATTACCCTCATATACTGCTTACTGTAAATCCACACTCATCCGACACAAGTACGGTTATTATCCTCATATACCTGCTTACTGTAAATCCACACTCATCCGATACAAGTACGGTTATTATCCTCATATACCTGCTTACTGTAAATCCACACTCATCCGATACAAGTACGGTTATTATCCTCATATACCTGCTTACTGTAAATCCACACTCATCCGACACAAGTACGGTTATTACCCTCATATACTGCTTACTGTAAATCCACACTCATCCGACACAAGTACGGTTATTATCCTCATACTGCTTACTGTAAATCCACACTCATCCGACACAAGTACGGTTATTATCCTCATATACTGCTTACTGTAAATCCACACTCATCCGACACAAGTACGGTTATTATCCTCATATACTGCTTACTGTAAATCCACACTCATCCGACACAAGTACGGTTATTATCCTCATATACCGCTTACTGTAAATCCACACTCATCCGATACAAGTACGGTTATTACCCTCATATACTGCTTACTGTAAATCCACACTCATCCGATACAAGTACGGTTATTATCCTCATATACCGCTTACTGTAAATCCACACTCATCCGACACAAGTACGGTTATTACCCTCATATACCTGCTTACTGTAAATCCACACTCATCCGATACAAGTACGGTTATTATCCTCATATACCTGCTTACTGTAAATCCACACTCATCCGACACAAGTACGGTTATTATCCTCATATACCTGCTTACTGTAAATCCACACTCATCCGATACAAGTACGGTTATTACCCTCATATACTGCTTACTGTAAATCCACACTCATCCGATACAAGTACGGTTATTATCCTCATATACCTGCTTACTGTAAATCCACACTCATCCGACACAAGTACGGTTATTATCCTCATATACCGCTTACTGTAAATCCACACTCATCCGACACAAGTACGGTTATTATCCTCATATACCGCTTACTGTAAATCCACACTCATCCGACACAAGTACGGTTATTATCCTCATATACCGCTTACTGTAAATCCACACTCATCCGACACAAGTACGGTTATTATCCTCATATACCGCTTACTGTAAATCCACACTCATCCGACACAAGTACGGTTATTATCCTCATATACCGCTTACTGTAAATCCACACTCATCCGACACAAGTACGGTTATTATCCTCATATACCGCTTACTGTAAATCCACACTCTTCCGACACAAGTACGGTTATTATCCTCATATACCGCTTACTGTAAATCCACACTCATCCGACACAAGTACGGTTATTATCCTCATATACCGCTTACTGTAAATCCACACTCATCCGATACAAGTACGGTTATTACCCTCATATACTGCTTACTGTAAATCCACACTCATCCGACACAAGTACGGTTATTATCCTCATATACCTGCTTACTGTAAATCCACACTCATCCGATACAAGTACGGTTATTATCCTCATATACCTGCTTACTGTAAATCCACACTCATCCGATACAAGTACGGTTATTATCCTCATATACCTGCTTACTGTAAATCCACACTCATCCGATACAAGTACGGTTATTACCCTCATATACTGCTTACTGTAAATCCACACTCATCCGACACAAGTACGGTTATTATCCTCATATACTGCTTACTGTAAATCCACACTCATCCGACACAAGTACGGTTATTATCCTCATATACTGCTTACTGTAAATCCACACTCATCCGACACAAGTACGGTTATTATCCTCATATACTGCTTACTGTAAATCCACACTCTTCCGATACAAGTACGGTTATTATCCTCATATACCGCTTACTGTAAAAACTTTTTGCTGTCTGAAAAATGATGCGATCCGTGGCTCATAAACCGTAAGCGATCGTGACTGAGTTCTGTATCCGCTGCACCTGTTATCGCCGTCTAGTGCTCACTGTACATGTGCTCATCAGTAATGTGTGTGTTCCTCTTCCTCAGCATGGAGAAGAAGACGGTCAAATGATGTCACTTCCCCTCGGCCTCTTCACAGCAAACTATTCTGTTTTAATGCCAATAAATAATCATAGATGATCCGTTTTATGCTGTTTTCTGTCTCTGTTACACATGTATACGATTTTAAGCCTTACAACACAGTCGTGAAGGTTATAACTTGTATGTAGAAATACTTGATTAATTTATTTCCATTCATAATGAAATCAGTGTTTAAAAATGGAGAAAATAAAAAAAAACGAATAATGCATTTGGTGTTTTTGACTGACTATGCTTCCATCATTCTATATATCCATCCATCCATATCATTCTATATATCTATCTTTCTATCGTTCTATCATCCATCGATCCATCATCTATCTATCGTTCTATCTATCCATCATGTATCTATCTACAGGTGAAACTCAAAGTTTGAATATCGTGCAAAAGTTATAATTTTTATGATTATGGCTTACAGCTTATGAAAACCCCAAATTCAAAATCTCAGATAATTTGAATATTACATGAAATCAATTTTAAAAAAAGAAATACAGAAATGTCGGCCCTCTTGCATATGTATATAGTTATATATATATATATATATATATATATATACTAAATATATTAGTTTCATCTATTAATTTGAATGACTGAAATACATGAACTTTTGCACAATATTCTAATTTTTCGAGTTTCACCTGTAACTCGTTCTATCATCCATAAATACATTCATCCAATTATATCATTTTATCTATCATCTAACTCGTTCTGTCTTTATCGTTATATATATCTATCTATCTGTCTATCATTCAATTCATATATCCATTCATCCATCCATATCATTCTATCTGACCATATTTATCTATCTATCATTCTATCCATATATCTATCCATCCATTCATATCATTCTATCTATCCATCCATCCTTCAAGAATAATGACTCAAATTTCTATCTGTTCTTCGAGTAAAGTGACCGAAGGCCATCAGAGGGCTGATCTTATGTAATATACATGTTATGAAATTATTATGGCGCGTTGATGTCACAATGAAAAAAATGTCCTGTTTATTCGTAAATAAATGTGTGTTCCATGGAAGAAATGCAGAGAGGTTTGGAACAACATGAGGATGAATAAATGATGAGCGGTTCCTGAAGAACTGCAGGTTAGTGTGATATTACTGAAGCCTGGGAGATACTGAGGACGATATAATAAACTCGTCCTGCATTACCATAAAAAGAGATTTTTAATTAAATGTATTTTCCAGAAAATAGACAGGTCCAGACCAGTTTGTTACAGAACATTTAATATTTAACAAAGTAATACATGAACACAGATATAAACTATGCAAATGATCAAAAGGTAAAACATTCAAGCATCCATAGAAAATAGTGACTTCTACTTAAAAATCTACAGTAAACAAATACTAGCTCCACTTTGGGCATGTGGTGTTAATCCGGCCTCACGGCTCTCTCTCACATGAGGAACGCCTCGTTCTCTTCCACTGTAACTCACTGACTGGGAATGAAAGCGTTTCACAGGTCGTCTCCGGTGATGACGAGAGTACTCTGCATCTCATTCCCCAGGACAAATCCTTCATCCTCATCCTCCTGTGAACAACACAGCCGTTATAGGAGAGTTGGGTAACTCAGCAACTAAGTGTGTGTGAGTGTGTGTGTGTGAGAGAGAGAGAGAGAGAGAGTGTGAGAGAGTGTGTGTGTGAGAGAGAGTGAGTGAGTGTGTGTGTGTGTGTGTGTGAACATGATGGTTATTGTAGTTATAGACTAAATGTGAGCATTTACTCATCTCACTTGCACATAAAAGATTAATTATTCCTCAAAATGGATCAAATCAGTGACATGCAAAATCAGAATAATACGCTTGTATTAATAATACCGTTTTAAATAAAACAAATATTTGTATGCATTTAATCTTTATTGACCAATGTACTTGCTTCTGATCTTTGATTTTTTTGTTTTTACTGGTGAAGTAAGTGTTAAACTTACTAAAGGTCTGAAAGGGCCTTTACATGTGCCCAAAAATATAACTTTTTTTGTTTTAAAAATAAAAACAAGCCCAGCCCAGGTGAGAAAACGTAACGCCAAAGTAACGTAACACATTGCTTTTCTTAAGTAACTAAGTAACGCAATTTGTTTCTTTTTAAGAGAGTAAGTATCTTTCCCCAACACCGCTTATCTCAGTCCTAACCCGTATAAACCCGTCAGCTGAGTCATGGCTGAACGGCACTGAAGACGTTTACTCGCCTCGTCCTTCTCCTTGTAGTTTTTCTCCGTGCCTCGGTACGATACCACGTGGATGAGGGTGTAAACCCTGTAACAGAAGACAGGGCTGTAATGTCCATTACACATATGATGGTGTGTGTGTTGTTCAGTGCCGGCGTGGGCCAGTACCTGTGGTAGAGCATCGCCAGGAACTGAACGATGAGCAGAATGGCGAACGACAGCAGAAACATCAGGCTCAGCGGCTCCACCTTCATGGGGTCCGGAGCCAGCGTGTTGTTCGGGTAGTACTTGGGAATCTCGATGCTCAGAACATCACCGCCGATGGCCTGGAGGAAGAACGTCGCTACTACCCATAGGACGTTAATTATGAAGTACAAAAACACTGCCTGCACACACAAAAGAAGAGAACAGTTCACATTTAACATATGGAATCACGGCCCAGAAAAGATGACTGTTAGTTTGCCGACCGTACCTTGTTTCGTAGAGACTTAAGCTCCCGCGTCACTTCGTCGAGATGAGCTTTATCATCTTGAATGGGCTTGAGATAACGCTCTAGTAGTTTATTCCAGAAATCAGTTTCATCCTGGAAACAGGGAAACAGTTTTCTTGTAGCACAAGCAAATTCATTACCAATCATGATATGGCTCCATTTAAAAGTTGAACAGTTCATTTAGCCAAATGTGTTGATAAACCACCGAAGCTTCACACTACATGACTCTTGTTCGACCCATGTAAATCGACCCATGTCTTCTGTTCAGACGCGAGTAAAAACACGAACACACTGGAGAGCCGCTTTATAGTAGAAACTGAAGCTGTACTTCTGACTGAAAGAGACACTAACGCTGTTGGTCATGTTTAATACTGTAAAGCTGATGTCTTAAATCAATCTATTGTATAAAGTGCTGTATGAATAAACGTGACGTGACTGTAGATGTGAATCTCAGAGCTGGAGCAAACATCTCCACATCACTATGATCAGATGCTTTCTGAACGGCTGTTTTCTAATCGCTATTGTGTGTTTATTCTGTTATCGAGAGGAAAGAGCAGCTCATATTTACATATTCATGTAATGTGGGCAGAGTCAGGATGTTTGCTAACATAATTGTGGGCGGAGTCATGATGTTCACTAACATAATTGTGGGCGGAGTCATGATGTTCACTAACATAATTGTGGGCGGAGTCATTATGGTCACTACAGATTTGTGGGCGGAGTTATGTTCACTAACATAATTGTGGGCGGAGCCATTATGTTCACTACAGAGTTGTGGGCGGAGTCATTATGTTCACTACAGAGTTGTGGGCGGAGTCATTATGTTCACTACAGAGTTGTGGGTGGAGTCATGATGGTCACTAACATAACTGTGGGTGGAGCCATTATGTTCACTAACATAATTGTGGGCGGAGCCATTGTGTTCACTACAGAGTTGTGGGTGGAGTCATGATGTTCACTAACATAATTGTGGGCGGAGCCATTATGTTCACTAACATAATTGTGGGCGGATCCATTATGTTCAGTACAGAGTTGTGGGCGGAGTCATTATGTTCACTACAGAGTTGTGGGCGGAGTCATTATGTTCACTACAGAGTTGTGGGCGGAGTCATTATGTACACTACAGAGTTGTGGGCGGAGCCATTATGTTCACTACAGAGTTGTGGGTGGAGTCATTATGTTCACTACAGAGTTGTGGGCGGAGTCATTATGTTCACTACAGAGTTGTGGGCGGAGTCATTGTTCACTACAGAGTTGTGGGTGGAGTCATGATGTTCGCTAACATAATTGTGGGCGGAGTCATGATGTTTTGCTGACAGTGTAATCGTTGCAAAGGTATTTAAAGCTTGTTTTTACTCCTAAGCGAAGAGAAAAAAATTACTTCGCTGTAAAACTTTGAGTATATCAGGGCCTTAAATCTTAACCATTCACAAGCCTTACCTCAGATAGTTTCTCAACCTGTGGCGCCACAAGCGTTCTCTCGATCCCCCTCTTGACACGACGCTCCAGTCTCTGCGCTCCGTTCTCGATGCGGTTGGACTTTACGATGCGTCTGGCGGCTTCATTCAGGGCGTACTGCAGTTCCTCCAGCTGAGTCTCGTTCAACACATCCTCCGGACCCACTTTATCCCTCAGCTCATCATTCAGGGTGTCGGTGAGAATCAGCACCAGTTCCTCGCACAGATCCTCCTGGTTCTTGTTCCTCAGCGTGTATCTGATCTGCTCCTGAAGGTTTCTCTTCAGATTTGCATACGTCAGTTTCTTCAGGAACTCTTTTTTCACGGGCTCCACCCAATCTGTGCATCAGAAAAATCATTTTTAATAATAATTCAATGCACAGACCAACTTTACACTCATGAAACCACATGTTCAAGAAACGGGAGATCTCTTACCACTCTCAGGCACAACTTCCTCCGGCTCCAAAGTATTGTAATCATAGTCATCATCATCATCATCGTCGTCATCGTCTGTGTAGTCTGTGTCATCGTTAAATTGGTCAGGTTTCTTCTCAATGCTTTTGGAACTCCCACTGTAAGATTAATTTGGAGAGACCATTTGTAAACCAATAAGAACTTTTCCTCTGCATTGCAATTGTAATCCAAACACATTTTCATATTCTTTACCTTCTCTCAGACTCTGTGTCTTTTTCCTTGTTGTCCTTGTTGAGATTCTCTTTGGATTTGTCCTTCTTATGGCTCATCTCCTGGTCGTAGTCCAGAATGTGTTTGTTGGCATGTATATGGCTCAGTTCTTTATTGGTGTTCTGAGCCGGCGGCTCGATGAGCTCGATGGGCTCGATGGGCTCGGGTTTGGCAGCTTGTGTTGGATTGACGGCTTGCTGCATTTGTTGAAGCAGTAGATTTTCGGTCTCTTGAGTGACTTGGATTTTCACATCCCAACAGCACATTTTGCAGTCGCGATTGCACACGACACCCACTTGCTTTTTCTGCTCCTTGCCCTTGCTGGTTTCTCGGGTTCCCCAAGATACAATATGCATGTTGACTAGGGAGTATATGGTGAGGAGGAGATAGCCACTGGGAATGCAGATGAAGTACATCAGACCGTAGATGATCAGAGTGCTCTCTTGAGGGTGAAGAATGGCTGTCACCAAGTACATAATCGCACCGGACACCAGGAAGAGTCCAGTAGGAGTAATAAATGTTTGTTGTATAACCATGTCACCTAAAGTGAGAAGTCCAATGAAATTGAATGTCACAAAGCACATTTTCAACATAATTCAAATGCAAAGAAAAACGACAATTAACAATAATTACCAATAATGGAAAAGAAGGACGCAGTCATCAGGAAGGCATATATGACACTTAGAATGGCAGCAATTGTGATTTGGAAGTTGGGTTTGGCCAAAAAACATATGATCATGTAAATTGTTGGAGGTATAACCGCAATTATTATGGAAAGAGTGCCTGAAAGTTTAAACACAAATTGGAATGCTCCTAAAATGGAAAAAGAGAAAATTAGCAGACTTTGTACTCACTTTTCATACTTTTATATATTCACAGAAACATTTTTAATATGCGTATCATTAAATAATTAAATAATCATCCACTCCTGCTCCTGTCCTGGAGAATTCAGCTCCAACCCCAATTAAACACACCTGAACCTGATAATCAAGGTCTCACAAGGCAGACTAGAAACGTCCAGGCAGGTGTTTTGAGGATAAACTCTTCTCCAGGACCGAGTTTGGACACCCCTATCATAGAATCTGGATGATTCTTTATATGTTTTTAAAGTTACTTTGCTGGGGCTAAAAAAACAGGTCATACCAGCCTAAGAAGGTCAGATGGTTTACCAGCTCAACCAAGTTTCTACCAGATTAGGTAATACACCAACCCTATACAGGTTGACCAAATTGTCTACTACTGCCCTGTCCCAAATGGAACCCTAAGCACTCGCGGTCTTCCTCTGAGTCCGCACTTTCGTGACGTAATGCCGCTTTGACTGTCGGGAAGAAGTCTGCTGCGGAGCCCGTATCAGTGCGGGCTCGGCAAAAGTGTGCATCAAGGGCGCAAATCGACCACTTGGGGGCGCTCGCGAGCACCCTTCTGAGATCTAAAAATGACAAATGGGACACACTGCGGTCTCACGGACTTAACGGACACGCGCACGCGGCAGCCATTGTAAGTCCACAAGACCGAAAGTGCTCATGAAGTGTGCGATTTGGGACAGGGCCTACATGGTTCCTCGAATCCAGGCCTGGAGGACCACCATCCGTCAGAGTTTAGCTCAAATAATGATCAAACACTGATGCAATTTTTTATTAACTCTGAAGACCTTGAGTAACTTGTTCAGGTGTGTTTGATCAGGGTTGGATCCCTGAAATTCCTTTCCTTGTTTTTCACCAAGTCTTTGAATATGTACCTGCAATCATGAGGGTAACAGATGCAGGTCCCAGAATGGAGGAAGCCACGGTGAAAATCTGATACAAGATGTAGAGCATGGATATGGAGGTGTTCCTCTTGACCGTCTCTCTCCCGCTGTGGAGCAGATCGAGAGTGTTGGCCAGTGTCGAAGGACCCCATCGACGTCTCTGGTTGTAAAACTCTTTGAACTCTTGGGGAGAGTTGGTGTAAGCATCTGAGGCGGCGTTATACTCCACACGCCAGCCCTGCTGCAGGAGAAGAGTGCACAGCCAGCGGTCCTCACCTAAACGTGAGCGGTTCAGTAAGATGATGAGCTGGCAGGACTTAAAGGAAGCTGACTGTACACATTCACACAGAATGATCTGAACAGTAGAACCATATGCATATGCAAGGTCAACAATTGTCTACTACACTGGGCTGCGTTTCCTAAAAGCATCGCAAGCCTAAGTTGATCGAAGAACAATTGCCACCAATGGTCTTTATAATCAACTTAGGCTTACAATGCTTTTTGGGAAAAATACATGCCAGAGTACATCCCCCCCAAACCCACAGGTAGGGATTTACCTTGATCGTACTGCACATACTCAGAGGCTCGGGTGGCTTTGGTGGTGTATCGTTTCAGGACGTTGTCGTCCATCAGTGCAGATCCTCTGAACAGACTGAAACAGCCTGGACTGCACAGAACTGACCCAAACACGTGCTCCGCTGTCTTCTGAAGCCAGTGACCCACTGCATACTCGAACTTCTGATACCACACCATTGGGCCTGAAACATCACAGAGCCAAAGAACATACATCACTGTTTTGAACAAAGGAGTGTATTGTGCATAACTGCATTTGAGCAGTTTTTTCCCCCAGGCAGGTCTTTCTGATAGCCGAGCAATGTTGTAAATGCATTGTAAATGGTGGTTGTCATGTTTTGTTAAGATTAGATATCTTTTCGATGGATCTTTCCAGCATGCATGGTGTCGTGCAACGTTTATATAAAACTGCAATAATTGCTGGGAAGGGTTTATGTCAATGGACTTTGTATATTGATGATCAGTATTCGAATTGCAGGTCAATAAAAGGACACGTCATTATCTGCTATATAATCCAGTGCTGCTGTTTCTTTCATCCTTTATGCCATATACAGTCTTTTGTCAGTTCTATGTAATACAGTTATGTAATTCAAATATGTTTTTAACATACTACTTTCCAAAAAAGCAAAGCTTTTTTCAAAATATGACAATAACTGTTCAGTTCTTTGATTTTCTCTCTGAACACTTGTGGTGTAACGGTACATACGTCACGGTTCGGTGCATACAGTCAGACGATGAATACAGTCAGACGATGAATACAGTCAGATGACGAATACAGTCAGACGACGAATACAGTCAGACGACGAATACAGTCAGGCGATGGATACAGTCAGACGACGAATACAGTCAGACGATGAATACAGTCAGACGATGGATACAGTCAGACGACGAATACAGTCAGACGATGAATACAGTCAGACGATGAATACAGTCAGACGATGGATACAGTCAGACGATGGATACAGTCAGACGACGAATACAGTCAGACGACGAATACAGTCAGACGATGAATACAGTCAGACGACGAATACAGTCAGACGACGAATACAGTCAGACGACGGATACAGTCAGACGACGAATACAGTCAGGCGACGGATACAGTCAGGCGACGAATACAGTCAGACGATGAATACAGTCAGACGACGGATACAGTCAGGCGACGGATACAGTCAGACGACGAATACAGTCAGGCGACGAATACAGTCAGACGACGAATACAGTCAGACGACGGATACAGTCAGACGACGAATACAGTCAGACGACGAATACAGTCAGATGACGAATACAGTCAGACGACGAATACAGTCAGACGATGAATACAGTCAGGCGATGAATACAGTCAGACGATGGATACAGTCAGACGACGAATACAGTCAGGCGGTAATGCAATGCTGTTTGCTAACTGCAAAGTCTTGCTCTTATCTGTATGACCATAAATGACAGAGTATTTTAAGTTGTTTCCACTGTTATGAGACAAAATAAATTGGCATTGTGCAGATTTGTGTCGTGGAAGTCCAGTGATGAAATATGATTGTCCTGGAAATGGGAAGCTTAAGGTGACGCATCACTCGCTGTTTTTTTCTTGGAAAGTTGAAGTAGGCTCAGATTTAGAAGCCGTTTTTCCTTCTTGCTCTTCTTTATGTGATTTCTTGAAAAAGTGTAAAATTTAATGTGCATCCACCATAGTCACCGCATGTTAATGAACTCTCACGCGCAAAGAAAATGACAGTGTAGGCAATGAGGAATCTGTTTTTTCATTAGCCCTACAAAAAAATAAGCTATGCAAGAGTGCATTCTGTTTACTGATCAGTGCTTAAAAGACTAAAGGAGGCTGTACTGGACCAACTGGAGGACTAAATGCCGCTAGGTGGATGAATTTGCACTACTGTCTGTTGAAAATAAATGAAAAGAATCCTAGCTTTGGGTATTTGTTGCCTTTCCTGTTGTACCGAACCCGTATCGAACAGTGACCCCAAACCCGAGGTACGTACCAAACCGTGACTTGTGTACCGTTATACCCTTACTGAAGTGAACACTGATGATTTTTACCCATTCCCGTGGGGTGGATCCGTCCACACGCTGCACCCACGGTGTCATACATTCTCAGACGGTCGACAAGCAGTATCAGAGCGCCAGGCTGGAAGTCTGTGTCTCCATCCAAAGCCATGATATACGTGTTGTCATCAGATATGTGCTTCCTCTTGCTGTCATTATCATGAGAAGGTAGTAAATAAGTCTCACTATCTAATGATATGAGACTGGCACGGCATGGGTTGTTTTGTCTCTGTAAGAACACAGTGTCAAAAAAAACGAAGTTATCTTCAGCCGTATGTGGTTAGTAGGATGTCTAGGGGTTGCAAAGCTTTTCTGGGTGGTTTCGACATGGCTGCTCAAGTCAAAAGAGTTTGTCCTTGTGTCTCTGGTCTCTAGATATGGCTTGGGTTCTTCAATGCAAGTGTGTGAGACCTTTTAACGTAAATCTAATCAGCTGTATGGTTTATGCATGCGGCACAGACAGTTTAGGGTTAGGCTTTTGTTTGAATTATTAAACCAACATATGCGCATTAGAGTAATAGTGAAGCTTGACTTTTTCAAACATCACCAGTGACTGAACGATCAATGAAAACTTACGGTTATTTTCTGAGGGTTTTTGACATAGTATCCTTTCCAACCAAGCAGGTAATACAGGTACATGATCTGAAAATGCACACGTGTTCAGTCAGGTTCAGGTAAGCATTCAAAGACTGAATTATTCTTAATACTAATGAATAAGGCTTTGACATTCACCTGTGACCATCTCTTTTTATTTCGAATCAGAGCTTTGTCCTTCAGGTGGACATAAAGCATGTTTCCCTCCGGCATGACAAACACAAGACGACCACCGTATGGTGTTTCAATGATAGAAACCTCATCGGGCTCCTTATTTGTAAATACCCTTAAAGGCAAAAACAGGGAAATTTGGTTTACAGTTGGTTGTGAAATATTAATAACATCAATCTGCCAAATGAGTCACATACCATAAGCTGATAATGTATAGGAAAGCTTTGCCTTACCTGTACACCTCCATGACAACACTTATAAGATCGGAAACATATGTGTTGACAAGCTTTTTCTCAGTTCCAGTTTCTTTGTCTTTCTCTATCATGAAGGCATCGTCGACATAAATATGGCACTCAAAGTCAAAGACATCCTTGTGTTCCTCCTTTGGATCCCCTCTGTATCTGTCCAATCTGAAACCCACAAACAAGGGATATGAAGATGTTAGGAAAAACATCCTCGAAAGTTAAGAAAAGTCTTAGTGATAATATATAACAAGGACCAACTAGGTTTATCTTTGCATAAGGGTGTTCAAGCTATAATACATTTACATTGCTCATCCATCATAGTATAAATACCTGAACATTGAAGTCAAGATTTTCAGCATCTCGTCATATGTTTCATGCCACATTGTTGCACAAAGGTAAATGACACAGTTTTCCACTTCAATGTCACTACTGCATGACAGAAAGGAAACAGATTGACTCGATTAATGCACTTGTACTATATTATGTGTATCGTATACATCATGATTTTGTCTGAATGTATGTACCTCTCCTTGTTTGCCGTACGAATGACTTTCATTTTTGTGTTCAGTAGCATAGAGAGGTCAATGAAGGCGGATTCATACAGGCGGCGTACGAAGAGCTGAGAGGTGCGTTCAATTCTCTGCACTTTTATTTTCCACACGTAATACGTGCATGCGATGAGCCCGAGCCACATGCAGACCCCCTCCAGCGCCAGCATGGAGAAAGGCCACATTTCGTACGGATTGTTGAGTGACGTTCTGCAGATACTGTAGGAGATCTCCAGAATTACAACCGGGGTGGTATTGAGGTCTTTGATATTTTCAAGTTCATAGCAAAATGACCAGAACGGAGAGGAAATGACTTGTGTGAAATTGTCACTGTCAGTAATTATGGCCATGGTACTTGCAATTGCAGGTGGAGGGACTAGATGTTCAGCTTGCGTCAAGAAAAGCGTAATGCCCAGGATTAGTGTTACTGGACCGATCAATGACACAGGCAGGGCAAAGCCATATCTCACGGCGTGGATCTTGCAGGCCACGACTCCAAACCAGTGGCACGCAGCAGAGCAGAACGCCTGCAGGAAGAACAGCCCGAGGCCTATCTCTATCGTGCCTTTACTGGCTTTGGTGTACACATCCCAGTTGATGGGATTGTCAGCAATCAGGCAGAAATACAGAAAGTACACCCCCAGAGTCACGACCATTCGAAGGAGGCTGGTGAACATGTACACAGAGTCTCTGAAAGAGTCCAATTCCTTGAGCATCTCCTCAATGTTAGTGCTGGCCTGAAACGGGTTCTCCCACCAGTTCAGAGAAACCAACACCGAGGCAAAAATCGCAATGCCGACATATACGTAACAATGATCTATTTGTCCAATGGTGTGTGTGGATTCTCTCACGTAGTAGTCAATCCCCAGTAGAGTGTAACCGCTGAGCACTAGGACGAGGGAGCATATGGGGTAGATGATCATCCAGTTTCTTGACTGCAAGCGGAAGGCGATCTGGAGCAAGGATGAAAAGATGCAGATCCCTCCGGGGATGCAGAGGTTTGTGAGGATATCAAGCTTAGGCATCACAATGAGCACCAGCACTGCCGTCCCGACCGCCACCAGACTCTCGATCACACACATCTGCAGACGCATTAACAGCACATGTCAACTTCCAGCACACTCAAGGTATAATACATATCATCAGGTCATGCATGTTTGAGCTACAGCGACTACTCTTCTGCCATCAAGTCATCATTGGTATCTAATATCACGAGCATGTCCTTCGCTAAACGATTGTCTGGTATGTCTAACAAATAAAACCAGCTTTTGATGGTCGCTGGTTTTGCATAGCTGCTCAAAGCTGGTCTTTCTTGTTTTGTAGTTGGTCCAAGCTGGTCTATGTGTTGATTAGCTGGATCTACAGGGGCTATGGAGGTCTTGGTGCATAAACTTGTTCAACTGGGTTAGAGAATGAAAACCACCTTGGCAATTGTATAGATTAAGATGGCTGACTTGTAGATTAGCTCTCATTTTAGCTTTAATATTTTTAGTGGTTTGGCTCTAAAGCAGGCGTCACCAGTCCTGCTCCCGGAGAGCTGCAACCCTGATTAAACAGGCGAATCAAGGCCTTCAGGGTCACAACAAGCTGAAGTCTGCAGGAAAGTAGATCTCCAGGAGCAGGCTTGGACACCCCTACTTTATAACAACTCAGATGTTGTGTATACTTCATAATATCGCCACATGCGTGGTAAGCACTGCAGGTGTCATGATGGTCTCGGACATGGAGATGATTTTACTCACACCCACTTTCGCACCCAAGCTGTTTCACGTTTGATTTGGATTCGACGGAAAGCTGGGATATCCGAGAGAGCAAGTAAGAGAGTAATTTGTGGGTCTTGTTCATGATCACATAGACAGCACAAAAGTCTAGACATTTTTGAACCCACATAATTATACAGCGCTTTCTTAAGTTGGGCTAGCAGTTAGTGAACCATTGGACTTATTCATTACTTTCTTACAAAATTTGCCATAAAAATATTTGAAGTTCATGTTATTTTGCATCACGTCAACTCACAATTCCCAGAATCTTTGGCTTGGGGGCCACATAGCTCTTGAAGACACACTTCCACATAGACTTCAGGAACATCAGGAAGTTTGGCATCACCAGGACACACATCAACAGCAGCGTGTACAACTGCTGCTCCACTTTGTTCCTCAAAGACTTTGGGCTGGACAGAGTGGTCAGAACCAGCAGAGAGCCCTGCAATACAGATGAACAGCCTTGGCATTAATGCACTGGACCACAACACACAATCATCTGTCTGTGAACCTGACGCATGTCAATATGAATCTTTCCTATCTAGTTGTGTGATCATTAAAATGTCAGCAAATGCAGTAAAAAAAAATTATACTTTGTTTTTGGTCACTCTTTAAATTGGGAGGCCTTAACTACTATGTGCTAACATTAACTCTTTCCCCGCCATTGACGGAATTTTCCGGCTATCCATGTTTTCACTGTTATACAATAGGGGGCGCTATTACACATCTTCTGAAAGAGTGCAGAATCTCCTGATCAAAACCGGTGAAGAAGCAGAAACAAGTGATACAAGCATTGCAGACGTAATTTAACACGACCATCAAACATTAAACAGCATATAATCAAATCTGCCTAATGTTACTGAATGAACTGTTGAACCCAAGAGGATCTGCAGGACTGAAGCTTTGAGTGTTGCTGGACTCGATCCACTCCATCTGTGCTTTGATCATCGCTCTGAATCTGATCCAGATGTAGTGTAGTCTTTATTTTGTGTTTGAATCTGATCCAGATGTAGTGTAGTCTTTATTTTGTGTTTGAATCTGATCCAGATGTAGTGTAGTCTTTGACAAAAATGTGATTCTCAACTTTTTGTTCAAAATGTTGCTTTTTTTTTAAATGAAACTTAAACCACATTCAAGTGTTGATAAAAAAAAATATGCATGAAGCTAGAATAAAACATGTTTTTGTGTTTAAAAGCTGAGGCTCTGTTCTGTCTTTTGATATATTGCATGTTCAGATGTTCATACAACAAAATATTCTGGGGGCCATAAAATTTTGTGAAAATTATCAAAAACGCTGGCTGTGGCTGGCAACTTTTCTCAAAAATGCTGGCAGGGAAAGAGTTAAATATCAACAAGACTGTATTTACTGTGTAAAATTCCCACGTTTACTGCTAATGAGTTTGAGGTATGGTTTAGGATTCAGGGTTAGGATTATAGGGATGAGAGATTAGGTTTTAGATTAAGGTTAGGTGTAAAGTTAACAGTGTAACTACAAATTGGTAAATAAATGGAAGTACTTTTAATGTAATTACAACGCACACACATGTATGCACACAATAAGTAAATAGTATCAAATAGTTAAGCAGTTAAGGACACCTAATGTAAAGTCTGACCTGTTTTTTCTCTGAAAAATCATCATTAGAAAAATGCTTTGTATAGTAATTTTAAACCTGTACACATTGTCTGAGATCTGCTTTCCTCCATGGCCCTGCACTGAGAAGATGTCCTTTCACATTCGGTTATATTGTGTGTTTAACACTAGTTTACATGGTGTTTGTCTTCAGCAGCTCTTTCCTGGTCACTGACCTTTTAAAGACTGTTTCACAACAACATTCCAGAACTTCCCAGAACTATAAATATGATCACAATAACTCAACGGTAGAATATCTCAATAACTCAACAATAGAATATCTAAATAACTCTAGATAGAATATCTCAATAACTCAACGATAGAATATCTCAATAGAATATCTCAATAACTCAACGATAGAATATCTCAATAACTCAATGATAGAATATCTCAACAATAGAATATCTCATAACTCAACGATAGAATACCTCAATAACTCAACAATAGAATATCTCAATAACTCAACGATAGAATATCTCAATAACTCAACAATAGAATATCTCAATAACTCAACGATAGAATATCTCAATAACTCAACGATAGAATATCTCAATAACTCAACGATAGAATATCAGAACAATAGAATATCTCATAACTCAACGATAGAATATCTCAATAACTCAACAATAGAATATCTCAATAACTCAACAATAGAATATCTCAATAACTCAACAATAGAATATCTCAATAACTCAACGATAGAATATCTCAATAACTCAACAATAGAATATCTCAATAACTCAATAGAATATCTCAATATCTCAATAACTCAACAATAGAATATCTCAATAACTCAATGATAGAATATCTCAATAACTCAACGATAGAATATCTCAACAATAGAATATCTCAATAACTCAACAATAGAATATCTCAATAACTCAATGATAGAATATCTCAATAACTCAACAATAGAATATCTCAATAACTCAACAACAGAATATCTCAATAACTCAACAATAGAATATCTCAATAACTCAATGATAGAATATCTCAATAACTCAATGATAGAATATCTCAATAACTCAACAATAGAATATCTCAATAACTCAACGATAGAATATCTCAATAACTCAATAGAATATCTCAATATCTCAACAATAGAATATCTCAATAACTCAACAATAGAATATCTCAATATCTCAATAACTCAACAATAGAATATCTCAATAACTCAACAACAGAATATCTCAATAACTCAATAGAATATCTCAATATCTCAATAACTCAACAATAGAATATCTCAATAACTCAATGATATAATATCTCAATAACTCAACGATAGAATATATTAATAACTCAACGATAGAATATCTCAATAACTCAACGATAGAATATCTCAATAACTCAACGATAGAATATCTCAATAACTCAACGATAGAATATCTCAATAACTCAACAATAGAATATCTCAATAACTCAACGATAGAATATCTCAATAACTCAACAATAGAATATCTCAATAACTCAACAATAGAATATCTCAATAACTCAATAGAATATCTCAATATCTCAATAACTCAACGATAGAATATCTCAATAACTCAACGATAGAATATCTCAATAACTCAACAATAGAATATCTCAATAACTCAACAATAGAATATCTCAATAACTCAATAGAATATCTCAATATCTCAATAACTCAACGATAGAATATCTCAATAACTCAACGATAGAATATCTCAATAACTCAACAATAGAATATCTCAATAACTCAACGATAGAATATCTCAATAACTCAACAATAGAATATCTCAATAACTCAACAATAGAATATCTCAATAACTCAATAGAATATCTCAATATCTCAATAACTCAACGATAGAATATCTCAATAACTCAACGATAGAATATCTCAATAACTCAACGATAGAATATCTCAATAACTCAACAATAGAATATCTCAATAACTCAACAATAGAATATCTCAATAACTCAATAGAATATCTCAATATCTCAATAACTCAACGATAGAATATCTCAATAACTCAACGATAGAATATCTCAATAACTCAGCGATAGAATATCTCAATAACTCAACAATAGAATATCTCAATAACTCAACAATAGAATATCTCAACTCAACGATAGAATATCTCAATAACTCAACAATAGAATATCTCAATAACTCAACAATAGAATATCTCAATAACTCAATAACTCAACAATAGAATATCTCAATAACTCAACGATAGAATATCTCAATAACTCAACGATAGAATATCTCAATAACTCAATAACTCAACAATAGAATATCTCAATAACTCAACGATAGAATATCTCAATAACTCAACAATAGAATATCTCAATAACTCAACGATAGAATATCTCAATAACTCAACGATAGAATATCTCAATAATTCAACGATAGAATATCTCAATAACTCAACAATAGAATATCTCAATAACTCAATAACTCAACAATAGAATATCTCAATAACTCAACGATAGAATATCTCAATAACTCAACGATAGAATATCTCAATAACTCAATAACTCAACAATAGAATATCTCAATAACTCAACGATAGAATATCTCAATAACTCAACGATAGAATATCTCAATAACTCAACGATAGAATATCTCAATAACTCAACGATAGAATATCTCAATAATTCAACGATAGAATATCTCAATAACTCAACAATAGAATATCTCAATAACTCAACAATAGAATATCTCAACTCAACGATAGAATATCTCAATAACTCAACAATAGAATATCTCAATAACTCAACAATAGAATATCTGAATAACTCAATAGAATATCTCAATATCTCAATAACTCAACAATAGAATATCTCAATAACTCAATAATAGAATATCTCAATAACTCAACGATAGAATATATCAATAACTCAACGATAGAATATCTCAATAACTCAACAATAGAATATCTCAATAACTCAACAATAGAATATCTCAATAACTCAACGATAGAATATCTCAATAGAATATCTCAATAACTCAACGATAGAATATCTCAATAACTCAACAATAGAATATCTCACTAACTCAATGATAGAATATCTCAATAACTCAACAATAGAATATCTCAATAACTCAACGATAGAATATCTCAATAACTCAATGATAGAATATCTTAATAACTCAACGATTCTGTGCATGCAAACCATAATCGTAAGCATGACGGCTCCAGATGTCCGTGCGAGCGTGAATCCCAGTGAATGTGCCGTCACCATGGAGATTCCCGTTACCCGTCACCATGGAGATTCCCGTTACCCGTCACCATGGAGATTCCTGTCCACCGTCACCATGGAGATGCGATCAGTAAACAGGGATGGGTGGGACTGCTGTTATCCTCTATAAATGTTTATGGTCATGTAACAGGTATGATTCACCTTGCTCACGACGCCGCTGACCAGCACCAGCAGGGCCACGATAACAGCCACCAGGTTCTGCAGGATCCGGAAGCATGTTCTCTTCTTCTCTTTCTCGGCTCCGATCGGGTTCAGCTGGAACGGGTCCCAGGTGTCTCTGCAAACGGGGGACACAGACAGCGGTCAGAGAGAGGGACTCGTGAGAGGGCGGTAATGCAAACACTTCATTTCTTCAGTTCAGTCAGCTGAATGTGCTTTATGGGAGTACACCTTTAAGGGTTAGGGCTTATCACTGGGGCAAAATCTTTAAAAGGACATCTTTGAACCTTATTTACCCCTAAAAGGTTCATAGTACCCTAAGATACGTATTGCTACTCTAAGGTACTAATTTGCACCTTTTATACACTTTGTATCTTTAATATTTTTAATACAGTATGTAGTAAACATCATATATGCAATAATTCTCCTGAAGCTTGTGAAATACAGTCACTTCACAGCATTTTGTGCTGAACAACATACAGTATATTCAGTTTATGAAACGACCTCTCATAACTAACTTTTTGCCACACTTGCCAATGGCTGGTAACTTATGAAAATTTACCGTAAAATATATATAAATACATCTTTTTTTAACAGCCATGAAAAATAGATTAATCCATTATTAAAGTTTCAAAAGTAATTCAGTCAAGAGCAGTGAGGGATTTGTGTTTTGTTGTCTGATTAACATCTAAAGCACAGACAGGATTATTAGGCTGCCGTCACTTTAAGAGCGAATGCACGGATCCAATAAACTGTTTTATTTCTCAACTGTTTACGTTCACTTAAGACAAGTATTTTTACAAGGATACTTGACAAGACGGGCATTCTGACGCCATTTTGTTTGAATATGTTGGTTCAAGCGCAAGAAGACGTGAAAGAGAGCTCTAATTAATAATATATATATATTTAGGGGTGCGGGGAAAAATCTATTCATATATGAATCGTGATTCTATCTTCTACCAATTTGTATCGATTCACAAATGAAAAAATCTATTTTCTAAAGTGTTACTCTTTAACTTCGCAGTAGGCTACTACTGCCGGCAATCACAGACTCGCGCTCGCGCTGACGGACACACACACACGAGCCTCTCACATCATGCGATCACCAGTTCAGTTCTACTTTACACCAATATTATTACTTAGTAATAATAGGCTATATGCACACTTGTTTTTTTTGTAAAGCCAATAAATGTTCAAATAAATAAAAACTTTAATCCAGCAATATGAAGCATTTTTTGTGTTTCTATAATTGAAGTTTTAAATATTAAACGAAATCAGTCAATAAAACTAATAAATATTACACTTCAGCTGTTGTGTGAATGTGGTACTGCATTGCGTTTCTATTTCAAATAAAAGCACATATTCATTTCAATGCTTTGTATTTAAGAATAATTCAACTTATTTCACTCAATAATGAAATGAAAGCATTGAGGTGTGCTTTTAAACTCAGGATTGATTGTATTGATTGTTGATGGCGAGTGTTTTACCTGTGTCGCCCTTCTCTCTTCTGTCTCCTCTGCTTCAGTTCCTCCATCTCTGAGCTCGGTCTCTTCACTCCATTCACCAGCGCACAGTAATGGAGACTCTCGGATGGACACAACTCTTAAACTCACTGTGAGTAATGCCTGCAATCTCAACCAGCTCACGGTTATAAAAGAGTCCAAAGATCTGCGAGCTTCATCCTTATTACAGCCCTGATCGGAAAACATATTTATGACCTGGACCAAAGTTCAGTCATACGCTAACATCATCATAATATTCCATGAGACTCTTAATGCTTTAAATAATGAATAAATATTGAAGGGAAGGATCTAATTAATCAGACATTTCTCAGTCGCTCTTTTGAAACGCTCATTACAAAACTGCATTTATCAGGAACAGGATTTACACACACACACACACACACACACACACACATACACACACACACACACACACACACACAGAGGAATTTCATATGGAAAATACCATATGGCCACTGAGTAATAGACTGAATCCTCATTGAATCTTGAATCTCTCTCATACACACACAGGTCTTGAATCTCTCTCATACACACACAGGTCTTGAATCTCTCTCATACACACACGGTCTTGAATCTCTCTCATACACACACGGTCTTGAATCTCTCTCATACACACGTAGGCTACTGGGCCGAATCCAAGGGTGGAGAAGATGAGCGAGTTTTATAACTAATGTGATCTGACGACGCACAACACTTTATCACACAGCGAACAGATAAAGATGTCCTCTGATAAACACACAGCTGTGTATTTACATCAGTTATATCATAATCATGATATCTCAGCTGTGTGTCTCCTGTGTGAAACTAACATTATTAGTCCTGACGGAGAGTTGGGATCAGGAACGCTGGGGGAAATCACGGAGTGTGTGTGTGTGTGTGTGTGTGTGTGTGTGGTGACTGAGAAATGGCTGATTAATTAGATTTTTCCATTAGAAATTTGTATTTATCCATTGTTCAAAGCATTAAGAGTCTCATGGAATATTATGATGATGTTAGCGTATGACTGAACTTTGGTCCAGGTCATAAATATGTTTTCAAATCAAGGCTGTAATAAGGCAAATAATGTATATTTCGTATTTTGGTTGCAGATGGTTTGAGGCCAGTGGCGCTCGCCGACAGCGGGAGATTGTGAATGCTCTTCCAGTGGGGAAGCGATGTGACTCCAGAGCGAACACTGAAGAAGAAACCCGTCGCAGTCCTCCACGGGACCGGAGGCCACCGGCACTGGAGTGATGGGGGTCAGGAGGTTGTGAGCAGCGGGTGCAGGTAAAGGAGAACGTCTTTGAGACATGATAAATGAGATACTGACAGTTCTTCCGTTGCTGATGGTGGAGGAGATTGTGGAACACCAGGAGGTAGATGGCAGAAGCACACCGATGCAGGAAGAGAGGTGAGTAAAGGCTGGACGAGGGAAAAGACCAAGGAGACCAGGAAGACGATGGACACTTGGAGAAACTGGATGGGAGACGAATAGACGTTGAGTACACTTCTTAGGAGGTAAGTGTAGGTGAGTCCTTATTCATGAACGAGACCAAACAGTGCCAGAGTGAGCTGTGTGCTTATATGTGTTTGTGATGATGAGCAGATGAAGTGCAGGTGATTAATACTTTTGATTAATACTGTTGATTAATACTCAGGTGATTAATACTGTTGATTAATACTGTTGATTAATACTGGTGATTAATACTGTTGATTAATACTCAGGTGATTAATACTGGTGATTAATACTGTTGATTAATACTGCTGATTAATACTGTTGATTAATACTCAGGTGATTAATACTGTTGATTAATACTGTTGATTAATACTGTTGATTAATACTGTTGATTAATACTGTTGATTAATACTGTTGATTAATACTGGTGATTAATACTGTTGATTAATACTCAGGTGATTAATACTGGTGATTAATACTGGTGATTAATACTGGTGATTAATACTCAGGTGATTAATACCGGTGATTAATACTGGTGATTAATACTCAGGTGATTAATACTAGTGATTAATACCGGTGATTAATACTGGTGATTAATACTCAGGTGATTAATACCGGTGATTAATACTGGTGATTAATACTCAGGTGATTAATACTAGTGATTAATACTGTTGATTAATACTGGTGATTAATACTCAGGTGATTAATACTCAGGTGATTAATACTGGTGATTAATACTGGTGATTAATACTCAGGTGATTAATACCGCTGATTAATACTGGTGATTAATACTCAGGTGATTAATACTAGTGATTAATACCGGTGATTAATACTGGTGATTAATACTCAGGTGATTAATACCGGTGATTAATACTGGTGATTAATACTCAGGTGATTAATACTAGTGATTAATACTGTTGATTAATACTGGTGATTAATACTCAGGTGATTAATACTAGTGATTAATACCGGTGATTAATACTGGTGATTAATACTCAGGTGATTAATACCGGTGATTAATACTGGTGATTAATACTCAGGTGATTAATACCGCTGATTAATACTGGTGATTAATACTCAGGTGATTAATACTAGTGATTAATACCGGTGATTAATACTGGTGATTAATACTCAGGTGATTAATACCGGTGATTAATACTGGTGATTAATACTCAGGTGATTAATACTAGTGATTAATACTGTTGATTAATACTGGTGATTAATACTCAGGTGATTAATACTGGTGATTAATACGGGTGATTAATACTCTGGTGATTAATACTGGTGATTAATACTCAGTGATTAATACTGGTGATTAATACTCAGGTGATTAATACTGGTGATTAATACTCAGGTGATTAATACTGGTGATTAATACTGGTGATTAATACTCAGGTGATTAATACTGGTGAGTAATACTGGTGATTAATACTCAGGTGATTAATACTCAGGTGACAGCGATCTTTGTGACTGAGTGGTGATGGAGCCTGGCTGATCCCTGACAGCTACTGGTTATTCTGGGATTCTGGATGAGTGAGATTGGCCTATTTTGTTATTGCCGGAGTTTCTGAAGCTTGTGTGAAGGCTTTGTCACCTTTAAAGGTTCTTCATGGAACCATCACATCAATGCCAATAAAGAAGCTTTATTTTTAAGAGAGTTCCTCTAGAAAACCTCTACAGAATATACAGTGGCCGAGAAGTGCAATAATGCAACATAATACGAACTAAATATTTTTCAAAAACATTTTTATAATAATGCGTTTTTCACAGTATTTTACTCAAATACGTGTTCCGTAGCATTTAAAAGACTGATCTAGAAAACTTGCACAGAATCTACAGTGGCCGGGAAGTTCACAACACATCAACTCATTAACTCTTTCACCACCAGCGTTGTTGATCATTTTCACAAAAGTTTCATGGCCCCCAGAATGTTGAATGAATATCTGAATATGCGATATATCAAAAGAAATAACAGAGCCTCTGCTTTTAAACAAAAACACACATTTTATTTTAGCTTCATGCATTCTTTTTTATCAACACTTGAATGTGGAGAAGTTTCATTAAACAAGCAACATTTTGAGTAAAAAGCTGATAAAATCACGTTTTGGTCAAAGACTACATCCAGTTCAGATCGAGGATCGAGTCCATCAACACCTCAAAGCTTCAGTCCTGCAGATCATCCTGGGACGACATTTTATTCAGTAACATTAGACAGTTTTGATTTATATGCTGTTTAATGATGTTTTATTAACAAAGTTCGTGAGGAGCACGTCCAGATAATTAATACGAGTGGAGTGCACTCAGCACTCAATGATAAGAGGTGTATATATAATCTCACCTCAATCCATTGACAGTTTATCAGCATCCGCCCCTTCTCCAGTCTGGGTTCAGGCCCTCCCCCGGACAGCACGCCAAACACGCATTAAACCTTACCCACGATAATCGTACGTAAGTGTGAACTCGTGAAATGTTGATTGCGTCATAATTTACATGTGCGTCAGCAATGCTTCAACTGCTTGTTTCTGTTTCTTCTTCAACTGACTTTTGATCAGTTTCAATTCAGCTCAACATGAAGCCTCATATAATGGTGTTCAATCTATAGTGTCCATAACCACTTTTTACTGTAATTCTGATCACATTCACATATTTCTGCATCTCTTCAACAGTAAAAAGAATAATGAAAAACATAACTTCCTATTAGCAGTTATGCACTCTGTGTAGTTTTATCTGTGTTTATGAACTTATAAACTATAAACTTCAGCCAATGTTCCTTCTGTTGAACTGTAGCTCCACCCACCTGATCTTCAGCCAATGTTCCTTCTGTTGAACTGTAGCTCCACCCACCTGATCTTCAGCCAATGTTCCTTCTGTTGAACTGTAGCTCCACCCACCTGATCTTTAGCCAATGTTCCTTCTGTTGAACTGTAGCTCCACCCACCTGATCTTCAGCCAATGTTCCTTCTGTTGAACTGTAGCTCCACCCACCTGATCTTTAGCCAATGTTCCTTCTGTTGAACTGTAGCTCCACCCACCTGATCTTCAGCCAATGTTCCTTCTGTTGAACTGTAGCTCCACCCACCTGATCTTCAGCCAATGTTCCTTCTGTTGAACTGTAGCTCCACCCACCTGATCTTCAGCCAATGTTCCTTCTGTTGAACTGTAGCTCCACCCACCTGATCTTCAGCCAATGTTCCTTCTGTTGAACTGTAGCTCCACCCACCTGATCTTCAGCCAATGTTCCTTCTGTTGAACTGTAGCTCCACCCACCTGATCTTTAGCCAATGTTCCTTCTGTTGAACTGTAGCTCCACCCACCTGATCTTCAGCCAATGTTCCTTCTGTTGAACTGTAGCTCCACCCACCTGATCTTCAGCCAATGTTCCTTCTGTTGAACTGTAGCTCCACCCACCTGATCTTCAGCCAATGTTCCTTCTGTTGAACTGTAGCTCCACCCACCTGATCTTCAGCCAATGTTCCTTCTGTTGAACTGTAGCTCCACCCACCTGATCTTTAGCCAATGTTCCTTCTGTTGAACTGTAGCTCCACCCACCTGATCTTCAGCCAATGTTCCTTCTGTTGAACTGTAGCTCCACCCACCTGATCTTTAGCCAATGTTCCTTCTGTTAAACTGTAGCTCCACCCACCTGATCTTCAGCCAATGTTACTTCTGTTGAACTGTAGCTCCACCCACCTGATCTTCAGCCAATGTTCCTTCTGTTGAACTGTAGCTCCACCCACCTGATCTTTAGCCAATGTTCCTTCTGTTGAACTGTAGCTCCACCCACCTGATCTTCAGCCAATGTTCCTTCTGTTGAACTGTAGCTCCACCCACCTGATCTTCAGCCAATGTTCCTTCTGTTGAACTGTAGCTCCACCCACCTGATCTTCAGCCAATGTTCCTTCTGTTGAACTGTAGCTCCACCCACCTGATCTTCAGCCAATGTTCCTTCTGTTGAACTGTAGCTCCACCCACCTGATCTTCAGCCAATGTTCCTTCTGTTGAACTGTAGCTCCACCCACCTGATCTTTAGCCAATGTTCCTTCTGTTGAACTGTAGCTCCACCCACCTGATCTTCAGCCAATGTTCCTTCTGTTGAACTGTAGCTCCACCCACCTGATCTTCAGCCAATGTTCCTTCTGTTGAACTGTAGCTCCACCCACCTGATCTTTAGCCAATGTTCCTTCTGTTGAACTGTAGCTCCACCCACACGGAGTGGTTCAAGAGTGTTGGAGCATTTGCAGAGAAAGCCCTGTCCCCAAAATGACTGAAACCAAAAGCTAGGGATGGGGAAATGAAGCCTCATGAATCAACGAGGCTTTCCCTTGACTGTTCCAGGAAAAGATTCAAAGCTCCGAGAGTGTGAGAACAGCACCATCTGGTGCTTATTTAAAATAAAGCAGCCAGAAGCCTGTGTTAGAAGCTCTGTCAGATGAAGCAACCATAACACACTCCATAATTTCAATGTTATGTGTACAAATAAAAGCCTTACATGTTTGAGTTTGATTTGTCCATTAAATAAATTCCTTTACCCATTAAAGTGTGACAATAAAATGAGCTTAAATGATTCAATAAGATCTAATGTAACACACACACACACACACACACACACACACACGCACGCACGTACACACACACACAAGATTTTGATTACTGTGAACTTGAAAATGAAATCATGGCTGATAAAATGTGTAACTTAAATTTTAGTCGCGTGCAAACTTCAGAAGTGATGGCCCTGTTAAAGTCTCTTCCAACACATGGTAGTCCAGGCACAGACAACTTGGACAGCCTAGTATTGAATAAAACAGCTGAATATATCGCTGCTCCATTGTGTTATATATTTAATCAGTGTGTAGCGAGTGGGATTTATCCATCTTTGTGGAAGGAAGGGAAAATGATTCCATTGCTAAAAGACAATCGATTATCTTATAATGGGCATAACTGTAGACCTATAAGTATTCTGCCTGCACTCAGTAAAGTTATGGAAAAGATTATTCATACACAAATTCGTAATTATTTTCAGAATAATAATTTGATGACTACGTTTCAGCATGCATATAGAAAGGCGCATTCTACCTGTACAGCTCTCTCACAAATGACCGATTACACAAATGACCGATGGATGGCTTAGAAGTATGGATAACTCTGAATTAGTTGGTGTGATCATGTTGGACTTCAGTGCCGTTTTTGATGTAATAGACCATTATATTTTAATTGAGAAATTAAAGATCTACGGATTTTCTCCTTCTTCTATTTTACTAATGAAAAGTTATCTTTCACAAAGAACGCAGCGGGTTTTTTATAATGGTTCTTTATCTAATTATAAAGGTTTAGATTGTGGTTTACCACAAGGAAGTTGTTTGGGTCCTCTTTTGTTTTCAGTTTTTATTAATGATTTGCCCTTAACTGTCAAAAAAGCATCAATGACAATGTTTGCAGATGATTCAACTGTTTACTATGCTTCAAACTCATGTGACAAACTCAATCATGTTCTGTCTGGAGAGTTGGATTCGGTGTACAAGTGGGTTAGTGGAAACAAATTAGTCTTAAATATATCCAAGTCTAAAAGTATGATCATTGGATCAAAACAAAAATTGATGCTTGGATCGGAATTAAAGTTACATATAGCCGGGCAAAGAATACAACGAGTAGAAAAGGCTAAACTGTTGGGTTTAGTTATTGATAGTAGTCTTTCTTGGACAGAACACATAAATACTATTGTTGACAGAATAGGATGTGGCATTGCATTAACTAAAAAATTTTGTCATTATGTGAATCAGGAAACTTTAAAAATAGTAACAGAGTCATTAATATTATGTCACTTGTCATACTGCACTGAGGTGTGGTCTTCTGCAACTAAAAAGGACTTGTCAAAAATTCAGGTTGCGCAAAATAAAGCAGCAAGACTTGTTCTGGGCTGCTCAATTAAACCAAGCAGAGATCAGATGTATTCTACTCTTTCATGGCTCACTTTAAACCAAAGAATAACTGCTACTTTAAGCACTATGATGTATGACACATTGACAATGAAAATGCCTGTTTCTCTGTAGTGTATTGTAATTCTGTGCATAATCATAACACCAGGAAGGCAGATAATGGTCATATAACGACCCCCTATCCAAAAACTATATTTTATGAAGAAAACCGTCCTGTACAGAGCTATAGTCATCTGGAATAACAAGAAGTCTACGGTGTTATGTGTTGATGTAGGTTTTTATATGTTTTGATTAAGGTAATTCGTGAGCTTAGAATTATAAGGTTGTATCTTTTGGTCGAAATTGAGTTTTTTACATAATCTGATCCATTAGGTGTTTATTAATGCCTGTGTGGTGTTATTTTTGTAAAAATATTTTGTTAGTAGTTATTAATAAAATAAAAAGGTTCCAACAGTTCTGCCAGCAGGGATGTAAAAACTTTGATGCTCAATATCTCAGAACTACCCTAAACGGAGATAGAACCTTATAATTCTAAGCTCACGAATTGTAAATAATATGGTATTTATATTTAGTCTTATGAATTGAAACTAGATTGTATGTAGTGTGTGTGAGTGTGTGTTTGTGTATGTACATATATAAAATGTATATATTGTTTATTGTGATGATTGAAATGTGTTGTTGTTGTTGTTGTAATGTAAATTTTTTAGAATGGACCCCAGGAAGACTAGCTGATTGCACAGACTTTCAGCTAATGGGATCCTAAAAATAAACAAATAAACAAATAAACACACACACAGAGTGAATATCTGTTATAAAATGTGCTTGTGACACTTAGCAGTGATAGTGCTTATGTAACTGAATGACAGAAAGGTGATGAAGTTATTAATTATTTTTAATTAAGTTCCTAAACGTAAGTTAGGGAGGAGTGAGCCAATCTAATCTTATAATCAACAGCTGAGTATATAAGCAGCCGCTCACCTCTCCCTATAGCATCAGCTGTTCCAGTGTCCCTCCACCTCCCCAAACTCCACCTTCATCTTAGGTACCTCGCCCTTTTAATGATCAGGTCCTACATTTAGCCACTGGGGGGGGTATATCAGAGCTCGAGTTGAAGCTGCTTCATCGAGCCCCTCTCCACTGGACAGCAAGCCAAATAAGTTTAACCTAATATCTTAAAGATTCTATGGGCAAACAAACTCGTTAATTAAGAAATAAAAGCTGAGTTTATTTCTCCTCTTTAATAGTACTTCCCTAGCATTAGAGAACACTCTTTCACACGGTACAGAGGAGGCCAGGGTACAAAGACCAATGCCAATGTATATGGATGGGGGTAGACATGTTTCTGCATGCTCCAGTTGGATCTTCAGCTCTTTGTATGTTTGTCTCTGTAAGGTATTTATCCACTTCTACGATCGCATCAGATGTGGCGTTTGAGCTTGTTAGTGCTGGTCTACAGCAACAGAAGACAAAGGTTTCCACCTCAGAAGTGAGAGGAGAAAAAAATTTATTGGGAGTGACTGTACATGTACATTGACTGAATATAAAACACATCAACGGTAAAATTAGTAAAAAAAAAGTAAAATTTTAAATAATAAATAAATAAATATACATGTATTTTTTCTTCTTCTTTTTTAGAAATACATATGCAAATGCAAAAGCTATAAACTCAAAATTTTCCCAGATAGGGGAAGTCTTTCTTTTTTTGGCTGTTGCCAAACAAACCCTTCACCAAACACCAACACCCTCTCCCCTGAGCCCACCCTGACCCCAAACACCAACACCCTCTCCCCTGAGCCCACCCTGACCCCAAACACCAACACCCTCTCCCCTGAGCCCACCCTGACCCCAAACACCAACACCCTCTCCCCTGAGCCCACCCTGACCCCAAACACCAACACCCTCTCCCCTGAGCCCACCCTGACCCCAAAAACCAACACCCTCTCCCCTGAGCCCACCCTGACCCCAAACACCAACACCCTCTCCCCTGAGCCCACCCTGACCCCAAAAACAAACACACTCTCCCCTGAGCCCACCCTGACCCCAAACACCAACACCCTCTCCCCTGAGCCCACCCTGACCCCAAACACCAACACCCTCTCTCCTGAGCCCACCCTGACCCCAAACACCAACACACTCTCCCCTGATCCCACCCTGACCCCAAACACCAACACACTCTCCCCTGAGCCCACGCTGACCCCAAACACCAACACCCTCTCCCCTGAGCCCACCCTGACCCCAAACACCAACACCCTCTCCCCTGATCCCACCCTGACCCCAAACACCAACACCCTCTCCCCTGAGCCCACCCTGACCCCAAACACCAACACACTCTCCCCTGAGTCCACGCTGACCCCAAACACCAACACACTCTCCCCTGAGTCCACGCTGACCCCAAACACCAACACACTGTCCCCTGAGCCCACCCTGACCCCAAAAACCAACACACTCTCCCCTGAGCCCACCCTGACCCCAAACACCAACACCCTCTCCCCTGAGCCCACCCTGACCCCAAACACCAACACCCTCTCTCCTGAGCCCACCCTGACCCCAAACACCAACACACTCTCCCCTGATCCCACCCTGACCCCAAACACCAACACCCTCTCCCCTGAGCCCACGCTGACCCCAAACACCAACACCCTCTCCCCTGAGCCCACCCTGACCCCAAACACCAACACCCTCTCCCCTGAGCCTACCCTGACCCCAAACACCAACACCCTCTCCACTGAGCCCACGCTGACCCCAAACACCAACACCCTCTCCCCTGAGCCCACCCTGACCCCAAACACCAACACCCTCTCCCCTGAGCCCACCCTGACCCCAAACACCAACACCCTCTCCCCTGAGCCCACCCTGACCCCAAACACCAACACCCTCTCACCTGAGCCCACCCTGACCCCAAACACCAACACCCTCTCACCTGAGCCCACGCTGACCCCAAACACCAACACCCTCTCCCCTGAGCCCACGCTGACCCCAAACACCAACACCCTCTCCCCTGAGCCTACCCTGACCCCAAACACCAACACCCTCTCCCCTGAGCCTACCCTGACCCCAAACACCAACACCCTCTCCCCTGAGCCTACCCTGACCCCAAACACCAACACCCTCTCCCCTGAGCCCACGCTGACCCCAAACACCAACACCCTCTCCCCTGAGCCCACCCTGACCCCAAACACCAACACCCTCTCCCCTGATCCCACCCTGACCCCAAACACCAACACCCTCTCCCCTGAGCCCACCCTGACCCCAAACACCAACACACTCTCCCCTGAGTCCACGCTGACCCCAAACACCAACACACTGTCCCCTGAGCCCACCCTGACCCCAAAAACCAACACACTCTCCCCTGAGCCCACCCTGACCCCAAACACCAACACCCTCTCCCCTGAGCCTACCCTGACCCCAAACACCAACACCCTCTCCCCTGAGCCCACCCTGACCCCAAACACCAACACACTCTCCCCTGAGCCCACGCTGACCCCAAACACCAACACACTGTCCCCTGAGCCCACCCTGACCCCAAAAACCAACACACTCTCCCCTGAGCCCACCCTGACCCCAAAAACCAACACACTCTCCCCTGAGCCCACCCTGACCCCAAACACCAACACCCTCTCCCCTGAGCCCACCCTGACCCCAAACACCAACACCCTCTCTCCTGAGCCCACCCTGACCCCAAACACCAACACACTCTCCCCTGATCCCACCCTGACCCCAAACACCAACACCCTCTCCCCTGAGCCCACGCTGACCCCAAACACCAACACCCTCTCCCCTGAGCCCACCCTGACCCCAAACACCAACACCCTCTCCCCTGAGCCTACCCTGACCCCAAACACCAACACCCTCTCCACTGAGCCCACGCTGACCCCAAACACCAACACCCTCTCCCCTGAGCCCACGCTGACCCCAAACACCAACACCCTCTCCCCTGAGCCCACGCTGACCCCAAACACCAACACCCTCTCCCCTGAGCCCACCCTGACCCCAAACACCAACACCCTCTCCCCTGAGCCCACCCTGACCCCAAACACCAACACACTCTCCCCTGAGCCCACCCTGACCCCAAACACCAACACCCTCTCCCCTGAGCCCACCCTGACCCCAAACACCAACACCCTCTCCCCTGAGCCCACGCTGACCCCAAACACCAACACCCTCTCCCCTGAGCCCACCCTGACCCCAAACACCAACACCCTCTCCCCTGAGCCCACCCTGACCCCAAACACCAACACCCTCTCCCCTGAGCCCACCCTGACCCCAAACACCAACACCCTCTCCCCTGAGCCCACCCTGACCCCAAACACCAACACACTCTCCCCTGAGCCCACCCTGACCCCAAACACCAACACCCTCTCCCCTGAGCCCACCCTGACCCCAAACACCAACACCCTCTCCCCTGAGCCCACCCTGACCCCAAACACCAACACCCTCTCTCCTGAGCCCACCCTGACCCCAAACACCAACACCCTCTCCCCTGAGCCCACCCTGACCCCAAACACCAACACCCTCTCCCCTGAGCCTACCCTGACCCCAAACACCAACACCCTCTCCCCTGAGCCTACCCTGACCCCAAACACCAACACCCTCTCCACTGAGCCCACGCTGACCCCAAACACCAACACCCTCTCCCCTGAGCCCACCCTGACCCCAAACACCAACACCCTCTCCCCTGAGCCCACCCTGACCCCAAACACCAACACCCTCTCCCCTGAGCCCACCCTGACCCCAAACACCAACACCCTCTCACCTGAGCCCACCCTGACCCCAAACACCAACACCCTCTCACCTGAGCCCACGCTGACCCCAAACACCAACACCCTCTCCCCTGAGCCCACGCTGACCCCAAACACCAACACCCTCTCCCCTGAGCCTACCCTGACCCCAAACACCAACACCCTCTCCCCTGAGCCTACCCTGACCCCAAACACCAACACCCTCTCCCCTGAGCCTACCCTGACCCCAAACACCAACACCCTCTCCCCTGAGCCCACGCTGACCCCAAACACCAACACCCTCTCCCCTGAGCCCACCCTGACCCCAAACACCAACACCCTCTCCCCTGAGCCCACCCTGACCCCAAACACCAACACACTCTCCCCTGAGCCCACGCTGACCCCAAACAGCAACACCCTCTCCCCTGAGCCCACCCTGACCCCAAACACCAACACCCTCTCCCCTGAGCCCATGCTGACCCCAAACACCAACACCTTCTCCCCTGAGCCCACGCTGACCCCAAACACCAACACCTTCTCCCCTGAGCCCACCCTGACCCCAAACACCAACACCCTCTCCCCTGAGCCCACCCTGACCCCAAACACCAACACCCTCTCCCCTGAGCCCACCCTGACCCCAAACACCAACACCCTCTCCCCTGATCCCACCCTGACCCCAAACACCAACACCCTCTCCCCTGATCCCACCCTGACCCCAAACACCAACACCCTCTCCCCTGAGCCACCGCTGACCCCAAACACCAACACCTTCTCCCCTGAGCCCACCCTGACCCCAAACACCAACACCCTCTCCCCTGAGCCCACCCTGACCCCAAACACCAACACCCTCTCCCCTGAGCCCACCCTGACCCCAAACACCAACACACTCTCCCCTGAGCCCACGCTGACCCCAAACACCAACACCCTCTCCCCTGAGCCCACCCTGACCCCAAACACCAACACCCTCTCCCCTGAGCCCACCCTGACCCCAAACACCAACACACTCTCCCCTGAGCCCACCCTGACCCCAAACACCAACACCCTCTCCCCTGAGCCCACCCTGACCCCAAACACCAACACCCTCTCCCCTGAGCCCACCCTGACCCCAAACACCAACACCCTCTCCCCTGAGCCCACCCTGACCCCAAACACCAACACCCTCTCCCCTGAGCCCACCCTGACCCCAAACACCAACACCCTCTCCCCTGATCCCACCCTGACCCCAAACACCAACACCCTCTCCCCTGAGCCCACGCTGACCCCAAACACCAACACCCTCTCCCCTGATCCCACCCTGACCCCAAACACCAACACCCTCTCCCCTGAGCCTACCCTGACCCCAAACACCAACACCCTCTCCCCTGAGCCTACCCTGACCCCAAACACCAACACCCTCTCCCCTGAGCCCACGCTGACCCCAAACACCAACACCCTCTCCCCTGAGCCCACCCTGACCCCAAACACCAACACCCTCTCCCCTGAGCCCACCCTGACCCCAAACACCAACACACTCTCCCCTGAGCCCACGCTGACCCCAAACAGCAACACCCTCTCCCCTGAGCCCACCCTGACCCCAAACACCAACACCCTCTCCCCTGAGCCCATGCTGACCCCAAACACCAACACCTTCTCCCCTGAGCCCACGCTGACCCCAAACACCAACACCCTCTCCCCTGAGCCCACCCTGACCCCAAACACCAACACCCTCTCCCCTGAGCCCACCCTGACCCCAAACACCAACACCCTCTCCCCTGAGCCCACCCTGACCCCAAACACCAACACCCTCTCCCCTGATCCCACCCTGACCCCAAACACCAACACCCTCTCCCCTGATCCCACCCTGACCCCAAACACCAACACCCTCTCCCCTGAGCCACCGCTGACCCCAAACACCAACACCTTCTCCCCTGAGCCCACCCTGACCCCAAACACCAACACACTGTCCCCTGAGCCCACCCTGACCCCAAAAACCAACACACTCTCCCCTGAGCCCACCCTGACCCCAAAAACCAACACACTCTCCCCTGAGCCCACCCTGACCCCAAACACCAACACCCTCTCCCCTGAGCCCACCCTGACCCCAAACACCAACACCCTCTCTCCTGAGCCCACCCTGACCCCAAACACCAACACACTCTCCCCTGATCCCACCCTGACCCCAAACACCAACACCCTCTCCCCTGAGCCCACGCTGACCCCAAACACCAACACCCTCTCCCCTGAGCCCACCCTGACCCCAAACACCAACACCCTCTCCCCTGAGCCTACCCTGACCCCAAACACCAACACCCTCTCCACTGAGCCCACGCTGACCCCAAACACCAACACCCTCTCCCCTGAGCCCACCCTGACCCCAAACACCAACACCCTCTCCCCTGAGCCCACCCTGACCCCAAACACCAACACCCTCTCCCCTGAGCCCACCCTGACCCCAAACACCAACACCCTCTCCCCTGAGCCCACCCTGACCCCAAACACCAACACCCTCTCCCCTGATCCCACCCTGACCCCAAACACCAACACCCTCTCCCCTGAGCCCACGCTGACCCCAAACACCAACACCCTCTCCCCTGATCCCACCCTGACCCCAAACACCAACACCCTCTCCCCTGAGCCTACCCTGACCCCAAACACCAACACCCTCTCCCCTGAGCCTACCCTGACCCCAAACACCAACACCCTCTCCCCTGAGCCCACGCTGACCCCAAACACCAACACCCTCTCCCCTGAGCCCACCCTGACCCCAAACACCAACACCCTCTCCCCTGAGCCCACCCTGACCCCAAACACCAACACACTCTCCCCTGAGCCCACGCTGACCCCAAACAGCAACACCCTCTCCCCTGAGCCCACCCTGACCCCAAACACCAACACCCTCTCCCCTGAGCCCATGCTGACCCCAAACACCAACACCTTCTCCCCTGAGCCCACGCTGACCCCAAACACCAACACCCTCTCCCCTGAGCCCACCCTGACCCCAAACACCAACACCCTCTCCCCTGAGCCCACCCTGACCCCAAACACCAACACCCTCTCCCCTGAGCCCACCCTGACCCCAAACACCAACACCCTCTCCCCTGATCCCACCCTGACCCCAAACACCAACACCCTCTCCCCTGATCCCACCCTGACCCCAAACACCAACACCCTCTCCCCTGAGCCACCGCTGACCCCAAACACCAACACCTTCTCCCCTGAGCCCACCCTGACCCCAAACACCAACACACTGTCCCCTGAGCCCACCCTGACCCCAAAAACCAACACACTCTCCCCTGAGCCCACCCTGACCCCAAAAACCAACACACTCTCCCCTGAGCCCACCCTGACCCCAAACACCAACACCCTCTCCCCTGAGCCCACCCTGACCCCAAACACCAACACCCTCTCTCCTGAGCCCACCCTGACCCCAAACACCAACACACTCTCCCCTGATCCCACCCTGACCCCAAACACCAACACCCTCTCCCCTGAGCCCACGCTGACCCCAAACACCAACACCCTCTCCCCTGAGCCCACCCTGACCCCAAACACCAACACCCTCTCCCCTGAGCCTACCCTGACCCCAAACACCAACACCCTCTCCACTGAGCCCACGCTGACCCCAAACACCAACACCCTCTCCCCTGAGCCCACGCTGACCCCAAACACCAACACCCTCTCCCCTGAGCCCACGCTGACCCCAAACACCAACACCCTCTCCCCTGAGCCCACCCTGACCCCAAACACCAACACCCTCTCCCCTGAGCCCACCCTGACCCCAAACACCAACACACTCTCCCCTGAGCCCACCCTGACCCCAAACACCAACACCCTCTCCCCTGAGCCCACCCTGACCCCAAACACCAACACCCTCTCCCCTGAGCCCACGCTGACCCCAAACACCAACACCCTCTCCCCTGAGCCCACCCTGACCCCAAACACCAACACCCTCTCCCCTGAGCCCACCCTGACCCCAAACACCAACACCCTCTCCCCTGAGCCCACCCTGACCCCAAACACCAACACCCTCTCCCCTGAGCCCACCCTGACCCCAAACACCAACACACTCTCCCCTGAGCCCACCCTGACCCCAAACACCAACACCCTCTCCCCTGAGCCCACCCTGACCCCAAACACCAACACCCTCTCCCCTGAGCCCACCCTGACCCCAAACACCAACACCCTCTCTCCTGAGCCCACCCTGACCCCAAACACCAACACCCTCTCCCCTGAGCCCACCCTGACCCCAAACACCAACACCCTCTCCCCTGAGCCTACCCTGACCCCAAACACCAACACCCTCTCCCCTGAGCCTACCCTGACCCCAAACACCAACACCCTCTCCACTGAGCCCACGCTGACCCCAAACACCAACACCCTCTCCCCTGAGCCCACCCTGACCCCAAACACCAACACCCTCTCCCCTGAGCCCACCCTGACCCCAAACACCAACACCCTCTCCCCTGAGCCCACCCTGACCCCAAACACCAACACCCTCTCACCTGAGCCCACCCTGACCCCAAACACCAACACCCTCTCACCTGAGCCCACGCTGACCCCAAACACCAACACCCTCTCCCCTGAGCCCACGCTGACCCCAAACACCAACACCCTCTCCCCTGAGCCTACCCTGACCCCAAACACCAACACCCTCTCCCCTGAGCCTACCCTGACCCCAAACACCAACACCCTCTCCCCTGAGCCTACCCTGACCCCAAACACCAACACCCTCTCCCCTGAGCCCACGCTGACCCCAAACACCAACACCCTCTCCCCTGAGCCCACCCTGACCCCAAACACCAACACCCTCTCCCCTGAGCCCACCCTGACCCCAAACACCAACACACTCTCCCCTGAGCCCACGCTGACCCCAAACAGCAACACCCTCTCCCCTGAGCCCACCCTGACCCCAAACACCAACACCCTCTCCCCTGAGCCCATGCTGACCCCAAACACCAACACCTTCTCCCCTGAGCCCACGCTGACCCCAAACACCAACACCTTCTCCCCTGAGCCCACCCTGACCCCAAACACCAACACCCTCTCCCCTGAGCCCACCCTGACCCCAAACACCAACACCCTCTCCCCTGAGCCCACCCTGACCCCAAACACCAACACCCTCTCCCCTGATCCCACCCTGACCCCAAACACCAACACCCTCTCCCCTGATCCCACCCTGACCCCAAACACCAACACCCTCTCCCCTGAGCCACCGCTGACCCCAAACACCAACACCTTCTCCCCTGAGCCCACCCTGACCCCAAACACCAACACCCTCTCCCCTGAGCCCACCCTGACCCCAAACACCAACACCCTCTCCCCTGAGCCCACCCTGACCCCAAACACCAACACACTCTCCCCTGAGCCCACGCTGACCCCAAACACCAACACCCTCTCCCCTGAGCCCACCCTGACCCCAAACACCAACACCCTCTCCCCTGAGCCCACCCTGACCCCAAACACCAACACACTCTCCCCTGAGCCCACCCTGACCCCAAACACCAACACCCTCTCCCCTGAGCCCACCCTGACCCCAAACACCAACACCCTCTCCCCTGAGCCCACCCTGACCCCAAACACCAACACCCTCTCCCCTGAGCCCACCCTGACCCCAAACACCAACACCCTCTCCCCTGAGCCCACCCTGACCCCAAACACCAACACCCTCTCCCCTGATCCCACCCTGACCCCAAACACCAACACCCTCTCCCCTGAGCCCACGCTGACCCCAAACACCAACACCCTCTCCCCTGATCCCACCCTGACCCCAAACACCAACACCCTCTCCCCTGAGCCTACCCTGACCCCAAACACCAACACCCTCTCCCCTGAGCCTACCCTGACCCCAAACACCAACACCCTCTCCCCTGAGCCCACGCTGACCCCAAACACCAACACCCTCTCCCCTGAGCCCACCCTGACCCCAAACACCAACACCCTCTCCCCTGAGCCCACCCTGACCCCAAACACCAACACACTCTCCCCTGAGCCCACGCTGACCCCAAACAGCAACACCCTCTCCCCTGAGCCCACCCTGACCCCAAACACCAACACCCTCTCCCCTGAGCCCATGCTGACCCCAAACACCAACACCTTCTCCCCTGAGCCCACGCTGACCCCAAACACCAACACCCTCTCCCCTGAGCCCACCCTGACCCCAAACACCAACACCCTCTCCCCTGAGCCCACCCTGACCCCAAACACCAACACCCTCTCCCCTGAGCCCACCCTGACCCCAAACACCAACACCCTCTCCCCTGATCCCACCCTGACCCCAAACACCAACACCCTCTCCCCTGATCCCACCCTGACCCCAAACACCAACACCCTCTCCCCTGAGCCACCGCTGACCCCAAACACCAACACCTTCTCCCCTGAGCCCACCCTGACCCCAAACACCAACACCCTCTCCCCTGAGCCCACCCTGACCCCAAACACCAACACCCTCTCCCCTGAGCCCACCCTGACCCCAAACACCAACACACTCTCCCCTGAGCCCACGCTGACCCCAAACACCAACACCCTCTCCCCTGAGCCCACCCTGACCCCAAACACCAACACCCTCTCCCCTGAGCCCACCCTGACCCCAAACACCAACACACTCTCCCCTGAGCCCACCCTGACCCCAAACACCAACACCCTCTCCCCTGAGCCCACCCTGACCCCAAACACCAACACCCTCTCCCCTGAGCCTACCCTGACCCCAAACACCAACACCCTCTCCCCTGAGCCCACGCTGACCCCAAACACCAACACCCTCTCCCCTGAGCCCACCCTGACCCCAAACACCAACACCCTCTCCCCTGAGCCCACCCTGACCCCAAACACCAACACACTCTCCCCTGAGCCCACGCTGACCCCAAACAGCAACACCCTCTCCCCTGAGCCCACCCTGACCCCAAACACCAACACCCTCTCCCCTGAGCCCATGCTGACCCCAAACACCAACACCTTCTCCCCTGAGCCCACGCTGACCCCAAACACCAACACCCTCTCCCCTGAGCCCACCCTGACCCCAAACACCAACACCCTCTCCCCTGAGCCCACCCTGACCCCAAACACCAACACCCTCTCCCCTGAGCCCACCCTGACCCCAAACACCAACACCCTCTCCCCTGATCCCACCCTGACCCCAAACACCAACACCCTCTCCCCTGATCCCACCCTGACCCCAAACACCAACACCCTCTCCCCTGAGCCACCGCTGACCCCAAACACCAACACCTTCTCCCCTGAGCCCACCCTGACCCCAAACACCAACACCCTCTCCCCTGAGCCCACCCTGACCCCAAACACCAACACCCTCTCCCCTGAGCCCACCCTGACCCCAAACACCAACACACTCTCCCCTGAGCCCACGCTGACCCCAAACACCAACACCCTCTCCCCTGAGCCCACCCTGACCCCAAACACCAACACCCTCTCCCCTGAGCCCACCCTGACCCCAAACACCAACACACTCTCCCCTGAGCCCACCCTGACCCCAAACACCAACACCCTCTCCCCTGAGCCCACCCTGACCCCAAACACCAACACCCTCTCCCCTGAGCCCACCCTGACCCCAAACACCAACACCCTCTCCCCTGAGCCCACCCTGACCCCAAACACCAACACCCTCTCCCCTGAGCCCACCCTGACCCCAAACACCAACACCCTCTCCCCTGAGCCTACCCTGACCCCAAACACCAACACCCTCTCCCCTGAGCCCACGCTGACCCCAAACACCAACACCCTCTCCCCTGAGCCCACCCTGACCCCAAACACCAACACCCTCTCCCCTGAGCCCACCCTGACCCCAAACACCAACACACTCTCCCCTGAGCCCACGCTGACCCCAAACAGCAACACCCTCTCCCCTGAGCCCACCCTGACCCCAAACACCAACACCCTCTCCCCTGAGCCCATGCTGACCCCAAACACCAACACCCTCTCCCCTGATCCCACCCTGACCCCAAACACCAACACCCTCTCCCCTGAGCCCACGCTGACCCCATACACCAACACCCTCTCCCCTGAGCCCACCCTGACCCCAAACACCAACACCCTCTCCCCTGAGCCCACCCTGACCCCAAACACCAACACCCTCTCCCCTGAGCCCACCCTGACCCCAAACACCAATACCCTCTCCCCTGAGCCCACCCTGACCCCAAACACCAACACACTCTCCCCTGAGCCCACCCTGACCCCAAACACCAACACCCTCTCCCCTGATCCCACCCTGACCCCAAACACCAACACCCTCTCCCCTGATCCCACCCTGACCCCAAACACCAACACCCTCTCCCCTGAGCCCACGCTGACCCCAAACACCAACACCCTCTCCCCTGAGCCCACCCTGACCCCAAACACCAACACCCTCTCCCCTGAGCCCACCCTGACCCCAAACACCAACACCTTCTCCCCTGAGCCCACGCTGACCCCAAACACCAACACCCTCTCCCCTGAGCCCACCCTGACCCCAAACACCAACACCCTCTCCCCTGAGCCCACCCTGACCCCAAACACCAACACACTCTCCCCTGATCCCACCCTGACCCCAAACACCAACACCCTCTCCCCTGAGCCCACGCTGACCCCAAACACCAACACCCTCTCCCCTGAGCCCACCCTGACCCCAAACACCAACACCCTCTCCCCTGAGCCTACCCTGACCCCAAACACCAACACCCTCTCCCCTGAGCCTACCCTGACCCCAAACACCAACACCCTCTCCACTGAGCCCACGCTGACCCCAAACACCAACACCCTCTCCCCTGAGCCCACCCTGACCCCAAACACCAACACCCTCTCCCCTGAGCCCACCCTGACCCCAAACACCAACACCCTCTCCCCTGAGCCCACCCTGACCCCAAACACCAACACCCTCTCACCTGAGCCCACCCTGACCCCAAACACCAACACCCTCTCACCTGAGCCCACGCTGACCCCAAACACCAACACCCTCTCCCCTGAGCCCACGCTGACCCCAAACACCAACACCCTCTCCCCTGAGCCTACCCTGACCCCAAACACCAACACCCTCTCCCCTGAGCCTACCCTGACCCCAAACACCAACACACTCTCCCCTGAGCCCACCCTGACCCCAAACACCAACACCCTCTCCCCTGAGCCCACCCTGACCCCAAACACCAACACCCTCTCCCCTGAGCCCACCCTGACCCCAAACACCAACACCCTCTCCCCTGAGCCCACCCTGACCCCAAACACCAACACCCTCTCCCCTGAGCCCACCCTGACCCCAAACACCAACACCCTCTCCCCTGATCCCACCCTGACCCCAAACACCAACACCCTCTCCCCTGAGCCCACGCTGACCCCAAACACCAACACCCTCTCCCCTGAGCCCACCCTGACCCCAAACACCAACACCCTCTCCCCTGAGCCCACCCTGACCCCAAACACCAATACCCTCTCCCCTGAGCCCACCCTGACCCCAAACACCAACACCCTCTCCCCTGATCCCACCCTGACCCCAAACACCAACACCCTCTCCCCTGATCCCACCCTGACCCCAAACACCAACACCCTCTCCCCTGAGCCCACGCTGACCCCATACACCAACACCCTCTCCCCTGAGCCCACCCTGACCCCAAACACCAACACCCTCTCCCCTGAGCCCACCCTGACCCCAAACACCAACACCCTCTCCCCTGAGCCCACCCTGACCCCAAACACCAATACCCTCTCCCCTGAGCCCACCCTGACCCCAAACACCAACACACTCTCCCCTGAGCCCACCCTGACCCCAAACACCAACACCCTCTCCCCTGATCCCACCCTGACCCCAAACACCAACACCCTCTCCCCTGATCCCACCCTGACCCCAAACACCAACACCCTCTCCCCTGAGCCCACGCTGACCCCAAACACCAACACCCTCTCCCCTGAGCCCACCCTGACCCCAAACACCAACACCCTCTCCCCTGAGCCCACCCTGACCCCAAACACCAACACCTTCTCCCCTGAGCCCACGCTGACCCCAAACACCAACACCCTCTCCCCTGAGCCCACCCTGACCCCAAACACCAACACCCTCTCCCCTGAGCCCACCCTGACCCCAAACACCAACACACTCTCCCCTGATCCCACCCTGACCCCAAACACCAACACCCTCTCCCCTGAGCCCACGCTGACCCCAAACACCAACACCCTCTCCCCTGAGCCCACCCTGACCCCAAACACCAACACCCTCTCCCCTGAGCCTACCCTGACCCCAAACACCAACACCCTCTCCACTGAGCCCACGCTGACCCCAAACACCAACACCCTCTCCCCTGAGCCCACCCTGACCCCAAACACCAACACCCTCTCCCCTGAGCCCACCCTGACCCCAAACACCAACACCCTCTCCCCTGAGCCCACCCTGACCCCAAACACCAACACCCTCTCACCTGAGCCCACCCTGACCCCAAACACCAACACCCTCTCACCTGAGCCCACGCTGACCCCAAACACCAACACCCTCTCCCCTGAGCCCACGCTGACCCCAAACACCAACACCCTCTCCCCTGAGCCTACCCTGACCCCAAACACCAACACCCTCTCCCCTGAGCCTACCCTGACCCCAAACACCAACACCCTCTCCCCTGAGCCCACGCTGACCCCAAACACCAACACCCTCTCCCCTGAGCCCACCCTGACCCCAAACACCAACACCCTCTCCCCTGAGCCCACCCTGACCCCAAACACCAACACACTCTCCCCTGAGCCCACCCTGACCCCAAACACCAACACCCTCTCCCCTGAGCCCACCCTGACCCCAAACACCAACACCCTCTCCCCTGATCCCACCCTGACCCCAAACACCAACACCCTCTCCCCTGAGCCCACGCTGACCCCAAACACCAACACCCTCTCCCCTGAGCCCACCCTGACCCCAAACACCAACACCCTCTCCCCTGAGCCCACCCTGACCCCAAACACCAACACCCTCTCCCCTGAGCCCACCCTGACCCCAAACACCAACACCCTCTCCCCTGAGCCCACCCTGACCCCAAACACCAACACACTCTCCCCTGAGCCCACCCTGACCCCAAACACCAACACCCTCTCCCCTGAGCCCACCCTGACCCCAAACACCAACACCCTCTCCCCTGAGCCCACCCTGACCCCAAACACCAACACCCTCTCCCCTGAGCCCACCCTGACCCCAAACACCAACACCCTCTCCCCTGAGCCCACCCTGACCCCAAACACCAACACCCTCTCCCCTGATCCCACCCTGACCCCAAACACCAACACCCTCTCCCCTGAGCCCACGCTGACCCCAAACACCAACACCCTCTCCCCTGAGCCCACCCTGACCCCAAACACCAACACCCTCTCCCCTGAGCCCACCCTGACCCCAAACACCAATACCCTCTCCCCTGAGCCCACCCTGACCCCAAACACCAACACCCTCTCCCCTGATCCCACCCTGACCCCAAACACCAACACCCTCTCCCCTGATCCCACCCTGACCCCAAACACCAACACCCTCTCCCCTGAGCCCACGCTGACCCCAAACACCAACACCCTCTCCCCTGAGCCCACCCTGACCCCAAACACCAACACCCTCTCCCCTGAGCCCACCCTGACCCCAAACACCAACACCCTCTCCCCTGAGCCCACCCTGACCCCAAACACCAACACCCTCTCCCCTGAGCCCACCCTGACCCCAAACACCAACACCCTCTCCCCTGATCCCACCCTGACCCCAAACACCAACACCCTCTCCCCTGATCCCACCCTGACCCCAAACACCAACACCCTCTCCCCTGAGCCCACGCTGACCCCAAACACCAACACCCTCTCCCCTGAGCCCACCCTGACCCCAAACACCAACACCCTCTCCCCTGAGCCCACCCTGACCCCAAACACCAACACCTTCTCCCCTGAGCCCACGCTGACCCCAAACACCAACACCCTCTCCCCTGAGCCCACCCTGACCCCAAACACCAACACCCTCTCCCCTGATCCCACCCTAACCCCAAATAACAATAATAATACCTAAAAAACACCAAAAGTGCAAAGATTTTACAAAAATAAAAAGACACAACAACTACAAAAAAGAATATGTAGGTTTGGTTATTTAAATGTAATGTATTGATTAACTTTTCAAAGTACAGCACTCTCCTCACAAACCCAGCCACCAGACTGAGCCAACAAGGACTCGTTTAGTAAGATCTGGGGTTCGAGCCTTCTGACACCCAAAGCAAAACGTACACGACAGAAAGTGAGGTCATCGATCACGTGACCCTGGGAAACCAATACACACCCCGGTACGGGGCTTCACTAGAAATTGCATCGCATACACAAAACGCACATCAAAGCTTCAGTGTCATACGTAACCTCACTACCACACGCACACACACACACCTACATACACACATACCATACCTGCTTGGTTGAGAAATAAAGAGTTGACTGTACATTTCCTGAAGAAAATGTGAAGTGGTGCTTGCAGTGGCAAAACTCGCTGCTCGGTTGCTAGAGTCTGGGACATGACTGCATACGAGCCAACAAACATGTCTGTACGATGTTCTGGTGCTGAGATATAGCTTATTCATGTTGTTCAGGGCGATTGCTATAGCATTTTTGGTGGTTGCTATGGTGTTACTAGGTGGTTGATAGTTGTCACAGATGGTTACTATGGAGTTTTTACATAGTTCTTAAAATCTTTAGTAACGAGTGCATTTAGGCAAAGTCCTTTTAGGCAAGTCATGCCACTCGGCCGCCATCTTGGCAACGCCTCCGGGCAGCTATTTTGAACTAACAAGACCAGGCTCCTATCTAAATGAATGGGCAGAGAGTCAGAACTGCACATTCACTGGTCACCGGGACATAAAAAAGTCATGTATAGAAACAGCAGTAAAATATGATAAAAATCGCTGAAAAAGTTTGATGACTTTGCCCCAAAATAAGGTTTAAAACGCCTTTTTCCCCACAGGTTAAACTTTACTACGCATGCGCAAGGGTTCTCGTCTCCGCTGTCGCAAACGTCAACTGTGCGCATGCATCAGTGGTACCAGACGATAGGCTTAAATGTTTCCCGGCTGTACTGTTAAAAAGCAGACGATTGGCTTTCCAGAAGGAGGGGCGGGGCATGTGCATACAACCGTCATATTTGCCGTTACGGGTTTTTCCTATATAGTTGTATTTAGGAGTAAGGAAGTGGCATGTCTCTGTATAAATAGTCTCTGATTTAGGCACTCGGTCTGCGGCCTATTGCCGAATCACAGCCATTGTCATATGCAGCAATATTGCAAGGCTACGAGTGTGATATTGCTCATTTAAAATTGATTTATTAGTTTAGAGTGGTTGCTAGGGTGCTCTTAGTGGTTGTTAGGGTGCTGTCACTGGTTTCTAGGGTGTGGCTATGAAGATTTTAGGCCATTACTTATTGGCTGCTGGATAATATAAATCCTCTGAGGCAGAGAGAGAGGGAGAGACTGCAGGGGTGTCAGGCCCTTTGTGCCTGTGTGTGTGAAAACGTCAGTTGAGATTTGAATTTCCGAACATTCTGCAATGTTAAGTCAATGGGACTTTTTTGTCCGTTTTTTCGTCTGCTGTGCGAACATCGTACACCCGATCGCGATCGCGCCAAACATTCTACATTCTCATCCTGAGTGACTAGACTGGACCTGTTCTTACCGACAGCCCCATTGGCTTCAAGCTAGCTCCCTAAGCACCCCCTTACTCCTTTTCACACAACAAAAGGAATGTGGCGAACAGGACGAGGCCGAGGGACGTGAGAGATGCAAGACCGGTGTGCTCACAGGAGTGGCTCATTAACACTCGCACCACCTTCCTCGCACCGTTCTCTCACGGCCCTCGGCCTCGTCCTGTTCGCCACAATGAACAATTCTTCTGACTCTCGCATGCCTTTCAAAACCTTCTACTCTCTTCTCAGTCCTCCTCCTACTGTCACAGAGTGGTCAGAACTGAGACGAGGATACAAGAGCAGATTGAGGTGATGTTTATTAAATAATACAAAATAAAGACAAGCTACAACTAAAACAACCCAGAGCCCCGAGGGGGAAAACAAGAGAGGCTTCAGGCAAAAACTGTCATCTTGACATGCTAGATTTGTGAATTTTTTCACAGCAAAGCTCTTGTCTGTAAACCGGTCGCTAAGTCTGTTTTTCATGTTTAACAATGTATAATAACGATTTATAATAAACACACACAACGCTGGATTACAAAAACACTTGTTTTAGATTGAGCTTGATTTGTGAAAACTTTCACAACGCAGTTTGGGTCAGTTAACCTTTCCCTGAGTGTTTAAATTAACCATTCTGAAGTTTAAATTAACACCACAAATCAGAATGTTTAAGTTAAACGGGGAATGGTTAACTGACCCAAACTGAACTGTGAAAGTTTTCACAAATCAAGTGCTTTTTGTGCATTCACGCATTTGACGCGAATTCGCGTCTGCCACCCGAGTTGAAAAATCTGAACTTTGCCGTCAATTCGCGCCACGTTAACCAATCAGGAGCCTAGCTGCTGTCACGTGCTAAAGTATCTGGATGTGCTTCAATAAATTATTTTGTAAAATTACTAAATGCCTGGTGTGGTTCTAATGCACAACAAGGCAATTATTTTATCACATAAAACTTGATTTCAATATATGAGACATATTATTTTAGTATTTAATGCTATTAATTCCATATCGACTGATGCTATTAATTCCAGCGACTCTACCTGCGCGACTCCACCGAGCAAGGACACCGACAAGGCACTTGAGTATTATCTTTTTGTTGTTTTTTCCTTTCTCTTCTACACAACTTCTCTTCTAATCTTTCTGTTTGTAAGCTCTCTTACACTATGTGTTTTCAAATTCCTACTATTACTAACATACGCAAATCAAAAGTCACACGTAGGAGGCAGTACAATCCTAACAACCTGCGTACCTTTCCGGCTTCTTCTAGTACTCTATTCTCTTTTCCTATTGGTCTCTGGAATTGCCAGTCTGCTGTAAACAAAGCTGACTTTATTACATCTATTTCTAGTCATTCAGGTCTACGCTTATTGGCCCTGACTGAGACCTGGATCAGACCTGAGGACACTGTCACACCTGCTGCCCTCTCCACTAACTTTGCTTTCTCACACACCCCTCGCCTGACCGGAAGGGGTGGAGGTACTGGTCTACTCATCTCAAATGATTGGAAATTTGATCCTTTACCACCTCGGTGTGACCACAGCTCATTTGAATCGCATTCAATCACCATCACTAGTCCTAAAAAAATCCATTTTGTAGTTATCTATCGTCCCCCAGGTCAGCTTGGCAGTTTCTTGGAGGAGCTTGATGTGCTACTCTCATCCTTCCCTGAGGATGGTACTCCTCTCATAGTTCTTGGAGACTTCAACATCCACATAGAAAAACGTCAGGCTGCTGATTTCCACACTCTGCTCGCCTCATTTGACCTCAAACGAGTATCTACTGCAGCTACTCACAAATCAGGTAACCAATTAGACCTTATTTACACACGCCACTGCTCCACTGACCATCCACTGGTCACTCCACTGCACACCTCTGACCACTTCCTCCTCACTCTCAGCCTCAACCTATCTCAGAACACAACACACACTCTTCCGCAGGTCACTTTTCGGCGAAACCTACGCTCTCTCTCACCCTCTCGCCTATCCTCTTTGGTCTCATCCACACTTCCTCCACCTGACAAGTTCTCAACACTTGATACTAACAGTGCAACTGACTCTCTTTTCTCCACTCTAACACACTGCTTGGACAACTTCTGCCCCCTTTCTTCCAGGCCAGCCCGCACCACACCCTCTGCCCCCTGGTTATCCGATGTTCTCCGTGAACATCGTTCTAAACTCAGGGGTGCAGAGAGGAAGTGGCGCAAATCGAAAGATCCTACTGACCTTGGTCTTTATCAATCCCTCCTCTCTTCCTTCTCTGCTAATGTCTCTACTGCTAAAATGACTTACTATCACAACAAAATTAACAATTCTTCTGACTCTCGCATGCTTTTTAAAACCTTCTCCTCTCTTCTCAACCCTCCTCCTCCTCCTCCTTCATCAACCCTAACAGCTGATGACTTTGCCACATTCTTCATAAATAAAACAACCACCATCAGCGGCCAATTTAACAATCCACAAACTGACACACACATTTTACCAGCTAACACACACATTTTACCCTCATTCTCTCTGCTTTCAGAGGCAGAAGTCTCCAAACTACTCCTTTCCAACCGCCCTACTACCTATTCGCTTGATCCTATTCCTACTAACCTACTTCAAGCCATTTCTCCCTCAGTTATCCCCGCACTCACGCACATCATCAACACCTCTCTTCACACTGGTACCTTTCCCACAGCGTTTAAGCAGGCTCGGGTAACCCCACTGCTTAAGAAACCTAGTCTTAATCCAGCACATCTGGATAATTACAGACCAGTATCCCTTCTTCCATTCGTCGCGAAGACACTTGAACGAGTTGTTTTCAACCAGATCTCTTCCTTTCTCACACAGAACAACCTCCTGGACAACAATCAGTCTGGTTTCAAAAGTGGACACTCAACTGAGACTGTGCTACTCTCAGTAATCGAAGCTCTGAAACTGGCAAGAGCAGCTTCCAAATCCTCAGTTCTCATCCTGCTAGATCTGTCTGCTGCCTTTGACACAGTTAACCACCAGATCCCATCCAGATTCCTCCTGTCAATCCTAAAGACGATGGGAATCTCGGGAACCGCACTCCAATGGTTCAAGTCTTACCTCTCAGGTAGGTCCTTCAGGGTGTCGTGGAGGAGTGAGGTGTCAAAGTCACAACATCTACCTACTGGAGTGCCTCAGGGCTCAGTGCTTGGACCACTTCTCTTCTCCATCTACATGACATCACTAGGAACTGTGATTCAGAAACATGGCTTTTCCTATCACTGCTACGCTGATGACACACAAATCTACCTCTCATTCCAGCCTGATGATCTGACGGTAGCTGCTCGCATCTCAGCATGCCTGACAGACATCTCTGGCTGGATGAAAGACCACCACCTTCTACTTAACCTTGCGAAGACAGAGCTACTTGTGATCCCGGCCAATCCAACACTTTGTCACAACTTCACTATTCAGCTAGGCCCGTCATCCATATCTCCATCATGGTCAGCCAGGAACCTTGGAGTTGTTATTGATGATCAATTGAACTTCACAGACCACATTACTAGAACTGCCCGGTCCTGCAGATTTGCTTTGTATAACATTAGGAAGATCAGGCGCTTCCTGTCAGAGCATACTACACAACTCCTTGTTCAAGCGCTTGTTCTATCCAGACTGGACTATTGCAATGCTCTCCTGGCTGGTCTTCCAGCTTGCACGATCAAACCTCTGCAGCTAATCCAAAATGCTGCAGCTAGAGTGGTTTTTAACGAGCCGAAGAGAGCACACGTCACTCCTCTCCTCACAAAACTACACTGGCTTCCAGTTGCAGCTCGCGTCAAATTCAAGTCACTGACGCTTGCTTACAGAATAACCACTGGCTCTGCTCCCTTTTACCTAAACTCATTACTTCAGACTTATGTCCCATCCAGAAATTTGCGCTCTGCAAGCGAACGGCGTCTTGTGGTGCCACGTCAAAGAGGCACAAGATCTCTTTCTCAGACCTTTACCATGACTGTTCCCTGCTGGTGGAATGACCTTCCCAACTCAACCAGAGCTGCGAAGTCCGTAGCCATTTTCAAGAAACGGTTGAAGACGCATCTCTTTCGGCAGCACTTGTTCCAGTAATACTAACACTTTCTCTTCCTTTCTATTTAAAAAAAAAAAAAAAAAAAAAATTTTGTAAGGGTTCCACGTTGGATTAAACTGTGAAAGGTTATAGCACTTACATTTTGTTGTCCTGCTGTTAGTTTAACTGCTTCTATGGTTCTCATTTGTAAGTCGCTTTGGATAAAAGCGTCTGCTAAATGAATAAATGTAAATGTAAATATCTAGATTATATGAAATATTATTCTAATGTGAAGACAACCAACATACTATAGTGCATAAGAACATAGTTCGTGTCTGGAAAGTGTTGTGTGAGAGAGAAAAAAATCACAGGACAGGTTAATTACTTTTGGAGGCTGGCTCAATTTATCATCAAAACAAAAATAAATAAAAGATTAGGTGGGTGAGGGCAAGGGTGATCCTCGATCCGATGCGTTACAACAGGTCATCAAACTGGACGTGGGACAGGCGGAAGTGCCGCTGAGAGCGGCCGTCATCCAGGCTCTGCTCCTGGAGCGAGGAAATGGTGGAACGTGCCAAACTGGGTTCGCCTCCGAAGGGTCTGGTGGACCCAAATACGGCGACGATGATCCCTACGCTGTTGTTCTGCTCTCCAGAGCAAATCTAGAGCAATGACTCTCTCGATGAATGCTCGATCATCATAAAAAAAGATGTCCGCCAACGAGTTTCGATTCCGACGCGTATAAATTTCGCTTAAAACTTTTGTTTTTTACGCACGTCAATTTCGCTCTTGATGCGCGAATGCATTCAAAGTGTTCAAGCGGATAACTAGACGCGGTAGGCGCGAATTTTATGCGCTATTCATATCCAGTGTGAACGCACAGTAAGAGGCCGATCACATGGATGTGACTACTGTGAGTCAAAGTTATAGTGCCACCAACTGGCAGCAGGAAGTGTGTCACTTTCAAAATGCTTCGGAATCACCCTCTTATTTTTACCCGATTTACTTAAAACTTTATGTGTATTATGTAAACACATGGCCGATGTAGACCTTTGAAAGGATTATTGATATCTTAGATACTGTTGCTGTGGAAACGCATCAATTTTTTTAATTCTTTTTTTATGCTTTTGCGACTCTTAACATACTAGAAATTGCATGAAACTCGACAGACACATCACAGTTAATAGCCAGTAGACATGTGCAATGTTTGAAACGGGCGTGGTGAGAAACGGGCCAGTTATGGCGTGGTGAGGGGCTCAGTAGCGCAACCTTTTGACAAAAGTGGGGGGGTTAGTTTAATCTACAGTAACAAAACTCAGTACGTATATTGTACTCATCAAGCCGGACAACTTTCTAATTTACAGTCATTAGCTCCGACCAACAGGAAGTCAGATAATTTGGTTTGAATGTGGATTTTTTGGATTTTTCAGACTCCTCCTCCTAAGTGGTGTATTTTATTCACACCAAACTTTTTCAACATGATGAAAATACATTAAAGATGCTAAATAGCGAACGGATATAGAATATCTTAAACAGTTTCGGTATGGTGAGGGATTAAAGGCATGTCAAAAAGTAAACAGAATGTGTCTATTAAAAATAGGTATATTGTGCCATCTAGTGTTTTATACTATGTATAAATGTGGTTGGATAAATCTTTTTTCACTGTTAACTTATTTTTTTATTTTTTTTGCAAACATTTCCATTTATTACACACTTCATTTCAATTTATTACACACTGCATCAAAGTCTACTTTCTGTCACAGTTTTTTAGGATTGCAGTGCCACTGGCTTGGGCCTGTCATCGCTGATCGCAGCTATATTTTAATTTGTTTTTTTTATAATTGTGTATTCAATATATACATATACACAAACACAAAGTAGAAAATATTCAAAAGCCTGTTTTGTTATGAATGTTAAAGGAACAACCTTAGCAATACCTTAATTTAATATTCAGTTAACACACAGGCAAAACATGGAATGCATGTTCTTTTATTAATATCTGATTTTTAATGAGGATAAGACAGTTTTGTCGAGATTCTCATGCAGCGGCAGCAGCAGCGGGACGCATATACTGGGATCTTCTTCATTGGTCAAATGTATATAGTACGCATATATAGTACGCAGTACGCATATACTGGGATCTTCTACATTGGTCAAATGTATGCATTATATATATATACACACATTGTGAAGGTTTGTGAACCTTTATGAACCTCTCTCTCTCTCTCTCTCTCTCTCTCTCTCATGTATATATATATATATATATATATTAGGGCTGTCAAATGATTAATCACAATTAATCGCATCCAAAATAAAAGTTTGTGTTTACATAATAAATGTGTGTGTACTGTGTATAATTATTTTATATATCTAAATGCATACACATGCTTGTATATATTTAAGAAATATTTGCATGTATATACTATATATAGATTTATATATAATTTATATTATATATAAATTTAAATATTTTATATATAAATAACACATTTTTCTTAAATATATAAATGCACATGTGTGTACTTATATATACAAAATAATTTTTCACAGTACAAACACATTTATTATGTAAACACAAACTTTTATTTTGGATGCGATCAATCGTGATTAATCATTTGACAGCCCTAATATATATATATATATATATACATGAGAGAGAGAGAGAGAGAGAGAGAGAGAGAGAGAGAGAGAGAGGGGTTCATAAAGGTTCACAAACTTTAAAGGCTTTGTAACTGTTCCTGAAAATGTATGTGACTGATTGGGTTTTCAGTTTTTTTTTGCCAGGCACACTTGTGGAACCACTGTGCAAATTGATGAAGAAGATGCCAAAACTCATAGATGTTTTAAAGAAATTACCCAGAGGAAGAAGATCCCAGTATATGCGTCCCGCTGCTGCTGCTGCTGCATGAGAATCTCGACAAAACTGTCTTTTCCTCATTGCAAATCTGATATTAAGAAAAGAACATGCATTCCATGTTTTGCCTGTGTGTGAACTGAATATTAAATTAAGGTATTGCTAAGGTTGTTCCTTTAACATTCATTTAAACAGGCTTTTGAATATTTTCTACTTTGTGTTTGTGTATATGTATATATTGAATACACAATTAAAAAAAACAAATTAAAATATAGCTGCGAGCAGCGATGACAGGCCCAAGGCGGTGGTAGTTACCTAAAGGCACCGGGGTGGTGGTGCCGCCGGCTTTGGCCCTTTCATCGCTGCTCGCAGCTAAATATATATTGTAACGGGGAGTCAGAGGCATTCAAATCCATTTGCAGAACTTTATTTAAACACAAAGGAGAGCAGACACAAATCACAGGCAGACAATGAATTAGAGGGACAATCCAGAACTTGTGATCGATAACAGGCTGGGGTCGAGGTAGGCAGCAAACGTTCATACACAGAGTCCAGAAAACAGGCAGAGATCAGGGAACCAGGAAAACCGAGGATACTAGGAACGTTCAGGAATGCTTGGAAATGTCTGCAGGGCAAAACAAGACTTCGCAATGACAATGGGGAGAAGGGGAAAGATAGAGGAGGCTGAGAGTGAGCACAGTGATGAAGATGAGGCAGGGCTGGATGGTGATCAGATGGTGAAGGGAGTGATGGGAAGTGCAGTCCTAGAATTCAGGGGAGAGTGATCTGGTGACGCCAGAAGGAGGTGTCCTAGACCTAGAGTGCTCCGTGACAATATATATACACACACACTTATATATATATATATATATATATATAAATATATATACACACAGATATATATATATATATTTGAAGGGACAAGACAGATAATATTACTTGCCTGACCTGATTAGAGCAATTAAAAGATTTTATAGTATTATTATTTACTTGCGCCTGGCCAGACAAGTAGCCTGATTAGAACGTCAATGACAAAAACATAACTTGGGAATCACTAAAGCAAGAGATTATTCTGATTTTATTACATTTATTGTAAATTGCGATGTATAATGGATAATAATTGTATTATTACTGATGGTAACAAGGTTGCACTGCTGAGGCTCGTGCAGCTTCTCGATGAGAAATGTAAACAAATGCCAGCAGCCATATCACCCTGTAGCCCAAGACTGGTTGCCCACTGAAGCTAAGCAGGGCTGAGCCTGGTCAGTACCTGGATGGGAGACCTCATGAGAAAAACCAGGTTGCTGCTGGAAGAGGTGTTATGAGGCCAGCAGGGGGCGCTCTCCCTGTGGTCTGTGTGGGTCCTGACGCCCCAGTACAGTGATGGGGACACTATACTGTCAAAGAGCACCGTCCTTCGGATGAGACGTTAAACCGAGGTCCTGACTCTCTGTGGTCATTAAAAATCCCAGGATGTCTTTCGAAAGAGTAGGGGTGTAACCCCGGTGTCCTGGCTTAATTTGCCCCTTGGCCTCTGTCCATCATGGCCTCCTAATCATCCCCGTATACTAATTGGCTTTATCACTCTGTCTCCTCTCCACCAGTAAGCTGGTGTGTGGTGGGCGTACTGGTGCAATATGGTTGCCGTCGCATCATCCAGGTGGATGCTACACATTGGTGGTGGTTGAGGAGATTACCCCCTTCCTTGTAAAGCACTTTGAGGTCCCAGATAAAGCGCTATATAAATGTAACGAATTATTATTATTATTATTATTATTAAATGAGTGTAGCACACAAAAAAGAAGCTCAGTTAACAATATACTGCCTATAAAAATAATTTTTAGTTTTTTAGTTTTTATATTTTTAACATATTATACAGTTAAGCAACCTCACATGACGAGTGCTCTTTCCTGAATACCATCACGATTGAAACTATGACATTGATTTGATACAACAGTTCAATAAACAGTTACAATTAAGTCACTTACTTTGTAGATGCAATATTGACTGCTTTTGTTCTGTTTCAGCAGCGAAAATAGTTAAACAAAGATCAGAGCAGAATCATCGCAAATCTCACAGAAACGTGTTTTCTCATTACTGAATGATTCAGCATTTTGAACGAATCGTTTGACTCAAAGATTCAATGATCAATCCTTAAAGGAGCCGTATGTAAGATTGTGGCCAAAACTGGTACTGCAATCACTTTCAAATTACTGTAGAGCGGTGTATCCCCAGATAGTTGCCAGATAGTCTGCAGGATCCAGCAGGAATGTTTGTATCTGCAGCTGTGGGAACTAGAGCAGAGCTGGCAACCCGGACGCCGCAACACTACTGACTCCGTGATTGGTAGATCGGTGGAGGGTGGAGCATCACTACTGACTCCGTGATTGGTAGATCGGTGGAGGGTGGAGCATCATTACTGACTCCGTGATTGGTAGATCGGTGGAGGGTGGAGCATCACTACTGACTCCGTGATTGGTAGATCGGTGGAGGGTGGAGCATCATTACTGACTCCGTGATTGGTAGATCGGTGGAGGGTGGAGCATCACTACTGACTCCGTGATTGGTAGATCGGTGGAGGGTGGAGCATCATTACTGACTCCGTGATTGGTAGATCATGGAGGGTGGAGCATCAGACCAAAACACAACATGACAACATCAACATCAGTTGAGGGCTGCAACTTGACTTTTTAAATGACAATATCCTGGCCAGACTACTGTTGTCTGTGATATAAGTATTTGAAATGAACTTGATTTCTTAACGTCTAGTGACATATCAGGGCCATTTTATGATTAACTGAAATACATTTCTTACATACAGCTCCTTTAATTCAGCCAGCTCACATCCCTGTATTTACTTCCTGTTTTCGGTCGAAGTCCACAGTAGTCGAATGTCGAGTTCGCGCGCGCAATCATTGGTAACTGAGCAACAGTGGAGACTCGGACTATTGGCTGATTGTTTCTCAGAACACCACATAGCACCGTCATCGGTGTCGCCAAACTGCTCCGTTTCCAGAACGTTTGTACGCACGGGTCAGAGTTTACGTGCAGGTGCGCACATTTTCCCGTCAAGTTTGTTTTTATAAATCACAACTTATGCGTCAGAAGTGGCTTACGGCTCTTTCAGGGCCTGTTTTGTACGTACGCAGTGGTTATAAATGAGGCCCCAGAACTGTGTGTTTGTGTAAATCTAATACTGGGTGGTTTTTTCAGCACACTCATACACCCAGCGTATATTAGCATGCACACTCAAAATCGCACATAGGAATAAAATACCAAAACACTGCAATTAATTACGCATATTAATAAAAAACAGATCAGAACTATGTGTTCGCTTTCAGTCGAGAACCTCAGACGTAGTTGACGTCGACTGAATGGGGATCACGCTAACACCCGTTTAACACATACTCCGTATGTGGTGCGTATTTTTTTCCGTACCCATGTTAACAGGTTAGAGCGTTTATACTGCAGTGGGTGCGGCCCGGCGACCTGTTCCAGGAGCGGTGCAGAGACACTTATAATGTACACAGCAGTGCAGAGACACTTAAACTGTACACAGCGGTGCAGAGACACTTATACTGTACACAGCGGTGCAGAGACACTTATACTGTACACAGCGGTGCAGAGACACTTATACTGTACACAGCGGTGCAGAGACACTTATACTGTACACAGCGGTGCAGAGACACTTATACTGTACACAGCGGTGCAGAGACACTTATAATGTACACAGCAGTGCAGAGACACTTAAACTGTACACAGCGGTGCAGAGACACTTAAACTGTACACAGCGGTGCAGAGACACTTATACTGTACACAGCGGTGCAGAGACACTTAAACTGTACACAGCGGTGCAGAGACACTTATACAGACACTTATACTGTACACAGCGGTGCAGAGACACATACTGTACACAGCGGTGCAGAGACACTTATACTGTACACAGCGGTGCAGAGACACATACTGTACACAGCGGTGCAGAGACACTTATACTGTACACAGCGGTGCAGAGACACTTATACTGTACACAGCGGTGCAGAGACACTTATACTGTACACAGCAGTGCAGAGACACTTATACTGTACACAGCGGTGCAGAGACACTTATACTGTACACAGCGGTGCAGAGACACTTATACTGTACACAGCAGTGCAGAGACACTTAAACTGTACACAGCAGTGCAGAGACACTTATACTGTACACAGCGGTGCAGAGACACTTATACTGTACACAGCAGTGCAGAGACACTTATACTGTACACAGCGGTGCAGAGACACTTAAACTGTACACAGCGGTGCAGAGACACTTATACTGTACACAGCAGTGCAGAGACACTTATACTGTACACAGCAGTGCAGAGACACTTATACTGTACACAGCGGTGCAGAGACACTTATACTGTACACAGCGGTGCAGAGACACTTATACTGTACACAGCGGTGCAGAGACACTTATACTGTACACAGCGGTGCAGAGACACTTATACTGTACACAGCGGTGCAGAGACACTTATACTGTACACAGCGGTGCAGAGACACTTATACAGACACTTATACTGTACACAGCGGTGCAGAGACACTTATACTGTACACAGCGGTGCAGAGACCGAGTCTTTACACACTGAGTCTATTCCTGCTGTGCTGCACCCGCTGAATTAAAGTGACAGCGGATAGTTCGTGGTCAAAATGAACACAAATTGACATGAAAATGTAGTAATTTCATCATAAATGCATTTAATTAAATAAAATGTAGTAATCTCACCACAAATGCATTTAATACTAAATACTACTATTTTTCATAGTAATCTTTTTACTTTAAGACCGGGGTAAAACAAGGAAAACTACAATTTACTTCAACAAGGCGACATAATGAATGACACTCGTCTCATTCGTGGAGGTGGAAAAAAAAGTTCTTTGTGATGCAAATTATTGTATAGAGATTTAAATTATGCAAAAGAAAAGCTATGAGTCTGCTGTTTTTGTCAATTTTAAGTTTTAATTTAAAATGTTTGCGATTTTAATATTAGTAGGCTACATAATATGGTAGCCTGGCTAACGTCAGACCTCTTCTCATTGAGACGTTGTCAGGTGTGGGGTTGAGGAGATGAGGCGAGGACTCAAGTGCAGGGGAAAAAAGGCTTTTTAATAATAAAAACAAACAAAATACAAACAAAACTACCCAGAAGGGGAAAATGTCTTGACTTGACTTGACACGAAACAAGGGGTACATTGAACGTACATACGACGACGAACCAGCACAGGACTGAAAACACAAGGAGAATAAATAGGGAGAACAAACAAGGAAGGTAACGAGGGAGGACAGGTGGGGCAAATTAAACAATCAGGAAATGAGGGAAGATAGGTGGGGCAAATAAATCAATAATCAGGTAACAAGATGGGAGGGGCAAGACAATCAACAGGAGAGCACATGGGACAAGGAAACATACATGACAAGCCCTGTGCTCACACCAAACATGACTAGAACACAAGCACATGGCCAGTAAAACCAATCACCAGCCATGTGCTCACACAAAACGAGACATGAACACGCAGCCAATGAGAACACCACTAAGCCACGTGTTCACACAAAAACATGACAATATGATAGCACACAGCCAGTGAAAACACAAGCTGTGTGCTACACAACACAAGACAATCATGAGTGTCAGGGCTCTGTCACAAAACCAAGAAATAGACCAGACAGAAGTGACAGAACCCTGACAGACGTGGTCTCGGAACCACATGTTCATTTTCTCGTATTTGAGGCGTGGTTTATGAATGCCCAGAGCTGTTTTATTGGGTGCTACGAATGTCTATCAAATGCGCCTGTACGTAGCTCATAGCCAATCGTTTCAATTATACCAGATGACGTTTGTAGAGCGACAGAAAAGTTGCTCTTTTTTCAAAATAAACTTGCGTTCTAAACTACTTAGAACAATATCTAAGGCTGCATCGAAAGGTAACTCCGTGTCTGCTGCCATGTTGGATCCATAGATGTAAACAAACTGCTTCTGTGTGTCGCATAGACTCGTCATCGTCTCGCTGCTCCCTACCCATTCTGTGATTGGTTCCCTATCTGAGGCACAAATCTGGTCCATGGAATCCAGGCTGCCTAGCAGCGGGAATAAAATCGCACTGTGCGCAAGGCAGCATGGGGAAACCCAGGCTAATAATATGGTTCAATATGTTACCTTGCTTGAGCATCTTAATATATAATCTATATAGAAGTAATGCATTGAATAATACGTTGTTTAAATTGTGTTTAAACGTGAATATGTCTATTAAAGAGTGTAGCCTATGTGTACAAAGAGAATCGCACTGGTGACAAAACTTTTTTTTAATTAAAGTTGCTGATAACTTCTAGATTTGAAATACAAATAGTGAGTAAATATGCTTGTTTGTGTTTGTGGTACAGCCGCGGATCAGTTGCACACTGCAAACGCAGCATATCTGAAGCACTATAGCGCTGCTGCTGAAACGGGCGTAAGGAGCCTGTCTTCTTCATACCACTATTTAATCAAGCCAATTCAACATTGGCATGCGTGATTACACGCTCTGCCCCGCAGCGTGGGTATAAATACAGAAGTGGACGCACGCACTAGTTGCCTTTCGCTGATCGTCTGATTTCTCTGAAGATTGCTGTTGTTTACAACGAGCGAGTGTGTCGTGTTCTTCTGGAAGACTCTCCCAGTGCTGGTCCCAATCTTTGGACTATCAGACTATCACTACTCTCTAGTGGCAGAGCATTTTAAAGGTGGGGTAGGCGGGATTTTTCAAAAAAATTTCCCCCAAATTTGTTTAAACTGTCTATATATACCAACACATAATTAAAATAAAAAGTAAAAAGTACTCTGAAAAAGAAAGTATAAAAATCGAGTGTCTGTAGTCCTCTCAGGGCTGCAGTAAACACAGCTACTTATTCCATTCGGGATGACTGTCACTCTCCCTCGCTACCATGGCTACCAGCCCTGCTGCCACAAGCGCACACCCTTTTGACTCGAGGAGGGGAAGAAGCACGGATGCTAGGAAGAAGAATCACAATTATGGCAGAGAATTTAGCAGTCAAAATTCCCAGTACCTGCATATACAGTCAGCGAAGGCAAAAAAAAGGAAGACAGTATTTGAAAAGGCTATGACCAAAAAGTCTTTGGATAAAGCAAGCAATATCGGGGCTTTCCAGCATGGACAACTAAGGGACATCAAGGGGCTGAAAGTGACGGTAACAGCTTCATCGTGGAAGCTCTTACATGCAAAATATCGTATATGTTATGAATCTGAATCACGAAATTCCCCTTCATCACAGTGTAACTGATGGTAATGGGAGAAACGTGAATCGTGGAACACATGTTTGTTATCTGGGAAGTGGGATGGTGAGCCACAAAAAGAAAAACCACATGACATTTCTGTAAAGATTCTGTGGCTCAGCCTCGTTTAACACGGAAGAAACTCTGAAACTACTGAGATCACTGTAATAAATCATGTTATAAAGCTCTTGCTGGGGCTACTTTGGTCCTGTATTGGGTCAGTGTGAAGAGACGTTAATGGGGTCTCAAATGTGCCATGAAATTATCGTTTGATAAATCAATCAATCAACTAAACAATCATTTATAAACAGGCGGATAAATGGATAAAAATAAATAAACTCAGATGAAGCAATCACTGAATTACTGTCACATTTAGGCTATGTCTTCTGAGACTTTTAGTTTATTTTGTTCCTATTGTTGTTTTTACTTTCTGTGTTTGTTTCCTTGGTTACCCATTAGTTTCACCTGTGTCTGGTTTCATTTGTTCGTCATCTTGTGTGTATAATCTGTGATTTCTTTAGTTCCTTCTCAGTTATTGTCCTGGCATGTTCTGCTGCTGTTTCCCTACAGGATTACATGTTTATCACTCGTTTACTAGGGATGATGCCTTGTGTTTAATGATGCAGGTCTGAATAAACATAAGCTGACACGGATGAATGATGTCATTCCAAACCAGATTTACACTGAAGTAATGGAGGCAAAGGCTGAAAGTTGAGATATTCTACCAGAGCTGCCGAAAAGACTCAAACATTAGTGTTTTTGAACACTGAAAATGTTCCAAAAGCTGATATTATAATGTTCAATGTTGGGAAATAAGGTCAAATGTGTGTATGTGTGTGTTGGGATATAAACCCTTGAATCAGACTCATATCTGTTTCTGTTATTATTAGGTCACTTCAGTGCAGATATACACTCACCGGCCACTTTATTAGGTACCCCATGCTAGTAACGGGTTGGACCCCCTTTTGCCTTCAGAACTGCCTCAATTCTTCGTGGCATAGATTCAACAAGGTGCTGGAAGCATTCCTCAGGGAGTTTGGTCCATATTGACATGATGGCATCACACAGTTGCCGCAGATTTGTCGGCTGCACATCCATGATGCGAATCTCCCGTTCCACCACATCCCAAAGATGCTCTATTGGATTGAGATCTGGTGACTGTGGAGGCCATTTGAGTACAGCGAACTCATTGTCATGTTCAAGAAACCAGTCTGAGATGATTCCAGCTTTATGACATGGCGCATTATCCTGCTGAAAGTAGCCATCAGAAGTTGGGTACATTGAGGTCATAAAGGGATGGACATGGTCAGCAACAATACTCAGGTAGGCTGTGGCGTTGCAACGATGCTCAATTGGTACCAAGGGGCCCAAAGAGTGCCAAGAAAATATTCCCCACACCATGACACCACCACCACCAGCCTGAACTGTTGATACAAGGCAGGATGGATCCATGCTTTCATGTTGTAGACGCCAAATTCTGACCCTACCATCCGAATGTCGCAGCAGAAATCGAGACTCATCAGACCAGGCAACGTTTTTCCAATCTTCTATTGTCCAATTTCGATGAGCTTGTGCAAATTGTAGCCTCAGTTTCCTGTTCTTAGCTGAAAGGAGTGGCACCCGGTGTGGTCTTCTGCTGCTGTAGCCCATCTGCCTCAAAGTTCGACGTACTGTGCGTTCAGAGATGCTCTTCTGGCCACCTTGGTTGTAACGGGTGGTTATTTGAGTCACTGTTGCCCTTCTATCAGCTCGAACCAGTCTGGCCATTCTCCTCTGACCTCTGGCATTAACAAGGCATTCCGCCCACAGAACTGCTGCTCACTGGATGTTTTTTCTTTTTCGGACCATTCTCTGTAAACCCTAGAGATGGTTGTGCGTGAAAATCCCAGTAGATTAGCAGTTTCTGAAATACTCAGACCAGCCCTTCTGGCACCAACAATCATGCCACGTTCAAAGTCACTCAAATCACCTTTCTTCCCCACACTGATGCTCGGTTTGAACTGCAGGAGATTGTCTTGACCATGTCTACATGCCTAAATGCACTGAGTTGCCGCCATGTGATTGGCTGCTTAGAAATTAAGTGTTAACGAGCAGTTGGACAGGTGTACCTAATAAAGTGGCCGGTGAGTGTACATTCAGGTGTCCGCTTGATACACACACTCACGGCCACAATATTAGGTACGCTTTGCTAGTTCTAGGTTGGACCCCCTTTTATGCCAAATTCCAACCACTATCGAGCACCCAGTGTTGGGAAAGTTCACTTTCTACATGAACTAGTTCAAAGTTCAGTTCACACATTTTAAAATGAACTAGTTCAGTTCATAGTTCATACTTAAAAAAATGAACTAGTTCATTTATAGTTCTTTTTTTCCATATTTTGCGAGCTTTTTATTATTATTATTTTATTGCCACAGCCCATATAGGTAGACTGGGTACAGTTGAGACACTTTTTGCGTTTAAATTTTTCACACAAAAATAGATACTGAAAAGAAGTGAATTTCCACATGACATGCCACATGACATTTCATTAGCTTGTAGACTAATATATTATCAATCAATAATACCCATAAGTAGTTTATATTTTCCACAATTAGCTCATAAAAATAAGGTGCTTTTTGTCTTAACTTTGTCTCAACTGTACCCATATGTGGTACAGTTGAGACAGTACCATGGTACAGTTGAGACACCAATTTTTAATGATGTAAAGGTAACTAACCGTTCATTGCAAATATAATAAATAAAGACACATAAAGAAAATAACAATTGGGCAACATGTTTGTTTATTCATCCATTTAAATTAATTAATTTGATTTCAATTAGCACTGGTTAAAATGTATAAAACAGAAACAATATATTTGATATATTCATTAATAATACACAGTTTAAATATCACAAATATCAAATTGTATTTTCATTTGCATCTTATGCAGGCTAATTACGACGTTAAACCTGTTATCATAACACTGAACAACTAAACAGTGTGTTTCCTAATAGAACTCTATCAGGGGTGCGTACAGTTGATACACGTGTGTCTCAACCATACCACGCCGGCCACCTCGCACATTTCTCTAGATTTTGCAATGACCTTGCATGACACAATATCATGAAATATGCCAGTTCCCTTTCGAAAGGGAACTCAACACTGCGTTGATTACGCATTGGGGAACGCCTCAGGCGTGACAGGTGTCTGAAATCACAATCAAATCACGGCAATCACATTGACCGGCGACAGCCCGTGAATCATTAGCGCATGATTAACGAGCGACCTGCTAGTATATAAGGGCGCCTTGCAAACATGACAGATCATCTTATCATCTTCAGGGACTGTCTGTTTGAAACGCAACTCAAAGAAACGGTAGTAAATGAGACGTGCAGTGAAGGCTGATTATTTTCAGTAGTGTGCAGACCCGTGCCCAAGGTTTTTCGTCGCCGGGTGACACACGAGCTGTGCGTTTTCTCCTGTGCAAACTGTCAGCGTTTTTCTATGAAAACGCTCGGCTCTCGTCTGACCCTCTTCTCGAGTGAAGAGGGCTCAGCATCTGGACCTTGTGGTTCAGGTCCCGCTCGTGCTGAGGCAGAGCGGCGGCTTGCGTCATGACGGTCCCAGATGGAGCTATGACGAGGGCGGGCTGCAGGTCGATAAGTAAAAAATATAATAATAATTTTAATTACATTTTTTAATACTGTTCCTGCAGCTGGTGCTCTTCAGCACGGGCAGGAGATGGCTGAGGAGGTTTTTAATCAGGTAGATCCTGAACCCTCTCAGCCACCCTGCCCTGTGTATGCAGAGCTGGTGGATGTTATGGGGTGCGCTGCCTGCAGGCTGCAGCTGTCATGGCGGCGCGCTAGAGGAGAGACCGCTTGCAGCATGCTCTGCGATCGGTTTCTCCCCGGCCGTAAACCTCCAGCTCAGGTGAGCCTTCCATTCCTTCCTGACCTGCATACTGGGGTCAAGGGGGCATGGAAGAACCCATACTCGGCTTGTATTCACCAACATCAGCGGGCTAGTCTCGCTGATGTTGAGTGGATCAGAGAGTATGGGTATGTGTCAATGCCGCCCGTTGATGAGACGTTCGCAACCTATCTCATGTCTGGGCAGGCGTCGACACTGAGAGCTCCGACCCCGCCATCCAAACCACTGAAAACACAGCTCGTTTGAATGGCAGAGCATACACGGCAGCAGGTCAGGCCGGTGCTATACCAGGCCGACCTGCTGGGGGATCTCCATCGCTGAGATCCACATCCACGCCCAGGCAGGTGGGTGGACCTGGCCCTTCACGGTCTGAGGACCATAGGCAGGGCCAGCGAGCCAGCGTCACCTCTCGTGCGCCCCCTCCAGGTAGGGGCAGGATGCAGAAGAAGTGTGACTCCCACATCAGGAGAGATTTGAGGGAGGTTATCCAGCACAAACACGTATTTCGTCGGTGATGGATAACCTCCCCGGTGGATCATGAAATGCCCTTTCCTCTCTTTGACTCCCCAGCGTTCATCACATCAGGCCTGGGGGCGGGCCTATGATGTTGAACTATGTTCTGTTGGCACGCCTAGGCTTAGGCAGTGAGAACGCCTTTTTCAGGCTTGTAAAGTGGTGGACCCCAGGTTTGTATAGAACTGTCTGGCGAGTCTTCACTCCGCACGCCGCAGGTGAGCCGTTTGGTCTTTTAGGGGTCATTTTCTGTGAATTAAAATTCTGAAATGTATCTCTCTACAGACCTCGTTCCCTGTATAGAGCTATGGGGTCATGTCAACGTAATAAGGTAAGAGACGTTTTTCTGGATTATTAGGGCCCTGAAGTTCCCCTTCAGGTGGCTAGAACGATTCTAAGAAGCTCCTGTGGTTTGGGCTTCTCTTTTGTTTATATATTTATATATATGTAATGGCCAGTTGGCTGTTAGCCACCTCAGGGTAGAGTAGTTGGTCTCTCTCTCTAGAGTTAATTGAAGTTTGACTGACGCTAGAACTTCAGATAGATCTTAGTCCGGTCCAACAGTTGGGACCGTCTGACTTCTTTCCTGAGTACATCGCCCCCCCTTGAGCTCTCCCGGCACGCGCCGGGAGAGCGGTCTTCCGTACGCCACAATTCCCTCGCCCCGGCTGAGGGGACGGGGATTTGGCGCTGTTGGGCTGAGCGATTCTGCAGCCCTTGTTCGGAAATAATAATAACTATTCTTTCTGCGAGGCTGTGGCTCCTCCGAGCCCTCAGGTAGATCTATGCTTACAGGCCGGCCCTCACCAGGGCCGCCCCAGTAGCTGGCCTAGGCTGTGCCAGGGATGGTAGGCGCTCTGTTAAATTACAATTCCGCCTCTGACCCTTCACTTAACATGTATGTTGGTTTCAGTGTCCCTGTACGACAGCCTCCTCCCTTGGGAGTCGTTAGGCCAAGGCCCGCCCCCTTCTCTGCATTCGGGGGTAAGATGAATGCAGCATGGTGCAGAGGCATGGTTTATAAAGATCCTGGGTAGGCCTCAATAGGCCTCCCGGTCCAATGTGTCTTTATTGAGCAGGGCTAGGCCGTCTTTCGCATCACGAAGAGACTGGTTTTGTCTGCCCGGCCCTGCCGTGCAGAACTAGCTTTCGGATCCTGGCCGCCAGTATAGGCTTCACTTACCTCGCTGAGCTACTGCTCGAGCATCGGGCTGTAGGTGCTTGGCTCAACGAGCCCCGCCCCCCTGAGGTTGGACACAGATTAATTTTTCTGTCACCCCTAGAAACCGCTGGCAGGCCTGCACCCTGGTAAACCACAGGGTGAGGTGGGAGTATTCCCCTGTGACTCAGGGTAGATCTGAGTCCTCACTTTCAGTTATGTATTATCCTACCTCGCACCACTATGGCTCGGGTCGAGCGGGAAGTTCTATAAGAAGCCTTCTCTTCTTGTTGGAAGTACGCTCCCTTGAAGCCAGAGCATTGCCATGAGCTGACGCCCCTGCGCTCAGATGGTAGGCCCCTGACTCTGGGGCCTCTGTTTAGGCAGAGTGGCGTATGTTGTACTCCCCTTGTTTTTAAGGGTGCTAGCTCTCTTGCTGAGTACACTGCCGTGGGCAATGTGATTAGGCACCATGATGCTGTAGGCGCTGTGTATACAGCTTATCTGCCATCCAAGGCTGCGCCATCAGGTAGTAGGCCCCAGCAGGCCTCCTTGACTGGGCAGCCCCCTGTGGGCACTGTAGGCCAGCCTACCTCTAATCGAGGTTGGCCTTGGTGGTTCGGCAGTTGACTCACCGACAGGTAGTAGGCCTTAATCAGGCCTCCTTGGGAGGTGAGTCCCAACGTTATGGGACATACTTTATAGCCGCTATCAGGTAGCTAGCCGTATTAGGCCTCCTGTGTGTGGGCCCAATAGTTATGTTGGTGTAGTATTTCCCAACAGTGTCTCTTTGTAGCAGAATATACTTGCTATCAGCTAGTAGGCCCAAACAGGCCTCCCTGATAGGCGAGTCCCCAGCTGGCTGGCCCTGTAAGGCCGCCTCAGTACGATCACCCAGTTTCAGCGACCAGTTGCTATCAGGTAGTAGGCCTCACCAGGCCTCCCTGAAGTTGAATTCCCATATTATGGTTTTCAGGTAGAAGGCCTCACCAGGCCTCCCTGAAGGAGAATTCCCACATACTGTGGTTATCGGGTAGAAGGCCTCACCAGGCCTCCTTGAAGCTGAGCTCCCACATTTCCTGTGGTTATCAGATAGTAGGCCTCACAGGCCTCCTTGATGGTGAGCTCCCACATTCCCTGTGGTTATCAGGTAGTAGGCCTCACCAGGCCTCCCTGAAGGTTATTCCCACATTCTATGGTTTCCAGATAGAAGGCCTCACCAGGCCTCTCTGAAGTTGAATTCTCACATACTGTGTTTATCGGGTAGAAGGCCTCACCAGGCCTCCCTGAAGTTGAATTCCCACATTCTGTGGTTTCCAGGTAGTAGGCCTCACCAGGCCTCCCTGAAGCTGAATTCCCACATACTGTGGTTTCCAGGTAGAAGGCCTCACCAGGCCTCCCTGCAGTTGAACTCTCACATACTGTGAATCCCACATACTATGATTTCCAGGTGGAAGGCCTCACCAGGCCTCCCTAAAGGTGAGCTCCCACATTCTCTGTGATTATCTGGTAGTAGGCCGATCCAGGCCTCCTTGGAGGTGAGCTCCCACATTCACTGTGGTTATCAGGTAGCAGGCCTCACCAGGCCTCCCTGAGGGTGAGTTCCCCACGTACTATCGCTATCAGGCAGTAGGCCTCTTCAGGCCTCCCTGACGGAAAGCTGACCACATACTGTGGCTTCAGGTAGTAGGCCTCACCAGGCCTCCCTGTGAGTGGTTTCCTAGCGGTGCTGGGTTCAGGAAGCTAGTGGCCTCTTGCTATCAGCTCAGCTGTTCTTAGCAGGCAGCTGCTGAAGGCGAGCTTGTGCCTTGGCTCATCTAAAGTGTTCATTCTCTGCTACTGGTTCCCTCCCGGAACCTCTTTCCTGCCTACAGCCTGGTTTTGCCTACCAGGTGGACCATGTGCTCCCCTCATCGAGGGTCACTATGAGCACGCGTTCTCCTGAGTCTGGTCAGACGGTCGTAGGCCTCTCGTGAGGCCTCCCAGTTAGATCAGTCCCTAGGCCTTCACAGGCCTCCTCAATGTTTTGAAACATAAACACTGGGTAGATCTGTGGATCGAGTAGAGAAACTCCCCTCGCTGGCAAGGGTTGAATAGCACTACGCTGAGTCATACTCTCCGGGATATCCCGTCTCTGAGATCCGGGCCGAGTGGTTCGCTGCCAGCTTGCAGTCCCTCGGGCTGGATGCCTACCTAGGCAAATGTCCAGAGGCTCTGTCTTCGGACAGACAGGATGTGGCCAGACTAGTGTCTATGTATCTGATGTCGGGTCAGGCCGTCCTGGTGGCATTTCGGGGTGAGTACGTTCCCCTGAATAGTGACTGGCTGGGGTTCCTTCGGGTTCCCTAGCCACATTCCCTAGAAGGGACCCCTTCTAAATTGAAAGCTGTGGTTCCAGGCCCTGAGCAGGCCCAGGTAGGCCTTTCATGTAATCATGTTTGGAGGTTTCCTGTTGGCTTAGCTTGGGCTATGACCGTAGGGAGTGCTGTCACTGACAGCCCAGTGTGACCTGTGGGTGAGTGGTTCTAGCGTTTCATTTGAATCTGCTGGTTCTGACAGTTGTCACTGCCACCTGGCATGCACTCCCCTCAGCATGGCGGCGTGGGTATATCGTTCCCCAATGCGTAATCAACGCAGTGTTGAGTTCCCTTTCGAAAGGGAACGTCTCTGGTTACGTATGTAACCTTAGTTCCCTGAGAACAGGGAACGAGACACTGCGTTCCTTGCCATGCCTCGGGGCCTGCCTGCCATACAGTCCCTTCAGACGATAAGGTGATCTGTCATGTTTGCAAGGCGCCCTTATATACTAGCAGGTCGCTCGTTAATCATGCGCTAATGATTCACGGGCTGTCGCCGGTCAATGTGATTGCCGTGATTTGATTGTGATTTCAGACACCTGTCACGCCTGAGGCGTTCCCCAATGCGTAATCAACGCAGTGTCTCGTTCCCTGTTCTCAGGGAACTAAGGTTACATACGTAACCAGAGACGTTTTTAGGGCACATAATAACATTTGTGATGATACCAGTTACGTTTACCAGTCACATAAGGATACTAAGCTATTCACTGTGGAGTGTGCATGTTGAAGTGATAGTCTTATGTTAGAAAAAAAAGTTTTGCAGATATCTTCGGATCGGAGACGAGTCCGCTGTCCAAATTTCACACGATCAAAGAGGACACTAATACGCATGTGCACAGCAAAAAAATCACAACTTTTGCATGCTGCGCACGCAAGTTATTTAAGATGTCTCAACTGTACTCGTGTTTCAACTGTACCCAGTCTACCCCACAACCACAGACAACAATTATTTTAGCGACGGGCAGTTTGCACAGAAATGTAAGATTTTTCCCATCCTCACCGACCTCGTCATAAAATCCGTTTAAATGATCATACGACGCCTCCTCGCTCGCTGTTTTGTCGACGGCGGCCGCGGTGCGACACGTCTTGTGTTGCCAGATTGGGTGTTTTTTCGCTACATATTAAGGCCTGTTTACGTGCGTTTTAGCCGGGTTTTCGCCTGGAAGGCTCTATAGAAATATGGCACCCTATTGTACGAAGTTAAACTGAGAGAGCGTGCGTTCACAGACCCCAGAATGAACGAGTTCACAGTAACGTTCATTAGGCAGTAATACAGCACGTTCAGTTCACGTTCGCCCAAAATATGAACGCACAACATATGTTCAGGCACAACACTGCGTGCACCCTAGCACATTATCACTGTCAGTTACCAAGCCACTCCCTAGCAACTAAACCGAGTACCCTAGCAACCGTTCAAGAAGATGTATATCTCTGTATTAGAACATCGTATAGAGATGGGGGCTGGCTCTTTTGACTCATTCTAGCAAATTGGACTTCCAACATGCTACACATGTTAGCAGTGATTAGCTTAGTGTTAAAACCGGCTAAGAACATGCTAAAAACTCTATAACCGCTCTCAGCTGAGAGCGCAGCCGAGCCCAGGACTCTGATAGTGGGGGACTCCATAATCAGAAACATTAGTAGCAGGGATACAACAACATGCTGCCTTCCACAAGCAACAACTTCTGATGTAAACAGGGAACTTGAGAACATTCTGATGAAACATAAGACTGCAAATCGACTCATCATTCATGTGGGGAAAAATGATATTCATAAAGAGCAGTCAGAACTCCTTAAGAAGGATTTCAATGAACTTTTTGAAACACTTGAAAGACGGTTATACATCTTGAGAACAGATTTGAAGTATTAATGAATGTAAATGAGGAATTCCCAAATGTGATGAATGTGATCGAACACAGACTGAATCAGCCAGTAGCTAACACTGATGCTAACGGGCGCTCAAGGTCGAGCAGACAGCGGCTCTCAGCTGAGAGCGCAGCCGAGCCCAGGACTCTGATAGTGGGGGACTCCATAATCAGAAACATTAGTAGCAGGGATACAACAACATGCTGCCTTCCACAAGCAACAACTTCTGATGTAAACAGGGAACTTGAGAACATTCTGATGAAACATAAGACTGCAAATCGACTCATCATTCATGTGGGGAAAAATGATATTCATAAAGAGCAGTCAGAACTCCTTAAGAAGGATTTCAATGAACTTTTTGAAACACTTGAAAGACTGAAAGTTCAAACATTCATCAGCGGACCACTCCCAGCAAGAGGAACAAACAGGTTTTCACGGTTGCTTGGGCTAAATACATGGCTCCAAAAAACCTGCAATATAAAAGGAGTAAACTTCATTGACAACTTTAATCTTTTCTGGAGTCAGAGGCCACTGTTTCAACAGGATGGCCACCACCCAAACAAACTTGGTTCAAGAGTGCTAAAGGACAATATCCACTTCTCCCTCAATCATCCTTCTGCAGTGTGTGCCAATCCACTCAACCTGAATGGCACACACACACCTGGACACAGTATGAATGACCACAGGACTTCACTTCAGCTCCTGGATGGACATGCGGTTGACACGTCACACAAGGACAATGATAACACCACTCAGCCACAACAACTTCTGCTCACGGACACAATCTCAGCTGAGCCCTGCCCACAGAGCTCACCACAGACAGATTGTGACATACTAGAACCGCTCCAAGATTCAGCACCCAAGGACGACTTTCTGGAAAACCAGGACAGCACATTACAGCCTCTGATAACACCAGAGAAACAGCCCCTCTCCCCAGACACGCTTTCCCTCTCTCCAGCATCTCCACAACATCTTCTGTGCTTCTCAGAGAAAATGGAAAAACTAGTGTTTGCTGGAACCAAACTATCTGCAAGCCCGCAGATATCAACCAAAAAACGTCAGGCCCCAAAACCACCAAAGCCTGCGGGCCCAGCTCGCCCTCCTCCTCCTCCTCCTGCTGTGAGAGCTCTTCGGCCTCTGCCACAGCGCCAGGGCCCACACCCTCCTCCATCGGCTCGAGGTGTACCAAAAACAACTGATACCAGCTCTCAGTGATATGTGTCGGGTCCCCGCTATGATGACAGTAACTTTCTCAAATGTTTACAGAACAAGCGGGAACCCAGTGTGCCTGTATCTTTCTCCATTGCTGTTCGATTACATGATAGAAAGTCTAAGGCCTTCAAAAGCCGTACAGCAAACCCATCTAATCTGGTGCCTATTACACGCCAAACTAAGACTGCTGTGGGGACAGAAAGTAAGACTGTTAAGTTAGCACTTTTAAACATCCGCTCACTTAAAAACAAATCACTTCTAGTCAACGACTTAATAACCACATACAACCTGGATTTTATGTTTCTAAATGAAACTTGGCTAGAAGACAGCTGCAGTGCAACAATCCTCAATGAAACATCCCCTCCTAACTTTACTTTCATGAGTGTCTGCAGAGCGGGTAGGAAAGGAGGGGGTGTAGCTGCTCTCTTTAAAGATGTCTATCAATGTAAGCAAATATCATTTGGTAATTACCCGTCTTTTGAATATCTGGGTATTGTGTTAAAAGGTGCTCCACGCATTTTACTAATCATTGTTTACAGGCCTCCAAAATACTCTTCAGCCTTTGCTGAAGACTTTACAGAACTGCTATCAACAATTTCCTCAGAGTTTGACTGTTTTGCTATTGCTGGAGATTTTAACATTCACATAGATAATGCAGAAACCAATATGGCAAAAGAAATCAAAACTGTTTTAAAAACTTTTGATCTGTTTCAGCATGTACATGGACCGACACACAATCGTGGACACTCTCTAGATTTACTTATCAGCAAGGGTCTAAACATTTCATCAATTGTTATTAAGGATGTAGCACTGTCTGATCATTTCTGTATTTTCTTTGATATATTGATCTCTCCTGCAATTGAAGCTAGGTCTGTGTCTGTCAAGAAGAGATGCTTAAATGAGAACACTAGTGTGCTATTTATGAAGGCTATATCTTTAACACCAAGCATATCTGCTGACTCTGTTGATTTTCTCCTTGATTCTTTTAACTCAAAAGTTAAAGGTGTAATTGATGATATTGCTCCTGTGAAAGTCAGGAAGAGTGGTAGACAAAAAGCACCTTGGAGAAACTCAACAGCAGTGCAAAATATGAAAAGAAAATGCAGAAAAACAGAGCGCATGTGGCGGAAGACAAAACTTGTAGTCCATTATAACATCTACAAAGACAGCATTCATGCTTTCAATATGGAACTAGGCAAAGCTAGACAGACTTTCTTCTCAAATATTATAAACAGCAACTTAAACAACACACGCACTCTTTTTGCTACTGTAGAGAGACTGACAAACCCCCCAAGCCAGATTCCCAGTGAAATGCTCTCAGACAGCAAGTGCAGGGAGTTTGCTTGCTTCTTCTCTGAGAAAATTAATAATATCAGAAAGGTCATCAGCACATCCTTGAGTTGCACTGGGGTCAGACAGATTAGACCACAACCTGAGAAAGTAGTTACAATGTCTGATTTTAAAGAAATTGATTGCAAAATTTTAGAAGAAACCGTACAGCACCTTAAAACATCAACCTGCGCCCTTGACGCACTTCCCACATCTTTCTTTAAAAGTGTGTTAAACAGCTTAAAAGCAGATCTTCTAGAAGTGGTTAATGCCTCACTTCTCTCTGGGACTTTTCCAAACTCCCTGAAAACTGCAGTTGTCAAACCCCTCCTAAAAAAGAGTAATCTGGATAAGACTATATTAAGCAACTATAGACCGATCTCAAATCTTCCTTTCATAGGCAAGGTCATTGAAAAAGTTGTCTTCAATCAGCTGAACAAATTCTTAAGCTCGAATGGATACTTTGACAATTTTCAATCTGGTTTCCGATCGCATCACAGCACAGAGACAGCGCTCATAAAGATAATAAACGATATTCGCTTAAATACTGATAAAGGCAAATTATCAGTGCTGGTACTACTCGACCTCAGTGCTGCATTTGACACTGTCGATCACAACATACTTCTTGACAGGCTGGAAAACTGGGTGGGCCTTTCTGGGATAGTCCTAAAATGGTTCAGGTCATACCTAGAAGGGAGAGGTTACTATGTGAGTATAGGAGACCATAAGTCTGAGTGGACGTCCATGACATGCGGAGTCCCTCAAGGCTCAATTCTTGCGCCACTCCTATTCAACCTGTACATGCTCCCAATGAGCCAAATAATGAGAAAGAACCAAATCTCTTACCACAGCTATGCAGATGACACACAGCTCTACTTAGCCCTATCGCCTAACGACTACAGCCCCATTGACTCCCTGTGCCAATGCATTGATGAAGTAAACAATTGGATGTGCCAAAATTTTCTCCAGTTAAACAAAGACAAAACTGAAGTCATTGCGTTTGGAAACAAAGATGAAGTTCTCAAGGTGAATGCATACCTTCACTCTAGGGGTCTAACAACTAAAAATCAAGTCAGGAATCTTGGTGTGTCTCTAGAATCAGACCTTAGTTTCAGTAGTCATGTCAAAGCAATAACTAAATCAGCATATTATCATCTGAAAAATATTGCAAGAATTAGATGCTTTGTTTCCAGTCAAGACTTAGAGAAACTAGTGCATGCTTTCATCACCAGCAGGGTGGATTACTGTAATGGACTCCTCACTGGCCTTCCCAAAAAGACCATAAGACAGTTGCAGCTCATACAGAACGCTGCTGCCAGGATTCTGAGCAGAACAAGAAAATATGAACACATCACACCAGTCCTCAGGTCTTTACACTGGCTCCCAGTTACATTTAGGATTGACTTTAAAGTATTATTACTGGTATATAAATCATTCAATGGCCTAGAACCTCAATATATTGCAGATATGCTCACTGAATATAAACCCAACAGATCACTGAGATCATTAGGATCACGTCAGCTAGAAATACCAAGGGTTCACTCTAAACAAGGAGAGTCTGCTTTTAGCTACTATGCCAGCCGCAGCTGGAACCAGCTTCCAGAAGAGATCAGATGTGCTCCTACAGTAGTCACATTCAAATCCAGACTGAAAACACATCTGTTTAGCTATGCATTTGCTGAATGAGCACTGTGCCACTGTATGTGTCCGACTGTTTGAACTGTATTTTAGTTATTTTTTATTCTAAACTGTTTTAATTATTCTTATTTCTGTTGATTGTTTTAATTTCTTTATTCTAAACTGTTTTAATTATTCATATTTCTTTTGATTATTTTAAATTTCTTCTATGTAAAGCACTTTGAATTACCACTGTGTATGAAATGTGCTATATAAATAAACTTGCCTTGCCTTGCCTTGCCTATAAAAACTCCATAGTAACCATCTGTGAAGACTACCAACTGCCTAGCAATGCCCCAGAAACCACCCAGAATACCTTAGCAACAATCAAAAAACACCCAGAACACCTTAGAAACCACCAAACAACACCATAGCAACCACCCAGAACATCTTAGCAACACCCTAGAAACCACCAGGTTACCATAGCAACCACCCAGGATATCCTAGAAACCACTTAGCAACACCATAGCAACTGCCTAGCAAGGCCCTAGCAACCACCCAGAATACCATAGCAACTGTCAAACAACCACCCAGAACACCTTAGTAACCACCAAGCAACACCCTAGCAACCACCTAGAACATCTTAGCAACTGCTTAGCAACACCCTAGCAACCACCTATGTTACTGTATTTTAAAGCCTCGTTCACACTACAACCCTCGTTCACACTACCACCCAGAACAACTTAGCAACCACCTAGCAACACCTTTCTACATTTTCTCCCACTGAATACAAAGCGACACGTTACCATTCATTTCAATGGTGCTCGGGCGATTTCCGGCGACACGCGCGACAGCGACCGTTGGCGACCAGATGGGGCGTGTCTAGCGACGCGACAAAGTTGAGATCTGTTTAACTTTATGCAAATGAAGAGCGACTTTTGGGAGCGACAACCAATAGGAGTGAAGTCAGTGGAGTGCGCGTGAACCGTCACTCTTCAGTGCCGAGTCTGACCGAGGCAAGTTGAACGAGAAGCTCATTTTAGCAGTCAGAAACTGTCCTATAATTTATGATATATCTCCGTGTACATACAGTGGTATTCGCCGTGCTGACTCCGTGCCTGAATTGTTTCGTGAGCCCAGATAGACCGGTATTTACCCGTTTGCTGCAATTAAAGGTGGGGCATGGGATTTGCAAGAACGGCCGGCAGATTTTGAAAATACACAACTCAAATGGTCCTACCTTCTTTCCTCCAACGCTGACCCTGATTCACGCGAGGGGGGTGGGGGAGGGGGGGGAATGGTACAACCATTTGATTGACGGACTTACTGTCCAATGATTCTAGGTGGTCTTGGAAATGATTGGCTGCAGCAAGAAAACATATTTGTTGTCTACAACATGGAGTAACATTCGTGAATGTCACTCACAAACATTACTAGGCAACCAGTGGTGGGAACGCCCACTAGCGAGCTAACCGCCAGCCACTGGCGACCTGCAGCGACAAAGTCGCTTGTAGTGTGAACGAGGCTTTACGGATGTTGATGTTGTCGTGTTTGTTGTCATGTACTGCATGTTAATTTCTTTGGCTACTGCAGCAAAACTAATCGCCCCTCTGGGACAAATAAAGGTCTTGAACTTGAACCATAGCAAACTACCTAGCAACATCCTAGCAACCACCTATGATATCCTAGCAACCACTAAGCAAGACCATGGCAACCACCCAGAACAACTTAGCAACCACCTAGCAACACCTTTCTACATTTTCTCCCACTGAATATTTCCTCTTTCTCTCAGACCATTCTAAACACTAGAGATGGTTGTGCCTGAAAATCCCAGTAGATCAGCAGTTTCTGATACACTTATCCATATGCCATGTTCAGTCACTTAAATCACATTTCTTCCTCATTCTGATTCTCAGGTGATCATGTCTGCATACCTAAATGCATTGAGTTGCTGCCCTGTGGTTGGCTGGTTAGACAGTTACATTAACCAGCAGTTGAACAGGTGTACCTAATAAAGTTGCCGCTGAGAGAAAATGTGAGCTAATCTCATCATTGATCTGTATTATCAAACGGCTAATCAGAGCTGGTCCAGATTCACATTGTTTTTACCTTTTATCTCCTACCAAACTACAGCCTTCTGATTGGTTGAAGAAAAGCTGTTTATTTGTTTTCTGAAAGTTTGGATTAACAAAAATCTTTATAAATAACAAGAGCGAGACCAATGATTGTTTCATTGGAAAATACCTGAGATGCATGAAGTTCACAGGAAATCAGGCAAAGAAAAGAATGAGTCACCAACATTACTGAGACTGACTGATAAGCATCTAGTGTGTTACTCTTATGCAAATTATGCCACTATAAGCAATCTCAGAGTATTGAGCTGCACAAAGATGCTAGATCAGTTCTTCTGCAGTGCTTTTAAGTTGTTTGTCCCTGCAGTAATAATTACTCTGTGACTAATACTGATGCAGGTTTCAGTGGAGTAACTGACATCAGAAGCGTCGGATCGACGAGGCGTGACTGTGTTTGGCCCCTCAATACCATAGAAGTCATCCTGCGGTTGGAAGGAAACCCTCCAAACCGGTTTATGCAGGTACGAGGACGCTGAGATTTCACTTTTGACTCCAGCAGAGCGAGTGAGGTGTGATGTTTCCTGTTGCTAAAGTGACTGTCAGTGATGTGTTTCAGTGAGTTGTGTGCTGCTCATGACTGCATTGCGTGGACATCTGGGGGATTCAGGAGTGAAGCCAGTGACGCCAGAACTGAAGATGCACCAGGGACGCCTGCGCTTGCGGCCGTGGCTGGAGGAACAGATCAACTCGGGCAGATATCCTGGAGTCGAGTGGCTGGACGAGGTCAGGTCGGATGCTTGGCACTGATAGGGTTTGATTCAAATCACTGTAAAATATTATCGTAATTTTAACAGTAAAAGACTGTAAAAATCCTTAGTTGAAAAACTGTTAATTGGTTAACAAAAAGTTTCGTACTATATACGGTGAATAAAACTGATAGATCTAAACATACATTTAAAGTAATTTTACTGTGAAATACCGGGAAGTGGAAGTGAAAAAGAACAAGTTATTGTTTAATTTACAGTGAAAAAACGTAAATAGACAATTCCCTGCATGACACACGTTTGATGTGTTTTTTGTTGAAATAACTAAGTTTCTTCTAAGTTTTTTCTAATCAGTTATGTACATTAGGGTTTTACATTACATTTAATGTTGTCAAATTAATGTTTATTGCATTTTTTAAATTTCATGTGTGTTACCATGCTGGTGTTTAGTGTTTGTGTGAATGACACTGTGCAGCTTCTGTTAAGTCTGTTAAGTCAATTATCTTTGACTTTCTCATCTTGTGGAAAAGATGTTTGTGATGAGCTTTGATTCATAATGTGACTCTCATCTCCACTGTGATTGGTTGTTGTGACTGTCAGTGTATTACAATTGTTGTGTGTTGGTGCAAAACAGATATTAGTACTTCAATAGGTTGGTAAATTAACATTATATCAGATAATTATATAGGGATTACTGCAAATTTAAGTTAACTCTGTAAAACCTAATATGATGCTATTGTATTTTTTACGGTAAATTTCTGGCAACCACAGCTGATGTTTTTTTTACCGTAAATTTAACAGAAAGATAGTTATTGTAGATATTTCTGTGCTCTCTTTACACTGCAGTCGGCCAGAGTTTTCCAGATTCCCTGGAAACATGCGGCCCGGCACGGCTGGAACATCGAGAAGGACGCGACTCTGTTCCGAAACTGGGCGATGCACACAGGTAAAGTGGTGGACGTCTCCGATTACTGCACATGTTAAAATAATCAACAGTCTGACTCTGTGGCTTCCTTAAAACAAATGTTTCATATCGTGTTGATATCTGTGAAAAACTCAGCCTAATCTTTCATCCACAAGATTTTCATCTTCAAATATCCCTTTAAAAAAAAAACAACATTTGAGATCTTTTTACATGAACGTTAAAGGTTCTTCATGAAACCATCAATGCCAAGAAAGAACCTTTATTTTTAGAAGTGTAGAGTGGAAAAATATTTTTTTCAATGGTCCACTTAAGTATGGTTACTTAATATAATGTCTAAAGTGGACCATCAAAATAAAGTGTAACCAAAGGTTCTTTAGATTTTTAAAATGTTCTGCACACTGGGAAAACATGGTTCTTTAAAGATCTGACCACTGAAAGGTTCTTTGGGGAACCAAAAATGTTATTCTATTGCGTTGCTACAAAAACACTCTTTTGGAAACTTTATTTTTAAGAGTGTACTTGCAAATTGACAAACAATTATCAGAATAATAGTTACACATTTTGAAGAATAATAATGCTTACTGTTAACAATCTGCTATTTACATGTATAGTAGCATATGCTCTGAACATTAGTAACCAAACGACACCAGCTCCGTTAAAATTGTCCAGGTTTTAACCGAGTGACTGCAGATTTGCTGTAGGGTCATTTCTCACTTGATGTTTCAAGTCTGCTAGAAACTATGTCTGATTCCAGACACGACGGACCCAAAAAGTATTTCGACACTAAAGTGGCACTAAAAAGTGTATTTTCATTAGATACAAAATATCCAACCAAGTGGCACCAGAGCTTCACTTTTCCGAGTCCCTTTTAACCGACTGATCTCGATGTGAAGAGAATCATAATAACTATCATCATGTTCAACATGTCATCAAAGACTCTTTGTCCTCTTTTTATTGACCGATATATCTATTGCTTGATGTTTTAATAAGCTAACACACTTTATGTTGTGAAATGTTTTACTAAAAAGGTCCTGTATTTAAAATAAATGTGACTTCTTTTGATATTTTGATATATAATTCAACAATATGTTTACATTTTTAATTGCAATACATGTCTGAATACTTTTTTTGGTCAGTGTACCTCTGATCAGCTTCTCAGACTGTTAACATTGAGATGAGAACAGGTGAACCTTCAAGATCAGTTCATTTAATGCCAACGTCTGCAACAATGTATACAGCATGCACTTTCACCAAACACTGTAAATATTGATTCTTTTCTCAAAATATTCTTAGAGAAGTTAGATAATACAAGCAATAATCAACTTGGCCAGGAATAAAACAGAATTGTTCAGAAACTAGTACTGTAGATCCTGACAGCCTGATGCCAATCATTCAAACAGCTCTCCTTTCATGGATTTTAGGGAGATACAAACCTGGCATAGACAAACCCGATCCCAAGACATGGAAAGCAAACTTCCGATGCGCACTCAATTCCCTGACGGACGTCAAAGAGCTTCAGGACAAAAGCATAAAGAAAGGCCACAATGCTTTCAGAGTTTATATTCTCCTTCCACACAGCAAAGCAATAAAGAGACGCAAAGGTATTTGCTCATATAATCTTTCTGGATAACTATTTAATATTTCTAGTTTAAACAAGAAAAAATTCATCCGTATACATATTTACATTTATTGATTTAGCGGACGCTTTTATCCAAATATTACAGAAGCTTGTTTCCGCCACGGAATAAAAAGGAGGAAAAAAGTCAGAATTGCGAGATATGAACTTGCAATTGCGAGGAAAAAGTCAGAATTGTGAGATAGAAACTAGAGATAGAGATATTCAACTTTAAGTCTGAATTAAATTGCAATAAAAATGTCAGAATTGCAAAATATAAAGTCAGAATTGCAAAATATAAAGTTGCAATTGCGATAAAAAAGTCAATTAAATATTGATAAAATGTCAGAATGGCAAAATATGAACTTGCAATTCCGAGGAAAAAGTCAGAATTGTGAGATAGAAACTTAAAGATTAAAAAGATTAAAAAAACTTTTTTAGATAAAAAAGTCTGAATTAAATTGCAATAAAAATGTCAGAATTGCAAAATATAAAGTTGCAATTGCGATAAAAAAGTCTGAATTAAATATTGATAAAAACGTCAGAATTGCAATATATAATGAAATATAAAGTTGCAATTCCGAGGAAAAATTCTGAATTGCAAGATAAACTTGCAATTGCAAGGAAAAAGTCAGAATTGCGAGATAAACTTGTAATTCTGAGGAATAAGTCTGAATTGCGAGATATAAAGTTGCAATTGCAATAAAAAAGTCTGAATTAAACTGCGATAAAAACGTCAGAATTGCAAAATATAAAAAGTCAGAATTGCGAGATATGAACTTGCAATTACGAGGAAAAAGTCAGAATTGAGAGAAATTCAGAGGAAAAAGTCAGAATTGCGAGAAATAAACTTGCAATTCTGAGAAAGTAAGAATCGCAAGATAAACTTGCAATTGCGAGGAAAAAGTCAGAATTGAGAGAAATAAACTTGCAATTGCGAGGAAAAAGTCAGAATTGCGAGAAATAAACTTGCAATTGCAAGGAAAAAGTTAGAATTGCGAGATGTAAACTTGCAAATGTGATAAAAAAAGTCTGAAATAAATTGCGATAAAAACGTCAGAATTGCAAGATCAACATGACATCATGACTTTGCGTAAACATACACGCCACTTTCAAATCAAGTGGCGTGTTATCTATACGCATTTTCAGCTATCCGCGTGCATGTCCACGCCGCGTGTATGTCTACGCTGCGTGTATGTCCACGCCGCGTGTATGTGTACGCCGCGTGTATGTCCACGCCGCGTGTATGTGTACGCCGTTAAATTTCCGAGCGAAACTAAGCTAAATGAATATCTACATCTGGGGAGCGATATTTTTTTCCCTAGGATGGTAGGGGAAGAGTCATAAATGCTAATAACCCAAGTGACGGGTAGGTTTAGGGACGTCGTTGGGGTAGGTCATATATTTATATATAGTAATGTAACGTTAAGTCAATGGCGTTGATAAACACGCTGAAAAGCGATTATGCGTGTTGATAGCACGCCAAAAATGGAAATACGAATTGGCGTGTCATACATACGCTATTTCATGAGATCAGTCTGGCAAGATATAAAAATTCAGAATTGCGAGACATAAACCTGCAATTGCCAGAAAAAAACTCACGATTTTTTTTCGTGATGGAAACAAGCTTTTCTACAAAATGACTTTCAAAAGCAATTTGTCAAATATAGCCAACTATGCATTTACTAACAATATTGTTTTGCATGAATTGTTCTCAAATGTGATTTGGGTCAGTTTTACTAATGCACAAATAAGACTCATGTGAAGTAACGTGTTTCTCTTCAGCATTGCGGTGTTTGGAAACCGATAGTAAAGCAGCGTCGCCTGCACCACCGACACAGAGGAACTTACCGCTGGAGAGATTTACAGGTACTTACCAATAACAGCTGGCAAACTCAAACAGCAACCTCCGTCCACAATAATCTGAACACGTGCATCTTCCCCGTGTGTCTTCAGAGGCCTTCTGGAAGTTCTCAGACGATCGAGGCGGGTTCCCGGCAGAGGCGCTGAGGAAAGAGGATCTTCCCAAGTGTGTTGAGGAGAGGCCGGCCATCTACTGCTCTCAGGGTACAGTACTGACCTTACCTCTTGTCCACAGGCGAGGACGGGGCAGTAAAGGGTTAATGTGACTGATTACCTCCGCAGGACTGCAGATGGACAGAACAGAGGAGCACGAGCAAACAGAAGCAGTGCTGAAGGTAAGATGGACTAATAATAAACACACACTAACTAAAGTATCTTTTAATGTCTTCATGGACCATTTTCACAGGCTGTGATGAGATGTTTCCTCAGTAAAAACATTTGCACTTTCATTTAAAAAAAGTCATATGTACATTTATATTAATATACTTTGTGTTAAATTAGCCTGGCATTAAATGAGTCATCTTTCTCTCTTCTGACCAACGTAATCAATCTCTCAAACTTTTTCTCGCACCAAATCACAATGGATGTGTCTGTCCGAGAGACTGCGTGGCCTTCGAACCTTATGACTCCAAGATTTCCGAAACGTCTGGCTAGGCTTTCTGATGTTTAGTGGCAACGGCTACTTACCCTGAAACTAACTTCAGATTTTGGAAGCAAAAGTTGGGTTTATCGGTTTACTCTGAGTAAACTTACCCTGGTTAAGTTCTTTAACCTGCTTTCTGGAATCCCTAAATCATGCATCTCTACCTGTCTATCAACCACCCGAAACACTTCAACAACCACACAAGACTTTAAGTCTTCACAAACTGGTTTAGACTATTCTTTCGTGTAGTGCTGAAAATCCTTTACTTAATTTGGTGTTTCTTTTTAAATAGCCAATAAATGCTATATCACCACCAAATATTAGATGTAATCAGCTGGTTTTCTGTCAATATGCACAGGTTTAGTATTTCTTCTTGGGTCTGGTTGATGGTAGACCTCATTAGCTCCGTGTTGAAGTGAGGAAAGCTCAAGACATGTGCTTTTCTCTTGCAGATTGTGGATCACCTGAAGAACTTGGATCACTGGAGTCCGCCGTACGAGAGCGACAGAGGCTGGAGACCCAACTCCATGTGGATGGGATGCCTGTGTAAGGAAACATCTTCACATCCTAAACCTGTGGAGAACTCAATGATCTCACCAAACAAACCAGTTGATCATTCTTATTAGCTGATGTAGACGAGCTTTGACATCTGTGAACGCCTCTGCTTTCAGGTGAGACGATGGAGTTCTCTGGTTACTCCTTCCAGACAGACTGTAACATTCACAACACCTCGTCCGGCCCGTACGCCTGATCCGATCCGCTCACGCTCTTTCAGCCGCAGGAAGTGCACACACACTAATGGACACGAGTCATGTTTCCTGGATGATACGGAGTGTACAGTTGGGTCACTGATCATAGTGACACGGGGTTCCCAAAGAAGATATTAGCCATTTTATTTTCCAAGTCTTTCAATAAAGTTAATTCTGTGGATTAATTTGCGTGTCGCCCTCATTCCCAAATGAACACGAAGGACAAAAATGTGATGAAAGGTTCAGAACCGCAGGAACGCTGGCTCCTGCCCTGCAGCGTCTGGGATCCTGAAGACCTGGATGAGCTGGTTAGGTGAAACTGTATGAAAGCTTGTTTTCATTATGAAATTTAAATGTGGTGTTTTTAATATGCTTTAAGACACACGTGTAAGTTCATAAGTCGACAGCGTTGCTGAGTATTTCCTCCTTAAAACTGCAGTGAAACAAAGACAGTCTCAAAAACACGGTGTGAAATCGCTGGTGTTTCTGACGTCACAAACGACCTTGTAACCAATCAGATCAACGTGTGATCGTCAACCAGTGGATCTCTGAGGGAGTGAGTGGAGGCGGGGCTCATTTGCATATTCATAGAACCACACATACTAAATGAGGCAAGGGTGTCGAGTTACATTCAAGATATTTTAAGGCATGAAGACATTTTTTCAAGGAAAATACTTTTAAATGTGTCATTCTGGTGATCAAAGATGAGTTTTAAGGGATAAAATGATTGACAACAGGGGCACTAACAAAAACTGACCTTTAATCTCAATTCTGATTTTTTATTCCTTAGGATTGTGACAAACTCAAAAATAGTCAGACTTAGAAAAGAAAAAATTTCCATGGTGGAAACAAGCTTCCATAGGATTGACTGTAAAATAAGGCTTTTCTCTTTTTTCTATTATGATTCACTCTCTGCAGTTTTGAATCATGTTTTCAAGTAAAATTAAAGAAAACTGATGGTTTGAAATGTCACTTCATTCAAGCCCATGTAAGAATACAAACCAGTGAATTTGAACAAAAAAACAGTCGCGGTGTAGTTTCAACCACTTTAATATCAGTGGAATTCATCATATAAATAGCACAACTGCAAGTAAAAGCAATCAGCGTATTTAATGGGTCGTAACGCTCCAGTAAAGAGTGAATATGAATGAAACGGTAGTAAAAACACGACAGTCTGTCAGACCATCACAGTCCTCCCTCAGTAATCGAACGCCCGGCTGAAACTGCGCTTCTGAGCGCCGCCTCTTCCCCGTTTCCCACCGAAGCTGTTGTTGCCCTTGGAGCCGAAGGATCGTCCTCCTCCTCTTCCTCGTCCTCCTCCGAAGCCTCCTCTTCCTCGTCCTCCTCCTCGTCCTCCTCCGAAGCCTCCGGGTGTGCGCTCGCCGGTGAGGCGTGTGTTCTGCTCCATCTCGGGGAGCTCTGTGGCGACAGCGAGCTGCCAGCGCCGGCCGTCCTGCCATTTATCCTAAACACAGGAAACAGCGTTCACTGCGATGCAAACTAAATGAAAAACAGTTTTGAATGACAATAACTATGACGAAAATTTGTTGACGTGTTCGTCAACAAATAAAAACTAGACGAAAATGTTCAGTAGGGACGATTTGGGACGAGATCCCGCCAGAACCAGTGTTAAAGCTGCAGTGTGGTGTTTATTAGCTTGGTATTAAAGCAGCACTATGTAACTCTTTCAACCTTTATAATATTTTCCAAAACCCTTGTGATGGTACATAGACTTACAATAGGTTGAATGACACGTCTGCCATAGCCTGACGGTGTCTGTATCGCTTTTACTGGCACTATGTAACTTCAGGGTTCGGGTAGGAACCCCAGCACAAAAAGAACTACAAACGTCGACTGCTTTACGGCATACGTCACTTCCCCACCACCCTCAAATTCAGACGTGAGAGCCCAACGAGCTTTCTTTTTTTTTACCTCTGTATGTTGTCATGGCCGAAGCAGCAAGTAAAACCAAGAAGCCAAAGGTTTTGTCGGAGGACAGTAGAAAGAGAAAAGGGGAGAGTGACAAAATAAAAGGCTGGACAAGGATCAATATTGGTCCAGCGTTCTCTCGCTGCCGTGAGCTAAAGGAGGAGGAGGGCTGCGTGCCCGACCCATCAGGGCCGTCAACACATAAATACATCAGTAGCCTATGTCTAAACGGTGTGTACAAGTTTGGTAGGGGCTACATTACATTCTTGCAAGTAAATAATACATGATTAGACGGACAAAATAATCGTTCAGGATAACTATCCTAATGTCTGCAGGCTGATAGTCATGTTTGTTTATTTATTTTTCAAATTTGCAATCTCTCTATATTTGGATCCTCTTTTGAAAAGTCGTTTGATTTTGCTATTGGAACAAATGGAAAAAAGCTAAATAATGGGCCTCATTTATAAAACGTCCATATTTATAAAAGTATTTGAAGTGGAAAGTATGAGAACTGCAGGTTTTTGGAAATCTCGTCGTTCTCAAGTAAAGGATTTGGACGATGATTGGTGCTCTTTTATATGTTAATGACATTAATTACAAGGGGGAGATCTAAAACCATCCAGCCGTCAATTTCAAGATCATTTTTTAATGAGGGCCTGTATTCGTTGTAGTTTCAGTTCATCACTTTTGAAGTTTGACAACTTTTCAATGCAAGAATTCTATGGAAACTTGTTTCCACCACAGAACATTTAAAATTTAAATTCTAAAAGATAATTGCGATTCTTCATCTCAGAATTGCAAGATATAAGCATGCAATTCTGAAAAAGTCAGAATTGTTAGAAAATGGCATTTTAGTCAAAAGACTGACTAAAACTAAACAAACATTTGCAGAGTCAGCGAACACACACACACACACACACACACGCGTGTCTGTTGACAAGCCTGCGCTAGTGAAACCCGAGAGCGAGTGGCTTGGGGAACAGAAATCAGCTGGACGTTTGTACAGGCACGTCCCTCGAGAGTCGCTTTACAAACGACTCCAAACACACATACCTGGATCTCTTTCACTTTAGCAGCCGGGACGTCGAAACACACACCCTGAGAGAAACACACAAACACAGGACACGTTACAAACTGCATCTTTCCCATACAGAAAATCAAGACTTCAAAACAGAAGCAGAACGTGGAGTCTCATTGTTCATTTAGTTAATTTACATTCTGCCGTGATGAAGTATTTTACAGTGATCCTTCAGTATTTCGTGGGTGTTAAGTGACATTTTTTATACTTATGTAATATATCATAATGATATGAGAGGAGTCTGTGTAGAGTCTGTGTAGAGCGTGAGGTGTGTGTGACGAGAGTGTGTGTAGAGTGTGAGGTGTGTGTGAGGAGAGTGTGAAGAGAGTGTGTAAAGCGTTTGAAGAAGTGTGTAAAGAGAGTGTGTAAAGCGTTTGAAGAGAATGTGTAAAGCGTTTGAAGAGTGTGTGAAGAGTATGAGAAGAGTGTGTAAAGTGTGTGAAGAGAGTGTGTAAAGCGTTTGAAGTGTGTGAAGAGTGTGTGTAAAGTGTGTGAAGAGAGTGTGAGAAGAGTGTGAAGTGTGAGAAGAGTGTGAAGAGTGTGTAAAGCGTTTGAAGAGTGTGTGAAGAGAGTGTGAGAAGAGTGTGTAAAGCGTTTGAAGAGTGTGTGAAGAGTGTGTGAAGAGTGTGTGAAGAGTGTGTGAAGAGTGTGTGAAGAGTGTGTGAAGAGTGTGTGAAGAGTGTGTGAAGAGTGTGTGAAGAGTGTGTGAAGAGTGTGTGAAGAGTGTGTGAAGAGTGTGTGAAGAGAGAGTGTGAACAGAGTGTGTAAAGCGTTTGAAGAGAGTGTGTAAAGAGAGAGTGTGAACAGTGTGAACAGAGTGTGTAAAGCGTTTGAAGAGAGTGTGTAAAGCGTTTGAAGAGTGTGTGTAAAGCGTTTGAAGAGAGTGTGTAAAGCGTTTGAAGAGTGTGTGTAAAGCGTTTGAAGAGTGTGTGTAAAGCGTTTGAAGAGTGTGTAAAGCGTGTGAAGAGTGTGTAAAGCGTTTGAAGAGTGTGTGAAGAGAGTGTGTAAACCGTTTGAAGAGTCAAGTATATTTATATAGTGCTTTTCACAATACAGATTGTATCAAAGCAGCTTCACAGTATCAATCAAAACAACAATGTTCGTTTATTAGTGGAAAAAACATCCACATTTGGTAGGGCTGATCAATGGTATTAATGATTGGTTAATTAATTTGAGTATCCCCAACTGAGGATAAAGGCAACAGTGGCAAGGAACCGAAAAACTCCATCAAGTGACGTAATGGTGTCCTAAAACTCCATCAAGTGACGTAATGGTGTCCTAAAACTCCATCAAGTGACGTAATGGTGTCCTAAAACTCCATCAAGTGACCCAATGGTGTCCTAAAACTCCATCAAGTGACGTAATGGTGTCCTAAAACTCCATCAGGTGACCCAATGGGAGAAAAAAAAACCTTGGGAGAACCCAGGCTCAGTCGGGGGCCAGTTCTCCTCTGGCGTTTATGAACTAGAGGCCGGATTTACAGTAACTGTAAGATAAAACATTTATATGAATGCCTGGCTGAATAGATGCGTCTTTAGTCTAGTTTTAGGCTGAATCCCAATTCTCTGTCTTACCCCTTCCCCTTAGTTTTGCACGTTCACGTGAGAGGAAGGGCTATCCCAATTCTCATTTTGATCTAGGGGTAGGGCTAAGGGGAAGGGGTAGATACCCCTTAAGACCAAGAATTTTCGCGAGCTTACTTGAAACCAAGGGGTACCCAGAATGCACTGCGCAACCGGCAACAATGGCGGGCATACCATCCAGAGTGTTCCATAAATGTAGTATTTTCGGCTTAAATGATTGATAAAAAAATTATGACATTCTTGTTTTGTGCTCTACACAGTTATGTACATATATATTTGCAACTATGTTGTTTATTGAAACATTTTTGACGTTTTTTAAAAATCGCTAGTTTGCTACGCTAGGCTCTGCTATCGTTACATTGCTGATTTGCACAATCAGTCCCACATTTCGAGATCACAAGGTGTTGTTTCAATCGGACTGAATTCATTCATTTAAATCGGTGAATCTGAATGTACTGTTTATCTAATATTCCCATGTTTTCGGGATCTATTTGAAGCTGAATGCATCACCTGAAAAGCTGGCACGTACGTGTGAGTGAGACGAAAACACGGGAATATTAGATAAACACTACATTCAGATTAACCGATTTAAATGAATTAACTCAGTCCGATTGAAACAACACCTTGTGCATGTAAACAATGAATAGTGAAGGCAGAAAGCAAAAGCCGAATCCCGGACATTTTGAGCGTTCCCGAAATCCAGGCGACATGTCCGGTAAAAGGAGGACGTTGTATGGTCACCCTGGAGACATCGATGTGTGCTTTATACCGTCCTGTATCACACAACGACGCATGAGGAAACCAGGCAGTTGATCCACTTTCGGGATGAAAACGAGCTGAAGTTTTTAAGAGCAAAATATGTTTTTTATGTTTACTTTATTGGTTCTGTAATAAAATATATTTTTTATCTAATGTATTTGCCTGTTATGTTTACTTTATTGGGCAATAAAGACAGATTTTTGTCCAAGTGGTGTCTCACCATGACGTAACCGAGTGGTGTCTCATTTCATAGGGGTATGTTTGTACTCCTAGCGTTACCACTCGGTTTCGAGGGACAAGGGCTAGGGGTAAGGGGAAGGGGTAGGGGTAAGGGGAAGGGGTAAGACAGAGAATTGGGATTCAGCCTTAAACTGGGAGAGCGAGTCTGAGCAACGAACAATATCAGGAAGGCTATTCCAGAGCTTCGGAGCTAAATGTGAAAATGCTCTCCCTCCTTTGGTGGATCTGGATATCCTAGGAATGACCAGAAGCCTCGAATTTAGTGATCTTAAAGAGCGCGATGGATTATAGGGCGATAGAAGATCCGTTAAATAGACTGGAGCTAAACCATTTAGAGCTTTATAAGTCAGAAGCAATACCTTGTAATTAATATGGAACTTTATAGGTAACCAATGAAGTGATGATAAAATCGGTGTTATATGATCATATTTTCTTGATCTAGTAAGAACTCTAGCGGCTGCATTTTGGACTAACTGTAGCTTGTTTATTGAAGATGCAGGACAACCAGCTAATAAAGCATTACAGTAATCTAGTCTCGAGGTCATGAATGCATGAACTAACTTTTCTGCATCAGAGACTGATAGCATATTACGTAGCTTAGCAATGTTTCTAAGGTGGAAAAAGGCTGTTTTTGTAACATATGAAATATGCTTTTCAAAAGACAGGTTGCAGTCTAATATAACACCCAGGTCTTTTACTGTAGCGGATAAAGTAACAGGGCATCCTACTATGTTAAAGTTGTGCTGTGAAAGGTTTTGTGGATGGTTTTTAGAACCGATAAGTATTACTTCTGTCTTGTCTGGATTTAATAAAAGAAAATTACGCGTCATCCAATCTTTTATATCTTTAACACAATCTGTCAATTTGGATAATTTAGCATATTCATCTGGTCGTGATGAAATATATATTTGAGTGTCATCAGCATAACAATGGAAACTAATTCCACGTTTCCTTATAATATTACCAAGTGGCAGCATATATATTGAGAATAATAGAGGGCCTAACACAGATCCCTGTGGCACTCCATAGTTTGCTGAAGTTATGATCGATTTTTCTCCATTTAAATAGACAAAATGGTAGCGGTCAGATAAGTATGACCTGAACCAGCTTAATGCTTGTCCTTGAACACCCGTATAATTTTGTAGTCGATCTAGGAGTATTGTGTGATCTATAGTATCGAACGCTGCACTAAGATTAAGTAAAACTAGTATTGAGATACAGCCTTGGTCCGAAGCTAAAAGTAAATCATTTGTGATTCTAACAAGCGCAGTTTCAGTGCTATGATGCGGTCTGAATCCAGACTGAAACTTTTCATAGATGTCATTTTCTTGCAAGAAAGAGCCCAGTTGAGCGGACACAACTTTTTCTATGTATGTTAAAATCTCCAACAATTAATGCTTTATCGACGTTGACCAATAGATCTGAGAGAAAGTCTGCAAACTCTTTTAGGAAATTGGTGTAAGGCCCTGGAGGTCTATATACGGTAGCCAAGGCTAGAGATAATAGGGATTTTTTTCTTACATCTAAGAGCGTAACATTTAGCACAAGTACTTCAAACGAATTAAACCTATGACCAGTTTTCTGAGTAACATTAGGGATATCTCTGTAGATTGTTGCAACGCCGCCGCCACGACCAATCAGACGGGGCTCATGCTTATAACAGTATCCTGGCGGAGTAGACTCATTTAGACCGAAATAATCATTTGGTTTAAGCCAGGTTTCAGTAAGGCACAGTACATCGAAATTATTATCTGTGACCATTTAATTTACCTTAGGTGTGAGCGATCTAATGTTTAGAAGACCTAGCTTTAGAAATAGTTTTTGTTCACTAATAGCGAGATTTTTTGTTTTGAAAATTCGATTTTTTTCTAGATCCCGCAGTAAATTTATTATTTGATCTCAGTAAACAAGGAATAGACACAGTTTCTATGCAATGTTCTACACTAGCATTAATATCAATTAAATTGGTGCAGCAGAGACTGTGATTTGGATTTTTGGTTACTAGTCAAACGGTGTTTAACATCTTGGAGATGTTATCCGACAGAAGATCTGCCCCGATTCTACTTGGGTGTAAGCCATCAGCGCGGAAGAGCCTCGGTCGCTCCCAGAACAGATTCCAATTATTTACAAAGAGCAGTTTCTGCTCATTGCACCATGACATTAACCATTCATTTAGCGCGAATAATCTACTGAACTTTTCATGCCCTTGTTGGTATGTGGGAAGCGGTCCAGACACAATGATCGTTGTTTCAGGCGATGTGCTGCGAACCGTTTCGATCAGGCTCCTGAAGTCTTTCTTCAGAACCTCTGTCTGCCGCAGCCTAGTGTCGTTAGCTCCCGCGTGCAGCACAACAGCTCCGACGCGCTCGTCACCGTTCAAGATCTCCCGCGCAGCGATAGAGAACACGAGCACCAGGAAAGCAATGACTGTGCACCTTACTTTTACCTAACGTAGCGTGGACGTGTCGGACGGTGGAATCGCCGATGATCACAGCATCGCGTTCCGTTTCACGAAGAGAGGAGAAGCGGTTCTGGGTGGAGATCTCGAAAACCGGGAGGGGCGAAAAGACTCGCTCGCGGCTTCCGCGGAACCACCCAGGCTTCGTGGTGTTGTGTCGGAGCCGGAGTGAGTGAAACCATGGCTGATCGGGACCTGGACGCTCGGGACCAATGCTGAGAAACGCACGGAGTAGACGCGGCGAGGGTCAGCGGGTTACTAGCGTTAATCACTGATCCGTGTGCATCGGCGCGTGATGTTTCAACAGCTAAACGCCGGTCTCTCAGCTCAGCTTGTCTCTCTAAAAGGTCACGGATCTGTTTCTCAACAGCTTCTAATTCAGACTGCACCGCGAGCATCTCAAATTTGTTCTCATCTGCACCAAAAGGTAGATAACATACATCTGATATATTCGCCATTTTAACAGATGGACAGTAAGTTAGCAACGATGCAACCAGTGATGCTATTAATATTAATACTAATTTATGACTTAAGTCTTGGGTATAATCCGTCTTTTTAGTGGTACGGGTGTAATGTAGACGCACGATAGACGAGAAAATGTTCGTTTGTAAGTGAGGGTAAAGAAGACTCGCTCAGCCGTGACCCACAGGTGTAACGGCCCAATGTTGGGTCACAATAGGCTTGAGACGGTCTGCTCTACAGTCCGAGTTGTAATTATGAGGTAAATGATGGTTCAAAACAGAATAAAAGACGAAATACGGAAAAACAAAGAAATATGAAGCTAATACGAGGCTTAGACAGCCACGACGCAAACAAACTCACAGCAGGCAGCGAGGCAGACAGAAGCAATTGATCTCAGAATCATCGATGTTAACCAATATCAATATCGATCTTACTACAGTATCAAACTGATATTGGTTATCAAATACAAAGAGTGTGTGAAGAGTATGAGAAGAGTGTGTGTAAAGCGTTTGAAGAGTGTGTTGTATGAAAAGAGTGTGTAAAGCGTTTGAAGAGTGTGAAGAGAGTGTGAGGAGAGTGTGAAGACTGTGTGTAAAGCGTTTGAAGAGTGTGTGAAGAGAGGAGTGTGAAGATTAGGGATGGGTATCGTTAAGGTTTTAACGGTATTACTACTCTTACCGATACTGCTTATCGATCCGGTACTTTAACGGTATTCTTATTGGTTATTTTTGTTATATTAAAAATATATATTTAGAACATAATTAATATTGCTTTATATTTTGAAAATGTAAAATAAATATTAATAGCAAAATAAAAAGCAATGCTTTAACAAAACAAATTAATCATGTATGTTATGCAGAAGGGTGCACGGTTTTGTGTTTTATCTACAGAAGACATAGGACACCAAAAACAAAAGTACAAACGCATGGTCAAACAAAGAATACAATAAAACGAATATACAAATTATATACCCAGTGCTTTAATTTCAGTATGTCGACATTACTGTGCAGGTGAGTAATATGGGCTAAAAAGACATCTAATAAAGTAATCAAATGTAAAATAACACTGCATAGTTTATCATAGATAGATTAAAGCTTATAAAAGCCAAAATTATTCATTCATGAGCTGCGACTGATTTCCTCTTTGCCTTTTGTTGTTTGAAGAGTGTGTGAAGAGAGTGTGTGAAGCGTGTGAAGAGTGTGTGTAAAGCGTTTGAAGAGAGTGTGAAAAGTGTGTGTAAAGCGTGTGAAGAGTGTGTGAGAAGCATGTGAAGAGTGTGTGTGAAGCGTGTGACGACTGTGTGTAAAGCGTTTGAAGAGTGTGTGAAGAGTGTGTGTGAAGCGTGTGTGTGAGGTGTGTGTGAAGAGTGTGAGCACCTTCTTGCCCTTGAGGAAGGTCATCCGCCGGATGTGTTCGTCGATCTCTTCTCCGAGCTGCTCCTTCAGGCCTCGCCAGGCGAAACCGATGTTGTGCATCTCCTGAGAGCAGCTCAGAGTCATGGTGGAGAAGCCCTGAGAGAACACCAGAGCAGCACAACCAGTCAGAGATCACACTGAGTCCCATCACTGGGAGAACTCTCACGCTCACTCTCTCGCTCACGCTCACTCTCTCGCTCACGCTCACTCACTCACGCTCACTCTTCACGCTCTCTCTCTCGCGCTCGCTCACTCTCTCGCGCTCGCTCACTCTCTCGCGCTCGCTCACTCTCTCGCGCTCGCTCACTCTCTCGCGCTCGCTCACTCTCTCGCGCTCGCTCACTCTCTCGCGCTCGCTCACTCTCTCACTCTCTCGCGCTCGCTCACTCTCTCGCTCTCTCGCGCTCGCTCACTCTCTCGCTCTCTCGCGCTCGCTCACTCTCTCGCTCTCTCGCGCTCGCTCACTCTCTCGCTCTCTCGCGCTCGCTCACTCTCTCGCTCTCTCGCGCTCGCTCACTCTCTCGCTCTCTCGCGCTCGCTCACTCTCTCGCTCTCTCGCGCGCGCTCACTCACGCGCTCACTCACGCGCTCACTCACGCTCACTCACGCTCACTCACGCTCACTCACGCTCACTCACGCTCACTCACGCTCACTCACGCTCACTCACGCTCACTCACGCTCACTCACGCTCACTCACGCTCACTCACGCTCACTCACGCTCACGCTCACTCACACTCACTCACACTCGCGCTCACTCGCGCTCACTCGCGCTCACTCTCACTCACTCTCACTCACTCTCACTCACTCTCACTCACTCTCACTCACTCTCACTCACTCTCACTCACTCTCACTCACTCTCACTCACTCTCACTCACTCACACTCACTCACACTCACTCACACTCTCAAATTAGCTTTATTAGCATGACTAACACAATGTTGCCAAAGCATCAACATATTATATATAAATAATAGAACAAACAAACAGAACGTATATGTATAGATCATGTAATATGTAGCATGGTAAATAAACACAATATATCTTAATGAATGAATAAATACAGTGGGTCTTATAGAGTTAGCTGTCTCTGGCGTTGTGAATAGCTAGCACATATTTAGCCGCTAGGGCAGGTGTATTATCATCTTCTCCGAGTAAGAAGGACATTTTTTCAGTGTCACTCAGTTCAAAGAATGATGGAATCAAGGTTTCAAATCTGGGCAGAAAAGTTTCTCTTATATTGTTCTCACTCACTCTCTCACTATATAGATATAGTGTGTGATATAGTGTTGATAGTGTGTGTGACGTACAGCGTCGGAGCTGATGAGTGATCTCTGCTCGAGACTCGTGGCTCCTGAGATGTGAGCTAGCGCGGCTGCTAGCGCATCCACCGCCCCGCGCGCCTCGATTAGCTCATGAGCCGCCGCGCGGAAATAATCCACCGCAGACGGCGGAACCGAGTCTAGGAACCTGAGCGATAAACACACACACCAGCGTACATGAGGCAGCTCATCCGAGCGATAAACACACACACACCAGTGTTCAAAACAAGTGTCAGAACATCGAAGACTGATGTACATCATATTTCTGAATACATCATATTTTGTCTCTGACCTGACGGCGTCTTTACTGGAGGACTGGACGATGTCATTGGCTGTCGGGACCCCGACCCGTTTAAAGGTGATTCCCTGAGGGAGGACAGGAGTTACCGGTTAAACAACCATAATTTGTACCATAAGAGAACACGTACCAAACAACCATAAGACTGACACCATATAAAGAGTATTTTACTACTATGTACTAATATTTCAATGACTAATTTGATCCAATGAACCTGAAAAACATTCAAGACCCCAGGAAAAAATGTAATGGATTCGAGGAGTTTGAGACAATCTGACCCCCTTAGGAATGAATGGAACGATAATTTGAGCTGAATTAAAAGGGTTATGCATGAAATTGTGAGTTATTTTGAATTTAATGTTGATATCAAAATGAAGTGAACTAAGCTTTCTGAAAGAAAAAAAAAGTATGTATAATTTTAGGGCTTCGGGCCATTTTGACCCCTTTGACTATGTACTAACATAAATTAATAATTTGAACCAGTGCACTTATTGTGTACATTTGTTTTAACATTGCACTTATGTAAAACAAATTAGGAAGGCTTGTCATAACTACTGTCATAGTAAAACAAACAAAATAATTAGACTTAAAACTTGAGGGTCTGTGGGAAAAAAAAAGCATTTTGAATTATTTTGTCACTGTTTTTAAATTTCAGTAAGTTGGAAACTTACCTCAGTTCATGCCTGTCTGATCACACATTACATTAATTGTTTGTTGTTTAACCCAGATTAAGCAGTTAAAGGATTGGCGTCTCACCGCTTTCTGCTCCACATACAGGAGCTGGTTCTCCTCCTTGCGCTGGTAGAAGCAGATGCACACGCCGGTTCTCCCGGCTCTGCCAGTGCGGCCCGACCGGTGGATGTACGACTCCACATCCTGCGTGTGCAGCCAAGATCACCGTTACAGCAGGAGAATTAAATACTAAACCAATCATTAAAAACTACAGAGCAAATAATCAATCATCAGGGTATACTGATGGTGGCTGTTAACGGAAAAAGTACAAACATGCACTAAAATACGAAAGAAAATCAACATTTAAAAGATCTAACTGCAGCTTATAGGCCCGTTCCAGACAGCAACAACTAACTATAGACAACTAAAACTATATACAATATTGTTCTGGTTATAATAAGTTTATTCTTCAGTTGTGTCATCTGTCTCATTAAATGTTCAAGCTCTTTAAAGCAGGATGGATTCTGATTCTATTATTCATCAGCTGAAAAAAAAAAACATCCTTAAAGATTCCAATGATATCATTCCTCTGTGTCGTCATCATTGTGGTGTGGACTGATTAAAAAAAACTAACTTTATTATTTTTAGAATTATCATTTGTAGTATGCTCGGGCCTTAAAGACATAAGCACTATAAACCGAAGTGATATTTCTGGAACGGTCTGCCGTACGTTTGGCGGCGAGCACTGGATGACCAGGTCCACCTCGGGGATGTCCAGGCCCCGCGCCGCCACATTGGTGGCCACCAGCACCTCGAACGTGCCGTTCCTGAAGCCCTTCAGCGTGATCTCCCTCTGCTTCTGGGCGATGTCTCCGTGCAGCGTCTGCGCACTCTGAAACACACAACCCAGAGTCACACACCAGCAGATGCAGACGCAGTATGTGTGAGGTGTGCTGTTACAGGTGTGTGTCAGGTCAGGTGTGCTGTTACAGGTGTGTGTCAGAACAGGTGTGCTGTTACAGGTGTGTGTCAGGTCAGGTGTGCTGTTACAGGTGTGTGTCAGGTGTGCTGTTACAGGTGTGTGTGAGGTCAGGTGTGCTGTTACAGGTGTGTGTCAGGTCAGGTGTGCTGTTACAGGTGTGTGTCAGGTCAGGTGTGCTGTTACAGGTGTGTGTCAGGCCAGGTGTGCTGTTACAGGTGTGTGTCAGGTGTGCTGTTACAGGTGTGTGTCAGGTGTGCTGTTACAGGTGTGTGTCAGGTCAGGTGTGCTGTTACAGGTGTGTGTCAGGTCAGGTGTGCTGTTACAGGTGTGTGTCAGGTCAGGTGTGCTGTTACAGGTGTGTGTCAGGTGTGCTGTTACAGGTGTGTGTGAGGTCAGGTGTGCTGTTACAGGTGTGTGTGAGGTCAGGTGTGCTGTTACAGGTCACACAGGTGTGTGTCAGGTCAGGTGTGCTGTTACAGGTGTGTGTGAGGTCAGGTGTGCTGTTACAGGTGTGTGTGTGTGTGTGAGGTCAGGTGTGCTGTTACAGGTGTGTGTGTGTGAGGTCAGGTGTGCTGTTACAGGTGTGTGTGTGAGGTGTGCTGTTACAGGTGTGTGTGTGTGAGGTGTGCTGTTACAGGTGTGTGTGTGTGAGGTGTGCTGTTACAGGTGTGTGTGTGTGAGGTGTGCTGTTACAGGTGTGTGTGTGTGAGGTGTGCTGTTACAGGTGTGTGTGTGTGAGGTGTGCTGTTACAGGTGTGTGTGTGTGTGAGGTGTGCTGTTACAGGTGTGTATGTGTGAGGTGTGCTGTTACAGGTGTGTGTGTGTGAGGTGTGCTGTTACAGGTGTGTGTGTGTGTGTGTGTGTGTGAGGTGTGCTGTTACAGGTGTGTGTGTGTGTGTGTGTGTGTGTGTGTGTGTGTGAGGTGTGCTGTTACAGGTGTGTGTCAGGTCAGGTGTGCTGTTACATGCGTGTCTTTACAAGTGTAAAGACACACATGTACGCACAAAAGTCTTAAGTCTTTACACTGGCGTATTATTAGCGTCACAGGCGTGTCATTGGTGTGTGACAGGCGTGTCATTGGTGTGTGACAGGCGTGTCATTGGTGTGTCACAGGCGTGTCATTGGTGTGTCACAGGAGTGTCATTGGTGTGTCACAGGAGTGTCATTGGTGTGTCACAGGAGTGTCATTGGTGTGTCACAGGCGTGTCATTGGTGTGTCACAGGCGTGTCATTGGTGTGTCACAGGCGTGTCATTGGTGTGTCACAGGAGTGTCATTGGTGTGTCACAGGAGTGTCATTGGTGTGTCACAGGCGTGTCATTGGTGTGTCACAGGCGTGTCATTGGTGTGTCACAGGCGTGTCATTGGTGTGTCACAGGAGTGTCATTGGTGTGTCACAGGAGTGTCATTGGTGTGTCACAGGCGTGTCATTGGTGTGTCACAGGAGTGTCATTGGTGTGTCACAGGAGTGTCATTGGTGTGTCACAGGAGTGTCATTGGTGTGTCACAGGCGTGTCATTGGTGTGTCACAGGAGTGTCATTGGTGTGTCACAGGAGTGTCATTGGTGTGTCACAGGCGTGTCATTGGTGTGTCACAGGCGTGTCATTGGTGTGTCACAGGCGTGTCATTGGTGTGTCACAGGCGTGTCATTGGTGTGTCACAGGAGTGTCATTGGTGTGTCACAGGAGTGTCATTGGTGTGTCACAGGCGTGTCATTGGTGTGTCACAGGCGTGTCATTGGTGTGTCACAGGCGTGTCATTGGTGTGTCACAGGAGTGTCATTGGTGTGTGACAGGCGTGTCATTGGTGTGTGACAGGCGTGTCATTGGTGTGTCACAGGCGTGTCATTGGTGTGTCACAGGAGTGTCATTGGTGTGTCACAGGAGTGTCATTGGTGTGTCACAGGCGTGTCATTGGTGTGTCACAGGCGTGTCATTGGTGTGTCACAGGAGTGTCATTGGTGTGTCACAGGAGTGTCATTGGTGTGTCACAGGCGTGTCATTGGTGTGTCACAGGAGTGTCATTGGTGTGTCACAGGCGTGTCATTGGTGTGTCACAGGCGTGTCATTGGTGTGTCACAGGAGTGTCATTGGTGTGTCACAGGAGTGTCATTGGTGTGTCACAGGAGTGTCATTGGTGTGTCACAGGAGTGTCATTGGTGTGTCACAGGCGTGTCATTGGTGTGTCACAGGCGTGTCAATGGTGTGTCACAGGAGTGTCATTGGTGTGTCGGTGTGTCACAGGCGTGTCATTGGTGTGTCACAGGCGTGTCATTGGTGTGTCACAGGAGTGTCATTGGTGTGTCACAGGCGTGTCATTGGTGTGTCACAGGCGTGTCATTGGTGTGTCACAGGAGTGTCATTGGTGTGTCACAGGAGTGTCATTGGTGTGTCACAGGAGTGTCATTGTGTCACAGGCGTGTCATTGGTGTGTCACAGGCGTGTCATTGGTGTGTCACAGGCGTGTCATTGGTGTGTCACAGGCGTGTCAATGGTGTGTCACAGGCGTGTCAATGGTGTGTCACAGGCGTGTCATTGGTGTGTCACAGGCGTGTCATTGGTGTGTCGGTGTGTCACAGGCGTGTCATTGGTGTGTCACAGGAGTGTCATTGGTGTGTCACAGGCGTGTCATTGGTGTGTCACAGGCGTGTCATTGGTGTGTCACAGGCGTGTCATTGGTGTGTCACAGGCGTGTCATTGGTGTGTCACAGGCGTGTCATTGGTGTGTCACAGGCGTGTCATTGGTGTGTCACAGGAGTGTCATTGGTGTGTCACAGGAGTGTCATTGGTGTGTCACAGGAGTGTCATTGTGTCACAGGCGTGTCATTGGTGTGTCACAGGCGTGTCATTGGTGTGTCACAGGCGTGTCATTGGTGTGTCACAGGCGTGTCAATGGTGTGTCACAGGCGTGTCAATGGTGTGTCACAGGCGTGTCATTGGTGTGTCACAGGCGTGTCATTGGTGTGTCGGTGTGTCACAGGCGTGTCATTGGTGTGTCACAGGAGTGTCATTGGTGTGTCACAGGCGTGTCATTGGTGTGTCACAGGCGTGTCATTGGTGTGTCACAGGCGTGTCATTGGTGTGTCACAGGCGTGTCATTGGTGTGTCACAGGCGTGTCATTGGTGTGTCACAGGCGTGTCATTGGTGTGTCACAGGCGTGTCATTGGTGTGTCACAGGCGTGTCATTGGTGTGTCACAGGCGTGCCATTGGTGTGTCACAGGCGTGCCATTGGTGTGTCACAGGCGTGCCATTGGTGTGTCACAGGCGTGCCATTGGTGTGTCACAGGCGTGTCATTGGTGTGTCACAGGCGTGCCATTGGTGTGTCACAGGCGTGCCATTGGTGTGTCACAGGCGTGTCATTGGTGTGTCACAGGCGTGTCATTGGTGTGTCACAGGCGTGTCATTGGTGTGTCACAGGCGTGTCATTGGTGTGTCACAGGCGTGTCAATGGTGTGTCACAGGCGTGTCATTGGTGTGTCACAGGCGTGTCAATGGTGTGTCACAGGCGTGTCAATGGTGTGTCACAGGCGTGTCATTGGTGTGTCACAGGCGTGTCATTGGTGTGTCGGTGTGTCACAGGCGTGTCATTGGTGTGTCACAGGCGTGCCATTGGTGTGTCACAGGCGTGCCATTGGTGTGTCACAGGCGTGTCATTGGTGTGTCACAGGCGTGTCATTGGTGTGTCACAGGCGTGTCATTGGTGTGTCACAGGCGTGTCATTGGTGTGTCACAGGCGTGTCATTGGTGTGTCACAGGCGTGCCATTGGTGTGTCACAGGCGTGCCATTGGTGTGTCACAGGCGTGCCATTGGTGTGTCACAGGCGTGCCATTGGTGTGTCACAGGCGTGCCATTGGTGTGTCACAGGCGTGCCATTGGTGTGTCACAGGCGTGCCATTGGTGTGTCACAGGCGTGCCATTGGTGTGTCACAGGCGTGCCATTGGTGTGTCACAGGCGTGTCACAGGCGTGTCAGCGTGCTGTGCTGCGGACGCACCTGTTTGATGGACGTGCTCATGGAGAGCTCGGTGGCCTCTCTCTTGGTCTCACAGAAGACGATGGTTCGGCCGTGGCTGCCGCTGTACACCTGGACGACATCACCGATGACCGACGCCCGCTGAGACCAGTGACACGCGATCGCCAGGTGCTGCGACAGACAACAAGTGCTTTAAACAGCAGATATGGGGGACTTTTCTTTTACAAACAACCCCCTATTATGCTTTTCAGATATTTCTTTTTGTGTAGTGTGTAATAAAGCTAATGGGAATGTAAAAGTTTGAAACAAAAGTGTGGTCTGCAAAGTTTCAGAGATCAAAGTGCAGATAAGTGGAGTTAAAAAATCGATTCTGAACTCCTGAAACGAGTCGTCAGTAGTTCAGTCTCACTGATTAGTTTGTAACTAATTTGCATAATGCCAGCCTCTGGTATTGATTGGCTGATAGATGCTACCACAACAAGGTGCATAAGACAAAGGTTGATATAGATAGAGATATATATAGAAAATACTGGTGCATGTTTTAAAATCCAGTCTAGGCAAATATTAAATTTAATGTGCAGAAAAATAAAAGATCAATGTTCTTCATGCTCAATTTCACAGTGAGACAGACATTATTACAACACCAAGTGTTAATTGTCATTATGGCAACAGCTTAATCCCTCCTGTGAGCACTGCAAGTCATTCGCTGCCCTGTTTATGCAGGAAAAACATCAGACAAGATGAAAATAATGACTGTTGCAGTTCATTTCACACCGTCCCATCAGTGTTCCCGTGTTAAACGCCACCTAGAGGAGAAAACCTGCACTGACTTTACAGAGTGCAAGTCTTCAGGCTTTATACTCTTCAAATCTCATTACAAATGTTATAGAAACACTGCGACAGATTTAAAGCATCAGTGTTTTTAGGCATTAATAAAATTAAATAGTATTTTTATAGCAGCTCCATGTTTTGATTTCAGAATAATTTTTGTATCTGACGTTGTTTACCAAATAAGTACTGACATTTGGTCACATCATTATCAAGAGAATCTTCCTTTAAAATCATCCCGAGAAACTGTTTACAGAATCTCACACGTTCTGCCCAAAATGCTTACGATGAGCTGCGATCGCGTGTTCACGGTTACCTCGACTGTGGTGGCGGCTTTCTGGGTCTTCTTCCCGATGAGATCCACGTGGATGAACTGGGAGCGCATGTATTTCTTGGCCACGTCATAAACCCAGGAGGGACACGTGGCTGAGAACAGCAGCGTCTGCGGCTTCTCCTCCGCATCTAAGAGGGAAAGTTCAGAAATACGGTTTACAAAATGCAAAGCCACTTTCTGAAAAGTTCATAATCAGTCTGAAGTTCTCATAGGACTCAACGGCAACGTTTACATACACAACTTTTGTTTCAATCGGACTGAATTCATTCCGATTGATAAATCCGACCACAGTGTTTAATGAACCCTGAACATGTGACCGGGTGTGTGTGTTTATATGTCACAAGCTTCAAATCGGAATATATGTTTTGACATGCGCACACTGCACGAATATAGCGAGTTTCCCGCTGTCTGCGCATAACTATTCTCCTACACTGGTTCTTTATTGGTTTTAAACAGCAGACTTAATACAGGGTATATGCAGGAATCTTGAAGTTAATTTTAATACCTTTTCAAGACTTTTTCAAGACCTTCTCAATATTTTTTAATACCTCACCGCCACTTCAAGCTGTAACCATTTACATCAGTGATACTTTTAACTTAACAGTTTTAGTTTGTGATAAAGACTATAGACCACTCTGATACAAAAAAATCAAATAGGCTGGGATAGTAAATGAAAGCAAAGTTTATAAAAAAACTTCCCCATTCTGTTCATGCGTTCACCAACCTTCTCTTAAAACATTTCGGTGCATTGTAATACGCACTGGGAACGCCAGAGCGTACATTGTGCTTTTGAACTTCCGCCTGCTCTGGTGCTCAGAGGCACTTTACGAACGGTGGATAAATAGCGGCACAATAGGCTAGTTTTTTATGTACCTGTTCGTTTTTTAATAAAAATGACTAAATTCACACACTTTTACGATGTTTTTAGGACTCAAACTGTTGGACAGCTAATTCAGAAAAAATACTTTCAAAATGTAAGACTTTGTAAAGCCGTGATAAGACTTTTTAATACTTTTTAAGGGTCTTAATTTTCCCAAAACTGATTTATCACCTTTTAATACTTTTCAAGACCCCGCGGATACCCTGTAATATTTATCCATTTCTGGTCATAATTTGGAGATAATGAGTGTATGAGCCGTTGTGCCGCTGCTTATATTGATCACGCAGTAAAAATGCCCAAACCCAGTGGTGTGTGTGTGAAGCAGCGCTGGCAGCCGTCGTCCTGCTACACTTCCACACGCAGAGAAGCAGGATTATAGAGTTACAGCACACTCGTTTATACAACACCATTCATCAGGAGGAACAGCTCGTTCAGCACGTCATACATAATTACGCTATTTCTACATCATTGCGCTATTTCTACGTCATTGCGCCATTTCTACGCCATTACGCCATTTCTACGTCATTACGCCACTTCTACGTCATTACGCCATTTCTACGTCATTACGCCATTTCTACGTCATTGCGCCATTTCTACGTCATCGCGCCATTACGCTATTTCTACGTCATCACGCTATTTCTACGTCTTCTACGTCATTACGCCATTTCTACGCCATTACACCATTTCTACGTCATTACGCCATTTCTACGTCAGTACGCCATTTCTACGCCAGTACGCCATTTCTACGCCATTACGTTATTTCTACACCATTACGTTATTTCTACATCACTACGCTATTTCTACGTCATTACGCCATTTCTACGTCAGTACACCATTTCTACGTCAGTACGCCATTTCTACGTCAATACGCCATTTCTACGCCATTACGCTATTTCTACGTCAGTGCGCTATTTCTACGTCAGTTTACGTCATTGCTCTATTTCTACGTCAGTACGCTATTTCTACGTCAGTACGCCATTTCTACGTCAGTACGCCATTTCTACGTCAGTACGCCATTTCTACGTCAGTACGCCATTTCTATGTCAGTACGCTATTTCTATGTCAGTACGCCATTTCTACGTCAGTACGCCATTTCTACGTCAGTACGCCATTTCTACGTCAATACGCTATTTCTACGCCATTACGCTATTTCTACGTCATTGCTCTATTTCTACGTCAGTACGCTATTTCTATGTCATTGAGCTATTTCTACGTCAGTATGCTATTTCTACGTCATTGCTCTATTTCTACGTCATTGCTCTATTTCTACGTCAGTACGCTATTTCTACTTCAGTACGCTATTTCTACGTCATTGCTCTATTTTTACGTCAGTACGCTATTTCTACGTCAGTACGCTATTTCTACGTCAGTACGCTATTTCTACGTCATTGCTCTATTTCTACGTCAGTACGCTATTTCTACGTCAGTACGCTATTTCTACGTCAGTACGCTATTTCTACGTCATTGCTCTATTTCTACGTCAGTACGCTATTTCTACGTCAGTACGCTATTTCTGCGTCAGAACGCTATTTCTACGTCAGTACGCTATTTCTACGTCAGTACGCTATTTCTACGTCAGTACGCTATTTCTGCGTCAGTACGCTATTTCTATGTCATCGCACATGCGCAGTCCTTTCAGTTTTCAATCTGATCAAGTGTTTACAATGTTCTCTCGATCGGATTAGAAAAGGAATAAACACCCATTTCAATAGGTTCGAAATCTCGTTGGGATCGATTAAGGCGTTCACATGAAGCTTTCATTACGATGGAGCCGTCAGTCCCACTACTAGCGGATGTAAACGCAGCCAGTGTGAACAGGAGTTCAGCAGGACTAGATTACCTTTCTTATAGGAGGCCGACAGGATCTCCTCGACCTGCTCAGCGAAGCCCATGTCCAGCATCTGGTCCACCTCGTCCAGAACCACGTGCTTGAGCTGGGACAGGTCCAGCTTGTTGTTCTGCAGATGGTCTTTGATCCGGCCCGGCGTTCCCACCAGTATGTCGATGCCGTTGCGGATCGCTTCCACTGATGCGCCACAACTCAGTTATTAATGTGCCAATTCAGCCATTTATACCTCAACTATAAACGTTTCTTTCATGGATCATCCAGTTACAGTCATTAGTGTGTCAGAAACAGCATTATGAAGATTAAACTCCTACCTTGCGGGTTGTATGAGCTTCCTCCATAGAAACACGTAACAGACAGTTTCCTCGTGACGTCCTTGAAGTCTTTGGACACTTGAATGGCGAGCTCTCGAGTCGGCGCGAGAACCAGCACCTGGAGGACACACACACATCCGGTCACATCTCTCTCTCTCTCTCTCTCTCTCTCTCTCTCTCTCAGAGTCAGCTGCTCAAGACCCAAACCTTCTGAAGGCTTCGGCTTAAATGCGTGAGCAAGCGAACAAACCGCACCAAACTATGGAAGCTTGTTTCCACTACAAAGTGAAAAATAAAAAAAAGGTAATTGCAACTTTTTCACTTATTAAGTCTAATTGCTTGATATAAACTCGCAATAGAGAGAAATAAACTCAATTCTGACTTTTTCTCAGAATTGAATGTTTATATCAAGCATTTATCTTTTAAAATGTTTTATTCTGTGGCGGAACAAGCTTCCATACCTAATAGACATCTGAATTAACATCTTTTAACAGGATGTGAAATCCCCAACGCACCACAAGAGGCCAGTATAGTGTGCAAGGTTTGAACTGGTAATGTAAAAATCAGGTTTTTAAAGATGGAATGAAAACAAATATAAACATGTAAATCTGTGATTCTGCACTATTTATATGTGACTAATGAAAAGTAAATGAGTGAAAGTGATCATCTCAGATCCTGCTGGAGAACATCATTAGTTCATGTGGCTCCAATAATTTGTTTGTTTTTTTTTAGAATATTTTCTCCACTGCAGTGTGTGTGTGTGTGTGTGTGTGTGTGGGTGTGTGTGTGTGGAGCGCTCGGCTGGTGTGTGTTTGTGTGTAGAGCGCTCGGCTGGTGTGTGTGTGTGTGGAGCGGCACCTTGGGCGCTCGGCTGGTGTGTGTGTGGAGCGCTCGGCTGGTGTGTGTGTGTGGAGCGCTCGGCTGGTGTGTGTGTGTGTGTGTGGAGCGGCACCTTGGGCGCCCGGCCTCTCCTGCGGTCCTCCATGTCAGACTGCAGCTTCTCCACCAGAGGGACGGCGAACGAGAAGGTCTTGCCGGTGCCGGTTCTGGCCTGGCCGATCAGATCTTTCCCATCATACACTGAGTTAAAGGTCTTCACCTGGATGTCAAACAGGTATGAAACTCCACGCGCTGAAAGAAACACAAATATTTGTATTTAAATCAACACATGTTCAGTACATTAAGCGTGAGTGAAATCAGCAGCTTACAAAATAAACATGACATTAACACTGAAAGATAAAGCTGACTATAGACCTTTTCAGTTGGTAAACATGGTGACGTTTTTATGTGGGCGGAGCTTAGGTGGTGGCAGAACGATCCCTCCGGCCGCTTCACTAACGCTAGTTTGCAAGTTTTGTTAGCTTGTTTTTTAACAATGACGGGAGAAAATCTGATTTTATCTTAATGTGCAAGGTCACTCACTGTCCAGGACCACGATTGGTTTTTGCAAAAGTTAATTTTAACTGACGGAACCAGATTTGCCGACCCGTAACGTTACACGCTCAGTCAATGGGACGATCTGACAGGACTAACGATAACGCTACCTCCGGTTGAGTGGCCGGACTTCTACAACTGATAGAGAAACAGAGCGTAAAGAGAAACTGAGGGCATATAAATCTTTAGATGCCTATAACTATGTGCTGAATGCTCATGTACAAGTGTGGTACGATCCGCAGTTCTGCCGCCAGCACCAAGAAGAACACAATGTAAAGAAAGTGACATTTTCTAGAAATAAAAATTCCAGATACAGCATATTCATTTTTCATCGATTCTTGCATCCAACAACACAACAAGATGACATTTAATAATAATAACAATTTAAGCTCCTTATGTAGCCGAATCTGTGCTGGTTTGTATTGGCCGCCTCCAGTTTTCCCTTTGTTTTGCCTCCAGCTAGAGCCGTGACATCACTGTGACGTCGGCGCAAAAGGGGTCTATAACGCATTCAAGCTCTCAGAAACACAAACCCCTCATTCAGCATTAACGCTAAAGTGTGTGTGTGTGAGTAGCGTGTGTGTGTGTGTGTGTGAGTAGTGTGTGTGTGTGTGTGTGAGTAGTGCGTGTGTGTGTGTAGCGTGTGTGTGTGTAGCATTACCCTGCAGCAGTTTGATGGTGTTGGGAGAGATCCTGAAGTTGGAAAAAGCTCCTTCTTTCTGCTCTGGGGTTTCCTGTGGAAACAAGCACACACGTCAGAACACACACACACACTGAGCATCAGCAGACACAAACATACACACACACTGTGCATCAGCAGACACACACACAAACACTGAGCATCAGCAGACAGACACACACACGCACACAAATTGAGCATCAGCAGACACACACACACACACACACACACTGAGCATCAGCAGACACACACACACACACACACACACTGAGCATCAGCAAACACACACACTGAGCATCAGCAAACACACACACAGACCATCAGCAGACACACACACTGAGCATCAGCAAACACACACACAGACCATCAGCAGACACACACACACACTGAGCATCAGCAAACACACACACACTAAGCATTAACAAACACACAAACTGAGCATTAACAAACACACACATTGAGCATTAACAAATACACACACACACACACTGAGAGTAGCCATGAACGCACTGTGTCGCGGTCGCTGTCCGAGTCCTCGCTGGATGGTGTGTGTGCCTGATGTTCTGTGGTCTCGGTCGTGTGTGTGTTCTCCACGGTCTCGGTCGGGTGTGTGTCCGTCGCGGTCGGAGCTGCGCTGCCGTTCTCTGCCTCTGCTTTTGCCTTCTTCTTCTTCTTCTTCTGTAGAGATTTAAGACACGTCAACCAGAATATTTATCCCACTGAATAAACATATAAGGACATTGGCACTCTCTCACAATTCAGTTTATATCTGACAATTCTGGGAAAAAAAAGTCTAAATTATGAGATAAACTCATAAATTCAGAATTGCGAGGTCAAAATTGAGAGAAAAGTCATATTGTAATAAAAAGTCATAATTGCGAGAAAAGTCACATTGCAATAAAAAAGTCATAATTGCAAGAAGTCATTGTAATAAAAAGTCATAATTGCGATAAAATGTCATAATTGCGAGAAGTCATATTGCAATAAAAAGTCATAATTGTGAGAAAAGTCATTTTGTAAATCATAATTGCGAGAAAAGTCACATTACAATAAAAAGTCATAATTGCGAGAAGTCATTTTACAATAAAAATTCATCATTGCGAGAAAAGTCACATTACAATAAAAAGTGATAATTGTGAGAAAAGTCATTTTGTAAATCATAATTGCGAGAAAAGTCACATTACAATAAAAAGTCATAATTGCGAGAAGTCATTTTACAATAAAAATTCATCATTGCGAGAAAAGTCACATTACAATAAAAAGTGATAATTGCGAGAAGTCACATTGCAATAAAAAGTCATAATTGCGAGAAGTCATATTGCAATAAAAAGTCATAATTGCGAGAAATCGTATTACAATAAAAAGTCATAATTTGCGAGAAAAGTCATATTACAATAAAAAGTCATATTGCAATAAAAAGACATAATTGCGAGAAAAGTCATATTGCAATAAAAAGTCATATTGCAATAAAAAGTCATAATTGCGAGATGAAAGTCATAATTGCGAGAGGAAGGTCAGAATTGCGAGAGGAAAGTCATATTACAATAAAAATTCATAATTGCGAGAAAAGTCATTTTGCAAGTCATAATTGTGAGAAGTTACATTGCAATAAAAAGCCATAATTGCGAGAAGTCGTATTGCAATAAGTCACATTGCGAGAAAAGTCACATTACAATAAAAAGTCATAATTGTGAGAAAAGTCACATTGCAATAAAAAGTCATAATTGTGAGAAAAGTCACATTGCAATAAAAAGTCATAATTGCGAGATGAAAGTCATAATTGCGAGAGGAAGGTCAGAATTGCGAGAGGAAGGTCATATTGCAATAAAAAGTCATAATTGCGAGAAAAGTCATTTTGCAAGTCATAATTGTGAGAAGTTACATTGCAATAAAAAGTCATAATTGCGAGAAGTCGTATTGCAATAGTAAGTCATAATTGCGAGAAGTCATATAGCAATAAAAAGTCATAATTGCGAGAGGAAAGTCATATTGCAATAAAAAGTCATAATTGCGAGAAAAGTCATTTTACAATAAAAATTCATAATTGCGAGAAAAGTCATTTTGTAAGTCATAATTGCGAGAAAAGTCACATTGCAATAAAAAAGTCATAATTGCGAGAAAAGTCACATTGCAATAAAATGTCATAATTGCAAAAAGTCATATTGCAATAAAAAGTCATAATTGCGAGAAAAGTCACATTGCAATAAAAAGTCATAATTGCAAGAGTCGACTCTGAGCAGAGCATGTGAGCGGAGCGGGAGCGCGAGCGGGCGGATCTTGGACAGAGCGGCATTTTTAAAAGGACGGAGCGTCGCCTTATTTCCCGCTCCAATTTCGCTCAGCGCTCACACCTCGTGTCTGAAGCATGCTCAGTCAAGCCTGACCCAGAATCCATCATACACAGTAGATTATTTTCAGTCAAAACTATTAATATAAAACTAACTAAGTCTTTTCCCCCGCCTGGATAAAGTAGCTCGCATTGTGTTCAGCGCCCAAGTGTGTCTGCGAGCGCAGAGAGGGTTTTCTCCGCTGCTGGCCTGCTGTCAAGAAACCACCCGAAGCCTCAGACTGACATTGTCCAAACTTGTGTTCTTGAAGGTGAATTCAAAAGAACTGTAGATAAGGAAAGCAATTTTTTTATTTTTTTAGTTTGACAAAAGCCAATTTAAATTGTAATCCACGTGCACTCTGCGCAAAAGTTCAGTTATAAGAATTTTGGCCTAATAGTTAATTTACTTTTAAAACTTTGATGTAGGTCTATAGCCTGTATATTTTTATTTATATAATTAGGCCCATTGATTCGTTTAACTTTACAGCAGTTGTTTTGTACAATTGATATAAGCCTATTTAATTTTTAATGCGCGCTGCAACATTTCAGTTATCATAATGTTGGCCTAATAGTTAATTTAGGTTATACTTTAAAACGTGTATGTATTTTTTTTATATTTTTGTTTATATAATTTTTATTTATATTATTTGGCCCATTTAATTGTTTAATTTTACAGGACTTTTTTGTAGGCTATTTATTCCTTCTTACATAGGCTAGGCCTAATTTTTTATTTGAAATAAAACATTTATATTTGGAAAATGTTGTTGCTCTTTAGTTCTTCGGAAGGTAAGGCTGTGGTCTAAGCTGAAAGTGAAATACATGAAGATTTTTTTCCTTTTTTGAAGCGAGCGGGGGAGATTTGAGTGGAGCGCGAAGCAAACATTGAGCGCTGAGCGATAATGAGCGGAGCGGCTGATGTGGCTTTGAGCGCGGGAGCGGAGGGGTGAACGGGTCCGTGAGCGAGGAGCAGATATTCTCACCGCTCCGCTCATATGCTCTGACTCGGAGTCGCTGATATGAATCGATAGACAAACGATGCTTTTTCTCTATCTAGATAACGTCAACTTGCCACGTTATTTGAATAAGATACGCCCACTTATTGCGCTCGTAGACGCCAGCCCAGGGAAAACTTGAAAACATCATGTTGACGAGACGCTGTGTTCTGAAGTGCGACGCAAGCGAACTTTTTTCATCTGCCCAGGGAGGAGCATTTGAAGACTTAGTGGCTACAGTTCATATATTCAACTATACCACAGAAGTATATGATGAATGAGATGAATGAATGTCTTTATTGACTTCAACATTTATTTATATATTTATTTCATTTACCATGTTTTCATGGTTCATACAGTTTATATATATATATATATATATATATATTTGGGCTGTCAGTTAAACGCGTTATTAACGGCGTTAACGCAAACCCATTTTAACGGCGTTAATTTTTTTATCGCGCGATTAACGGTCTTTTTTTTGGCCTAGCAAACTTTGTAGTTTTTTTTCACATGCTTTTGCACCAGGACGCGGCATGCGCGGCGCTGCGCTATGAAACCCATTCACTTCAATGGCTTGCGCCGCGCGAGGACGTTTTGAAAGCGCAAGCGGATCTAGCTAGACCGGAAACAAAACAACAGGCACGCCGCACACACTTGTTTGGGCTTGCGAGCCGGATGCGCGAGTGCGAATCTCTCTGCTCGAGTCGCGCGCTCTCAGATACACGCTGCTCTTGTAAGAATTTTCTCTGGGCTTGCTCAGAGAATATGCCTGTGCACTTAAAACGTGTTCAGTCAGTGCAATCGCGAATCTCTCCTCTTCCCCAGCTAACAATTTTAGGTTATAAGAACGTTTTCATAACGTTCCCATTAAGTTATAAAAACGTTATTTCTGAATGTTATAGGAACGTTCAAAACGTCCAGTTTTGAGTGGATGACGAGCGCGAGACGCCGAAATGTATGCCAATAAGATTCTGAATTGAAAGTTTACTTTTAAAAAGTTGCCAAATGGTTCCATTGACAAGACCAAAGTGATCTGTGTGTTTTATCGTTGTGAACTGAGCTATCATCATCGCAGCACGTCCAGTCTGAAATACCACTTGATGATGGCCAAGCACACACACACACACACACACACACACACACACAGCTGATGCGAATTCTCCGCCCCCTCGTCAATATCAGGACCTCGTCAGTATTTCTTTCACCCTTTTATTGATGGACAGTGTTACATTGTGTGAGAGATTATTTGCTCCAAGTGAGAATGTTTTAGTGTGAAATTGAACAGTATATATGCCAATATTGTTTTCAATCAAAAACATTTGCACAAAGCAAGCCGATCCACTTTTCCATGTTGATAAGAGCATTAAAATGAGAAAAAATAATGGGACAAAAAGAAATCAAGAGACATTTAGAATAGATAAAAATGTGCGATTAAATGCGATTAATCGCGAGTTAACTATGACATTAATGCGATTAATCGCGATTGATTATTTTAATCGTTTGACAGCACTAATATATATATATATATATAAACTTGGAGTGTTATGTTTAAGCAATAAGGTTTGAGAGGCTGTGCTGTATCGTGAATAATAGTTTTTATCCAGTATCAATTTTAAAAACTATCGGTTGATTAATCGGTTATCGGCAAGTACGGCCCAACCTAGCTATCGTTATCGGTAAAATCGGTCGACCTCTAGTAATAAGTCACATTGCGAGAAAATTAATATTACAATACAAAGTCAGAGCGGCGAGAGGAAGCCAGAGCGGCGTAGACGCAGCGCTACCTTGACGTGGAGTGTGTCCGTGTCCCCGTTGGCCTCAGGAGTCTCGGCGAGGCTCTTCTCAGACTTCCTCTTCTTAGGGGCCGGGGACTCGCACTCGTCTGCCTCACACAACGCCTGCTCTTTCATCTTCTTTTTCTTCTTCTGCAGGAAATAAGACAAAGTGATTAGCAGCGCATCTGAGGCTCCTCTCGCACGAACCATCAATGAGTGTTTATGATAATCATCTAAACACCTTCTTTTCCTTTTGTACATTATGCCTGCAAACTGTCCAGAGATGACATTAATGATATACAACTTTGTAGACAATACACACAATATATATGAACAATATGTGAAATGTCATCTGAACATACGGGGGAAGAAAAGAAAAAGTTAACAATGATTTGCTAAAAAAAAACAAAAACAAAAAAACAGTAAAAATAGAAGATAGAAAAAAAGACCATGAGTGCAAGATATTATTTTATACATTATTTTATAATAATTGTGTCAATATTTTTCCATAGTTGTTCAGTAAACATGATCAAAATAAATGATAAACATATTGTGTCAATATTAATTTTATATTTAATCATAAAATATTTAACATGGTAAAATGTATTTATTATTTTGAAAGACACTTCCTTTACTTATTAGTGAGAAAATGTTTTTGTACATTTTTTAAATTAATTATTCCAGTAAAATATTGCCGGAGATACAGAAATGATATCTTCAAGAAAAAGGTCTCTAACTTTATTATTTCTAACTTTGTTTTCTGAAAAACATTTGACCTATTGGAGTTCCTATTGGTTCAGGAACAGCAGTAGAAGGGGGAACGCGATTTTGTAACGCATACATATTTCTGCTGATATCGTTCCCATAACTATGCGAAATCTGTGGACATATGATATTCTGAAAGACATTCTGAGCACGTCACATGATGCGCGAGAACGAACCTGATTGGCTCTCATGTCTAATCTTCACTGTACTGGTTCATGTACATTCACTGATCAATGTATGCGAATAAAAGCCTAAAATTAGACTTGGATTAAACCTCTCCATTCACGTGATCTCTTTATGAACGATTTGAAGAATACTTTAATATAGTTCTAATTCATAAGTGATTCTTTCGGAATCGCCAGATGTGTCGTTAGCATGTCGGCTCACTAGCAAAACAACACACACGTGTTATTCATGTTCATGATGCTCACACACGTGATCACTGACGCACGTCACAGTATTTAACACACGTGAGCCCACATGTACGCTGTCTGGGTTCGGAATAACACACTTTAACACTGCAGTAACGTTAACAGTAACAGTCAGGACTGTTATGATCTAACGAGAGTTTGCCGGTGATGGGATGATGTGATGTGAACGCGCGTTTGTTTGCGTCATCAGCATCCGCGCGAGTCTCTCAGTTAAAGCGCCCGAGAGTGAGATTATACGAGTATAACTGACCTTCAGCATCAGCAGGCCGTTCTCCACCTCCTCCATCTGTGTACATGGCTCGGCCTCAGGCAGGGTCTGCGACGGCATCTTAGGTGTTGAGGCGCAGATGGACATGTGCGACCGGACTCAGATCACACACGCGGAAGGAAGGAACCGGAAGCGAACCGCGCGCATGCGCAGAGAGAGGAAGTGCGCATCGACATGCTAAACTCGAGTAGGCGGAGCTGGGTTTACAGAGAACAACATTTGATGATTAGTAATGAGAGGAACTTATTAAATGTGCGTATGGAAGTAAACTAGAATAACCGCTGATGAAAATTATTGAAATTAAAACCGCAAACGACTGAGGTAATCGTTAGAAAAAAGGTGATGACCAATCAGAAGACACTTCCGTGGTGTATTTGACCTATCAGAAGGAGGCTTAGTGACAGGCCCCGCCCTCTGCAGATTTAGCTTGTTCATTTCTTTTTTCTTTCTTTTTTTTTCTGTTTTGTGTTCATTTCTCATCTCTGGAGTTTTAATGCGAGACTTTAACCGTGCCACGCTGTACGGAACGCCAGATGCTCAAAACTCAAACGTTGCATTTAAAATTCATTTGTTAAGAGCACAACCCACACAGCACACTTACATAAAAAATAAATATTATATAGAAAGATTTATATATCTTATTAACAAACTTATAAAAATCGTATGTGTGTGTCTGTGTGTGTATACAGTATATACATTAAAAAAAAATAATATATATATATATATATATATATATATATATATATATATATATATATATATTTAACCCAACCACTGGGTTACACATAGTTATATTGGGTCATGTTGGGTTATTTTTAACCCAACATTATTAAGCAGATATATATATATATATATATAGATAGATAGATAGATAGATAGATAGATAGATAGATAGATAGATAGATAGATAGATAGATATAGACACACACACACACACATTATATAAACACAAACTTTTATGTTAGATGTGATTAATCAATTCGACAGCACTTTTTAAATTACCCCCAGAACATGTGGGATATACACACGTGTGCATCGGATCATTCTGTGATACTTTTGCATCTTTTTTAAAGCTTGATGTCAGTCGCTATATTCACTGTTATACGGTGTAGGGCGAGACAGAAGGGCGTGCGACACTAGACCAGCACAGGGTGAGAACGGGGACGGGTCTCTCTCCACACGGGGGACCGGCGAACGCCACGACGAGCTCCACGCGGTTAAAGACGTCCGTCCAGCGCGTTTACAGTGGGGGAATGGAGAAGCAGTGCAGTGTAGTGGAGAAACACGTTCTGTGTGAACCGCTTAAACTGCAAGGGGGAAACAAAAAAGAATATGATTGTGACAGATGTGAATTTGCGTCAGGTTTTCCTTGCGTATAGTCGTCGCTCACAGCTCCTCCTGAGTTCAGTTCAGCGAGAGAGTGAAAACATTCACCACAGCTCTGTCTGTTTAAAGGCCCACCGAAGAGCCTTCTAATGCACAGCTTTGGTTGATGCGATGACGTGATGTCCAGTGAAACAGGGGCTATTGAGTGGCTCCTCCCCCTTTTCAAATAGCCAATAGTGTTTCGTTTCCCTCACAGACTGACAGCACATGGAAGCGAATCCGAGCGCTGATGAAACACTGGATTCAATAGTACAGATGTGAATAAACTCTAGCCATTTCATTCAGCGTACAGTTGGAGAACAGAATAAAACTGGAGCGTTTGAGCAGCCGAACACACACACATATAACATCTCCAGCCCATAATGCTCAACGGTGGCCTCGGCCAGGGGTGTTTATGGCAGAGGGGCGGAGCTTCAGTCTCTAGAGAGCATGTGATTGGACAGAAGATGTGATGAGACGTGGAAGTCCGCGGTGATGTCATAAAAATCCCTGATCCATTTTAGCGGTAGTGAGAAACTAAGTTTTGAATGCTTATATCTCATTAATGCAAATTTTGTCATTGTTTAGGAACACGCCAGCTTACTTGATTTCAGGAGGCTTCAAGCTTACATCTAGGATGATTGTTGGGGAAACAGTCTATAGTAATATCACATTGTAATATTGTTTGTGTCTTTTGAATCCAGATGTTGAGAATATATTGCCATGCCTGATTATTTAATCAAGTACACAAACTTAATACAAAATGACAAATGGTAAAATAAAAATCACCTTAAGAATACATGTGTACAATGAGTATTTCTGCTGTAAAAAGCAAGTATATTAAAGTCAAAGATTTCTGGGACAGAATACAGTGTTTGATCTCCAGTGTGAAGATATATATGATGATAATGTTGAGATTGAGATGGACCTGAATATGAATATCAGATGAAACTTTTCTGTTACTAAAAAGTTTTTATTGCAACATATTCGCTGTGTACATGACATTAACAAACCACATAACATGTATTATATCATATCTGTATATTGTCATCTCTGACTGATAACAAACACTTCCTGATTGTAACATTGAAACAAGCATTCTCTGTAAAGCTGCTTTGATACTATATGTATTGTGAAAAGCGCTATACTTAAATTGAATTAATATGGACTGGATCACAAATTTATCTGTATTTATTAGCACTTGTGATCAGATCACAGACACAGTTACATTTAAATATACATTACCACTGTAAGATTGGTGTTTTCATTTGGAATATGTATTTGCAATGTGTGTCAGACGTTTAGGAAAAATGTTTATGATTTGAGTCATGTATATCTGCCAATATAAAGACGTATATGATACCGTATATAATAAGTATAATAAGTTGAATGAGTGATAAATGTCTTCACAGTAAATAGCACAGATTCAATGTGTGTTTTTGAGTAAATATGAATTGAAAAATAGCAAATTGCTTTGCTTTTTTTTACACTGGGTTTAGATTATTTTATATCAAGATAAACAAAATCACTTGTCTTATGAAAATTTTTTAAATTTGAATAAATGTATCTTGATTTAAGAATGTTTAGATATTTGTACTGGAAAATAAGAACACTGATGGCGGTTTTATATTGTAGGTCTCAGTAAAAAACACTGGTATTAGTAACACTAGAGACACGCATTCTAATGGCGTTCCCATATACCGTAAGCCGTTCCCCAGATCGGCTGATCCCAGCGGAGGGTCCTGGCTCCGGGTGCTCGTCCACGAGCGGTGTGTGTGTGTGTGTGTGTCACTCCGCTGACGGCCGGTTCCTCATCACCACCACGGCCTGCAGACACGAGCAATCATGGGGACAACAGTGTCAGGAGAACCTACAGCCGGTCATTATGGCCAAATAAACCCTGACAGTGTGATCATCACGACTTGTTCACGTTCAGTTTTGTTCATGGACTATCAGTGTGTTTTCATCCGTCACATCTGTTTCTTTGTTCAGTTTCCCGCCACTCATCCGTCTCCTTGGTTGCCGCCATTATTAGTTCATGTGCGTCAGCACATTTAGTAATTATCCTCGTTCCCTTTCGAGGGAACTCAAACTGCGTTAAATTACACTTTAATCGCTTTCGACGCGTTTGATATACGTCACCACCACTAGCACACGGATCCCGCTAAACATGCCTGTGTCTTTGCTGCACTTCACCGCCTTCATTTGGGCACAAAACACACAGGCATCTCGATCTAATTCCTTAGATTATCGCACCGTGATTTGTGGAGGGAAAATGTGTTATGCGGTGACGTCACATATGCGACGTGTAGTCTTTCTCGTTATGTCTATTCCACAACTGCTAGCCAAAGAATCATACAATATACTGTCAAACTCGTTACATGAGAAATTATATAAAAAATTCAAATGTTCACATTCATGGCACAATTCAAACGGGATCAGAAAATAATTATTTTCTCTCATTCACTTGCATTGACGCTTTTTCAACCTAGAGGTCCACTTGGAGTTTTACGGATGGGCGGGACTTACCAGCTCTATACACACGGAGGCTATAAACGGACGCCGGCACACACGAGATGTCAGCTTTCTGGTCTTTAGCAAGCGCTAGGGCTGGGGAAAAAATCGATTTGATTTAAAAATCGAGTTGGTAGGTCAAAGCGATTCATATTTTTAAAAAAGCGATTTTTTAGATTTTTTTTTCTCCCCCTCTTCAGTATAGCGTTCATTTTGCATTCGCCAAATCTTCCTTCAGGGTTTCCGTAGCACGCTCCCTGCGGCGCAGACTCTGCTCAAAACCACTATACAATGCGTCAACGCCGCCTCAGACCTGTCAAGTATCCCGTTTTGGCCAGGAAAGTCACGTATTTTACCCTTCTTTCCCGCCGTCCTCCCGTATTAGTATTTTCCCGTAAATCTCCCGTATTTTAACCTGCGTTATTAAAAAATAATAATACCCCGGGCGGAGTAAAAAAAAAACATTCCCAATCTGAGCTCTGTCACTAGCCTCGCGATAACTGACACCTGCAGTAGCCTAGTACAGACTGTAGGTGGCAGTTGTCGCAAGGTTAGCGTGAGGTCAGCTGATGAGACACAACGAGACAACGCGGGGGGAAAAAAAACAGACGGATGATGGACGCTACGATAGATGGGAATATGAAGGCACTCCTGCCAAAAAACAAAACCCTCATGTAAATACCGCGATCAATGGCAGCGAATTTACTTTTCTGAAGAGGAGCAGGGTGGGGGACAGTCACGCGTTTTTAAAGTTTTGTAACTGCGACTTTAGCATCTCACTGACACGGGGGAAGGAATGATGTCAGCACGAGAAATCCCCCAACCACAAGCGCGGGCTAGAGGCACAAAAACATCAGAAAGGGTGTTTAGCATGGTACGAAAGATTGATACAGAGAATAGGATGACGTTAGACAACAGAACTGTTTGCGCTCTACTCTCATGTAAAATTAACCACTCTGGCCCAGCCCACAAATACATATCTTCCTAAACAGTCTTAAATAATACAAAGTCTGCAATAAATTTGTACAATAACTCACTAAAAGAGTAAAGAAAAGTTATGTGAAATGAAAAGAAAAACTGCAATATGAAATGAAAAGAATGTGTGGAACGAAAATAAAATGTAAATAAAGACAAGCATTGTTAAATGAACAGAAAATATGCAAATAAGACTTTAAATTAATGCTCTTCATATATAGGCCACCCTTTTGTGTTTTCATTTAGGCTATAACACTGTCTTAAAATGTAAGGGATATGGGAACATTTTCATTTATCTGTGAACTATTCCTTTGCTTTGGCTGAAAAGTTTACATCAATTTAATAATAATAATAATAATAATAATACATTTTATTTAAAGGCGCCTTTCATGGCACTCAAGGACACCTTACAAAAATCATAAAAAAAGACATTAAACAATCAAACCAGTACAGCAACAAACATTAAATCACATAAAAGCCTGCCTAAACAGATACGTTTAAGTTTAAAACTTTTTAAGTTTAATTAAGATCATTAATTTTTATATTTTGATTGTGTGACCCTTTACATGTGGTAAAATGAATGGGGTGGTGGGACTGCTCACGGTGGGCGCAGGAATATTTCCCTTATTTTCAAATCTAAACCTTGACAGGTGCTCAGATGTGCTGTCAGATGTGTGTCTGTTGTGGACGCTCTTCCTGGAACTACGCGACACGGCAACTAAACCCAAATAATTCACAATGTTTTATTACAATATTGGGTAACACTTTAGAATACTGTATCTTACTTACTGCATAACTAATAAGGAATTACTGAAGAACTAATAGGTAATTATTTATTAATACTTAAGTCACTACTGCTAACTAATAAGGAAGATGTGTTAGCTAATCAGTATGTTATATAATTGTATGATTCTGTTAAGTATCAGTTAGTTAATCAATAGCTAATGAATTCTGTCATACCTCCTGAAGAACTACTATGAATTATCTACTAATTAAGGTTCAAGAAAAATAACTAAGAAGTAACTAATGAACAGTCACACACAGTAGTCTGTGTGTCATTCTTCAGCACTAATAAGAAAGATTAGTGCACACATTTACCTATAGGCTATGATCTGCAAATAAGCAAACTTTTTATTTCATTAGAAGAACTTATCATAATGTATATTACACCTTATTATTATAGTTCTTATACATTTTAAACTTCTTTTCTAAAATTCTAAAATGTTTGTTAAACGAGTTTAAATGTAGGCAGTATTCTACTAAAACGAAATACATTTTTTGCTGTATTAAAATTTTTCTCATCTGAAATAAAGGAAGATATCATGTAAACAAATAATTGTCGTGTATTTTACAAAGGTTTAGATGAATACGTTAATATATATATATATATTTTTTTACAGTCATTTTACAGTATGTGGTAATTCTTTATTAATTACTAATGGGTTCCCTATATTGTCACTTTAGAATATGTTCCAGGTTCTAAGTAATTCCTGAAGGACTATATAATAATTATTTATTAATTACTAATAAGTTCCTTATATTTTCACTTTAGAAGACGGTTTCAGATTATAAGTAGCCTAATTCCTAGATAATTATTTGATAATTATTTATTAATTACTAATGGGTTCCCTATATTGTCACTTTAGAATATGTTCCAGGTTCTAAGTAATTCCTGCAGAATTATTTGATAATTATTTATGAATTACTAATAAGTTCCCTATATTTTCAGTTTTCCTCAGTCGTTGCCTCAAATACATGAATTTACTCAATGGCATTCAATGTTGAGGAAAACAGACACACACAGTACTGTATATAAAATACAAAAATAATCTGAGGTTAGTTTTGTATGACTGTTCAGTAGTTACTTCTTAGTTATTTTTCTTGAACCTTAATTAGTAGATAATTAGTAGTAGTTCTTCAGGAGGTATGACTGAATTCATTAGTTATTGATTAACTAACTGATACTTAACACAATCATAAAATGATATTACATACTGATTAGTTAACACATCTTCCTTATTAGTTAACAGTAGTGAAGAAGTAGTTAAAGGTAGGGTTGGTAGAATCATTCTAAAATACTTTTTTCCCAAGAAATTTAAACTGTCTTTATATATCAATGCATAATTAAAATGTAAGAACTCTGGAAAATAAATGATACAAATCGAGTCTCTGTAGTCCTCTCAGGACTGTAATAAACACAGTTCATTATTCCATTCGGGACGAATGAAATGATTGGCTGGGGCGACTGTCACTCTCCCTCGCTACCATGACTACCAACTCTGCTGATACAGGATCAGCCCAAAAGCGCGCACACGTTTGAATACGCAGGGAAGCTAGTAATAACAGTTATGGCAGAGAAAGAACAGTCAAAATTCTCTGCATATACAGGCAGCGAAGGCAAACAAGTTAAAAAAAGGAAGACAGTATTTGAAAAGGCTATGAACAAAAAGTCTTTGGATAAATCAAGAAAATACGAGTCAATATCGGCGTGGCTTTCCAGCGGTGGCGACAACTGAGGGATCTCAAGGGGCTTAAAAGTGACTCCATGGTGGCTTTATTTCTGCTGGACAGGTAATCTTGCTGTTTTCATTTTGATGGCATTTCGTTTTTCATGAAGCATGTATCACTAGCACAGGTATAGCTACCTAATATAGCTACCTAACGTTACGTAGCATAACTAACGTTACACTGGCTTAGCTATGTCAGTGTAACTTTGGTGTCCACTGGTATAACTTACTGTTAGCGAGCCAGGGTTGAGATGATAAATAATCAATAGGCATATCTGCAGTTGAGAGCTGTTTTTTTTTCTTTTTTTTCGTAAAATCTAACTTTAGGTTAAAAAGTTTAGGGGATCTATTTTTATACCTAGCTTTACCCTATGCCTAAACTTTGTTCCTATGTTCACCGGGAACGGCAAACGTGTATCATCGAATGAGCTATTTATAGCTTTGCCTTATATTGAGTTTGATTCGGTTACGAGCTAGTAAAATATTTTAAACTTTACCAGTATTGATATGCAAGCTTGATAGTGAGTACTAACAGCCATGTTAGTTGTTTATATTCATACTGATAAAGTTAGTTATTTTATTATTGTGATTCTGACATGATGTCACTATACATGCACGGCGCTCCTCTCCGCTCGGCTCTGGTAAACGCGTCCAACTCTTCCAGCTGAGCGAGCGGTCGTCAGCGCGCGTTCATGTGTTTTGGGGGCGTGGCTTTGGAAGGAGCCGAGAAGAGAGGGGGTGGGAGTTAATGGAATAATGAGCTGTGTTTATTGCAGTCCTGAGAGGACTACAGAAACTCGATTTGTATAATTTCTTTTCCAGAGTACTTACATTTTAATTATGCATTGATATATAAAGACAGTGTCAAATTTTTTGGAAAAAAGTATTTTAGAAAGATTCTACCAACCCTACCTTTAATGAAGAATCACCTATTAGTTCGTCAATAATTCCTTATTAATTATACAGTAAGTAAGATACAGTATTCTAAAATGTTACCCAATATTGTTCTCTTTATAATGTTATGTAATGACAGTCCCAATAATAGTCATTTTTAGTCGTGCATTGGCATTTGAGTTGCGCGGGCTAAAAATCACGCTTTAAATTCTTAACCAAATGCATCCAATATGAGATAAATCAGATATAGATAGGCGCAGTTCGCAGTTATTTTGTTTTAAATGGAAGGGGGGAAAAAATCGTTTTGAATCGTAAATCGAGTTTATTAAAAAAATCGCAGAGGCTCTAGCAAGCGCTCTCTGTTGTTGTTCGTCTTATTTGGTGTTGTCTGTCAGTTACACAAGCAATATATATATATACATATATATATATACATATATATATATATATATATATATATATACATATACATATATATATATATATATATATATATATATATATATATATATATATTTTATGGCGAGTGCAAGTTTCAAACGTTGTGTGCATCCCTGCCCTATACTACGGGTGGGGACACTCATCGTTTGTGTGTGCAGTGTTTGGGAGTGTAGCACGCGCAGGCAGCTCTCGAGGGGGCTGCTTGTGAGGATTGCGAAGCTTTGCCGATTCATGTGCTGTGCTCCCGCCTGGCCATTTTTGATGAGGATGGCCAGGCTTGCGATCCCCGTGGTGCGGGACCCACGTCCGCCGAGGCGACGCTCTTCATGGGGCTCGCAGATGGATCTGACAGGGGATCCTGAGACTGCTGAGGCACATTCTCAGGATTCCTCTGCCAGTTCCGAGGTTCTCCCGCCCCGCGGTTTCTTCCGAGCGAGTGGAGAACCTGATGCTCGAGCTGTCTACTTCCGAGGAACACCTACACATAACACCTACACGTGACACCTCACTGTAACACCTCACCGTAACACCTCACCGTAAAACCTCACCGTAACACCTCATCGTAACACATACACCGTAACACCTCACCGTAACACCTACACGTAACACCTCACAGTAAAACCTCACAGTAACACCTCACAGTAAAACCTCACCGTAACACCTCACAGTAAAACCTCACCGTAACACCTACACAGTCACACCTCACCATTACACCTCACCGTGAGCACCTACACCGTAACACCTCACCATAACACCTCACCATAACACCTCACCATAACACCTACACCATAACACCTCACCGTAACACCTACACCGTAACACCTCACCATAACACCTCACAGTAACACCTCACCGTAAAACCTCACCGTAACACCTCACCGTAAAACCTCACCGTAACACATACACCGTAACACCTCACCGTAACACCTACACGTAACACCTCATCGTAACACCTACACGTAACACCTCACAGTAAAACCTCACAGTAACACCTCACAGTAAAACCTCACCGTAACACCTCACCATCACACCTACACGTAACACCTCACAGTAACATCTCACCGTAACACCTCACCATCACACCTACACGTAACACCTCACAGTAACACCTCACCGTAACACCTCACCATCACACCTACACGTAACACCTCACAGTAACATCTCACCGTAACACATACACCGTAACATTTCACCGTAACACCTCACCGTAACACATACACCGTAACACCTACATGTAACACCTCACCGCAACACCTCACCGTAACACCTACACCGTCACACCTCACCATAACACCTCACCGTGACACCTACACGTAACACCTCACCGTAACACATACACCGTAACACCTCACCATAACACATACACTGTAACACCTCACCATAACACCTACACCATAACACCTACACGTAACACCTACACCATAACACCTACACGTAACACCTCACCATAACACCTACACGTAACACCTCACCGTAACACCTTGCCGTAACACCTCACAGTAAAACCTCACAGTAACACCTCACAGTAAAACCTCACCGTAACACCTCACCATCACACCTACACGTAACACCTCACAGTAACATCTCACCGTAACACCTAACCATCACACCTACACGTAACACCTCACAGTAACACCTCACCGTAACACCTCACCATCACACCTACACGTAACACCTCACAGTAACATCTCACCGTAACACATACACCGTAACATTTCACCGTAACACCTCACCGTAACACATACACCGTAACACCTACATGTAACACCTCACCGCAACACCTCACCGTAACACCTACACCGTCACACCTCACCATAACACCTCACCGTGACACCTACACGTAACACCTCACCGTAACACATACACCGTAACACCTCACCATAACACATACACTGTAACACCTCACCATAACACCTACACCATAACACCTACACGTAACACCAACACCATAACACCTACACGTAACACCTCACCATAACACCTACACGTAACACCTCACCGTAACACCTTGCCGTAACACCTTGCCGTAACACCTCACCGTAACACCTCACCGTAACACATACACTGTAACACCTCACCGTAACACCTCACCATAACACCTACACGTAACACCTCACCATGACACCTACACCGTAACACCTACACGTAACACCTACACCATAACACCTACACGTAACACCTCACCGTAACACCTACACGTAACACCTCACCATAACACCTCACCGTATCACCTCACTGTAACACCTCACCGTAACACCTCACCGTAACACCTACACGTAACACCTCACCATGACACCTACACCGTAACACCAACACGTAACACCTCATCATAACACCTCATCGTAACACCTCACCGTAACACCTCACCGTAACACCGCACCGTATCACCTCACTGTAACACCTCACCGTAACACCTCACCGTATCACCTCACTGTAACACCTCGCCATAACACCTCACCGTAACACCTCACCGTAACACCGCACCGTATCACCTCACTGTAACACCTCACTGTAACACCTCACCGTAACACCTCACTGTAACACCTCACCGTAACACCTCACCGTAACACCTACACGTAACACCTCACCATGGCACCTACACCGTAACACCTACACGTAACACCTCACCATAACACCTCACCGTAACACCTCACCGTATCACCTCACCGTAACACCTCACCGTATCACCTCACTGTAACACCTCACTGTAACACCTACAAGTAACTTCTCACAGTAAAACCAACACCGTAACACATACACCGTAACACCTCACCATAACACCTCACCGTAAAACCTCACTCATTCTGGAGTGTTACCATTAAAGTCATTTTTTGTCTTTCTTTCTTTCTTTCTTTCTTTCTCTCTCTCTCCAGCTTTCCACGACCCAATCAGAAAAGATCTACAACCCAGATTTCACTTTTAGAAATAAGGTTCAATAGGGTTCTATATTGACTCTAGGGTTCTTGACTCAATTTTAAAGAACCCTTTATGCTAAAAAGGTTATATACAGAGAAATGTCTTAAATTATTACATAATACACGTTTAATGGGTTATTTAAATTTTTCCAGAAATAACATTTCTTTACGAGATGTTTAATTCATAAACTGTAATTAAAAATAAAAATGAATTAAAAATAAATTCATGAATTAAAACTAAATCCGTAAAGTGATCCCTTTATGGGAACCCCTAAAAGATTATATATATGAGCGCCTGACGAAACCCTCTATATAGAAACTTTTCTTCTGAGTGTGAGTGTGGTGCCAGCAGGAACCTGACTACCTGAGTTCTGCTGGATCGCAGCGCCGCCCGGGCGAAGAACGTCATGGTTATAAGCAGACCCCCTCCTATCAAGCTGTGGCATAAGAACACTCGCTCGATTTTTTCCACGGCCATCTGTGAAAAAAAGGGAGTTTCAGTTCATTTAGTAACTTTTTATTTATTTATTAAAACTGCTCATGCATAATCGCTCATTCATGAAACTCTTGAAATAAATTTTGCAAAAGGGGGGTTTCACAGCAATGGAATAGAAGAATATAATGCATTAGATAACGAGGAGGGATAGCTCTCAGGTAGTCTACCTCTACTCTGCAGGTTCTTGTACATGGGTCATGCTATAGAGGCCTATAAAGCACACATCCCTAATTCAAGACCCAACAATAGTTAGAGAGGGCGGTAAACAAAGTAGTGGGACTCTATAATTCTGTTTAACCTGCATCAACCCTAAGTGGATACCTGCCTGTCCACAACGGAGCGTGCAATTCCATTATAGACCCTTACATCCCCTAACTTTGGGTCTAAAGTAGAATTAAGCTCAACCCTGGAAAGAAATACTTTCAGGATATCAGATCAGAGAAAGAGAGACAGTAAACCTCACAGCCACTGACCAATGCCTCAGCTTGGGGCGGGGTATCCTCAGACATATGCCGATCCTATAACCTAATCTCAAAGTATCTTTACTGAAAATGCTCCGGCATGCCTGTTTGTCTGGACACCCTCTCCTGCTCCAGCAGACACTGCAGAACTGGCACAGACACATGACTATCATCCCACAAGAAAAAAAGTCAAGTGGTTTTTGCAAAGTTTTGGATAGTAATGGCTTCTGACAGATTTGGTAATTCTTGAGTCATTACTCTTAGTTGTATCTTTACTTTAGAATTAATTATACATTGTGGATTACTCTCATTAATTATGAACCTGTACATAGTAATTCTTAGGGCCCTGTCTGTCACCAGCGCAATTAACTTTGTACAGCGACGCATGTCTCATTCCTATTCTGCACCGACGCACAGGGGCTTCTCCCTCACAGACGCACGTCGGTACATTAGGGAATGAACTTGCCTATTACCGGGGCGAACGTTTCCGGCGCAAACGTTCCCTGGTGATATTTTACAGTTCCAGAAAACAATTCCTCCACTGACCAGGAAAAACCTCTAAAGTCAGAGTGTGATATTCAGATGATATTTTAAGGGCGCATGCTTGGCCATAATGTAGCGTGCACAACACACACACACTTCTCTCATCTACACAGACGCAGCAGTTCACATTTTTGCAAACTATACATAATTACAATGAAAAATATTACCACACGAGGGAAATCATTGTGGTGTCCATGAAGATGAAAAATAGGCATAATCTATCTTACACATTTACCTAAATTATTCTATGCCTGTTTAACCAAAGCTAATTTGGGTGTGTTTCTCCATCCATATATAATATATATTATAATAGCAATCCGCCGTTATAATAGCAATCCGCCGTGGAACAAGCGTGGCTGCTGTTAAAGGGAATGTGAGATGACGCTCTGATTGGTTTATTGCACGTTACGCCCAAACCACAGCTATGAGTAATAGGGACTTCACACCAACACACTTTAGATTTGCGATCCGCACACAGAGTTACTTGCGTTTCGCGTTTGATACTTGCGATTCAGATCGTTAACATAGGGCCCATAGTAATCCTCTGGGAGGTATGAAAATTTTTTAGTTTCTTTTAACTGAGCGCTATTACTTACCAATTCTTTAATCAGAGTTTCTTGTTAGTTAATATCAGTTACTAGAATGTTAATATGGTGTTACTCATTTGTTCCTGTGTAGTTTTTCATTAATGACAGAGCAGTATTAATAAAAAACCCTCACATAATGTTGAGCGGCATGTCGTCTCTCCACCGCTGTTTGATTTTCAGTCAAATGATTCGAATATGTGTCATGGATCCCCACGATGGCTCTGACGAACTCCAGACAAGCACAGAACACTCCAATAGTGGAGATGATGCTCAACGCCAGGCTGGCTGTGATCTGAAAACATCACCATAAACAAGATAAAATACATTTAAGAATATTAAAGGTGCTATATGTAACTTTTCTACTAAAATGAATCCTTTTTTTTATTGCCTGTGTGTGAAGGGGTTGTAATCACACATTACAATGATCCACTTGTCAGGTTTTGCTATCACCTGAAGGCCAGTATTCCTATTTCTATGTGAAGCTCCGGGTCGGATTTACCGCGAAATCCATCGGATGTGTCGTGCATGCGCTCCCGAGCCTCTATCCTTTATATACAGTCTATTGTAGATGGTCAGGGAGTTACGTCCGGTCAAAGGCGCACGTGTTTCGGCTTATATCTCGGTCAATCTTTGATCAATATTCCCAAGACTCAAATCGTTCGTAGTGCTGGACGGGGCCTTTCGAACGAGCCCACCCCTAAGGGCCAACTCGCCCGGGTCCCCGAGTTATAGCCGTTCGAGATCGGGGGTCCCAGCGAACGGCGATCCGGTAGGGGCTCGTCCCCGGGGCCCGCCACTCTAGCGTTCGGGCAAGGGTCCCCCTCCTCCTCCTCCCCCTGGGACCTCCTCCTCCTCCCCCTGGGACCTCCTCCTCCCCCTGGGACCTCCTCCTCCTCCCCCTGGGACCTCCTCCTCCTCCCCCTGGGACCTCCTTCTCCCCCTGGGACCTCCTCCTCCCCCTGGGACCTCCTCCTCCCCCTGGGACCTCCTCCTCCTTCCCCTGGGACCTCCTCCTCCCCCCCCTGGGACCTCCTCCTCCCCCTGGGACCTCCTCCTCCTCCCCCTGGGACCTCCTCCTCCCCCTGGGACCTCCTCCCCCTGGGACCTCCTCCTCCTCCTCCTCCTCCTCCCCGGGACCTCCTCCTCCTCCCCCTGGGACCTCCTCCTCCTCCCCCTGGGACCTCCTCCTCCTCCCCCTGGGACCTCCTCCTCCTCCCCCTGGGACCTCGACATCCTCCCCCTGGGACCTCCTCCTCCCCCTGGGACCTCCTCCTCCTCCCCCTGGGACCTCCTCCTCCTCCCCCTGGGACCTCGACATCCTCCCCCTGGGACCTCCTCCTCCCCCTGGGACCTCCTCCTCCTCCCCCTGGGACCTCGACATCCTCCCCCTGGGACCTCCTCCTCCCCCTGGGACCTCCCCTGGGACCTCCTCCTCCCCCTGGGACCTCCTCCTCCTCCCCCTGGGACCTCCTCCTCTCCCTGGGACCTCCTCCTCCCCCTGGGACCTCGACATCCTCCCCCTGGGACCTCCTCCTCCTCCCCCTGGGACCTCCTCCTCCCCCTGGGACCTCCTCCTCTCCCTGGGACCTCCTCCTCCCCCTGGGACCTCCTCCTCCCCCTGGGACCTCCTCCTCCTCCCCCTGGGACCTCCTCCTCTCCCTGGGACCTCCTCCTCCCCCTGGGACCTCCTCCTCCTCCCCCTGGGACCTCCTCCTCCTCCCCCTGGGACCTCCTCCTCCCCCTGGGACCTTCTCCTCCCCCTGGGACCTCCTCCTCCTCCCCCTGGGACCTCCTCCTCCTCCCCCTGGGACCTCCTCCTCTCCCTGGGACCTCCTCCTCCCCCTGGGACCTCCTCCTCCTCCCCCTGGGACCTCCTCCTCCTCCCCCTGGGACCTCCTCCTCCTCCCCCTGGGACCTTCTCCTCCCCCTGGGACCTCCTCCTCCTCCCCCTGGGACCTCCTCCTCCTCCCCCTGGGACCTCCTCCTCCTCCCCCTGGGACCTCCTCCTCTCCCTGGGACCTCCTCCTCCCCCTGGGACCTCCTCCTCCTCCCCCTGGGACCTCCTCCTCCTCCCCCTGGGACCTCCTCCTCCTCCCCCTGGGACCTTCTCCTCCCCCTGGGACCTTGTCGGCTAATATCTCAGCGAAAACACCACCAATTTATATGGTTATTTTCAGCTTGACTAGATTGTTCCAACGAGCTCGGTGCTCTCCGAATCCGTCGAGTATTCGCCGAGATATTTGCGTAATAGACGGTATTGTCTATGAGTTCGAGTACGAGCACTCTTGTAAAAATTGGTTGCAATCTGAAACTTCACCGCTAGAGGCCACTAAAAACTACATATAGCCCCTTTAATATTACACTTTAAATCCATAAAGAAAATTGTGTAGTTTGGACACAAGCATTCTCAGAATTATTCATGAGCACAGTGAAACACAAAGATTAAACAGACACTTACGATCTTTTTGGTGGGGTTGCGTTCACTCAGTATATACAAAAGGCCACAGATAAAGAACTGCAAAAAAAGGTAAGACATTTATTAATCAACAACTGCAAAATACTCATTATAATACACACATATACACACAGTCCATCTGTTAGTTTGAATGAATTACAAAAAATTCATGAAGAGAGAAGAATTCAAAATAGTAACATATAAAATGCAGATAACACTTTTACACGCGCACCATGTGCTGTTATTTCAGGATCTCAGGTTTACACATTGTGTATTTGAATTTGATAAGTTGTTTAGATGTTTGATGTACGATGTATACACTTTTTTATATACATTGTTTAATATTGGTTAACGTTTGTGTTAAATTATATTTTTACTAAAGTGATATGATATGCCATTTCAGTTCAATTGTAAAATGAACTAAAGTGAATCAAAAGGCCATTATACGTGACAACTAAATTTAAAGGACCAAAAAACAAACAAACAAGTGGTTCGATGTAAGTTGTACCTGATGTAGCAGATTTGCATTGGTCAGTTGTATAAGTAATATTACTATTAGAACATTTTACAGGTTTACGAGCGGAATAATCTCATATATAATCTGTAGACTAGTGATTTCCAAATATGAGATCCAATCCAGTGATTGTGTTTTGAAACATAAGGCCAGTTTTGTAGAGGTGTAGTTCAATAGTGTAGTTGGTTGTGGCCTTAGAAGTTTTCTTAGAAGTAATGAAAGATCTTTCAAGGCAAACATGCTGATGTAGTCCCGAGAGAACCTACCAGGATCCCGAGCCAGAAGGGGGTGTACAGGTCTGCGGAGGTCATCGCATCTGACTGCACATTCATGGCGATTCCAAACATGATCATGCATATGGCCATCATCACCAGCACAATCTTACACGGACATATGGAAACACACACACGTGAAACGTCTCTCAGAAGACAGCTCCTCAGTAACACTGCTCCTCGTCATCAGTAATGGGGGAACAGCAGTGGACACATGCGTTTCCATGCAGATGTTGTCACAAGGTCATGCTACCTTGTTCCATTTTTGCTATTTCATGTGTTGTTTTGCATTTTATAAATATTAGGAATGTATGTTACTTTTGCACATTTGTGAAATGCAATCAAATAGCTGTTAGTAATGTAGAAATGAAGATATTCTTATAAGTGCCAATAATCATGTTTCCATTGTGAAGACTCACACATCCTGCTGCTATTATAATATAACTGTTCAATTAATGTTTGATTACACTTTATATTAGGTTTCTTTAAGTATGTACTTACATTAAAAAATATTAGTGAGTAATAATTGGTAACACTTTATTTTGATGGTCCCCTTTGAACATTCTGTTGATTATAAGTAACTTTACAGCTTCATGTGAACAAACTCTCAGAGTATTAGTAGACGGTCTGCTTAAAGAAGTACTTCAGAATAAAAATGTCCTGATAATTTACTCTCCCCACGCCATCCAAGATGATCATGTCTTTCTTTCTTCAGTCGAAAACAAATTAAGGTTTTTGAGGAAAACAATCCAGGATTTTTCTCCATAGTGACTTCAATGGGGTCCAACGTGACCTTTTAACTTGATTACGTAATGTGTGTAATGTGTGTCGCATCACTAGACGAGCATTTGCGGTTAAAGGTATATAATTTTTTTTTTTATATATATAAATGTCGCTGGTTTGTCTAGATGAGACTCTTATTCCTCGGCTGGATCGTGTCGAGACTCTGAAGCTGCACTGAAACTCACATCTGGACCTTCGACCCATTGGACCCCATTGACGTCACTATATGGAGAACATCCTGGAGTGTTTTCCTCAGAAACCTTAATTTGTTTTCGACTGAAGAAAGAAAGACATGATCATTTAGGATGACGTAGGGAGAGTAAATTATCAGGAAATTTGAATTTTGAAGTGAACTACTCATTTCATATCTGCTAACTCTTTATTGTGACGTTCCTCCTACACACATTCTACGGACTATGAGTAACTTTTCTAACTACATGTCAACTTATTCTAACCCTAAACCTACCAGTCTACTAACACTCTAATGAGAACTAGTAGACATGTAGGTGCAACTTTAATTATAGTCAACAGAATGTGTTAAAGGGACCATCAAAATAAAGTGAAACTATGAAATTTAGTGAGTTTTTGCTTAACACGAGGAAAACTGCCCGTGTAGAAAGAAAAATAATCTTGATTCCCCTTTGAGTTAGGCTTATTTATTTAAATGACTCCTGATTGATCTGTGCTTGATTAGTTTTCGTCATTTGAAAGGATGGTGTTGTGTGTCTCACTCCGATACACTTGGGTTGTCCTTTGAGGAAGCGGTGCACAGGTTTACTGCCGCCCGTCACAACGCTGATCGGCTCCGACGCTCCTGTGGCTGCTGGACCCTCCACCATCACTGCAGAACAGTTATAACCACAGCTTTACTCAAGGCCTTTCCTCAACTGGACCCTCCACCGTCACTGCAGCACAGTTATAACCACAGCTTTACTCAAGGCCTTTCCTCATCTGGACCCTCCACCATCACTGCAGAACAGTTATAACCACAGCTTTACTCAAGGCCTTTCCTCAACTGGACCCTCCACCGTCACTGCAGCACAGTTATAACCACAGCTTTACTCAAGGCCTTTCCTCATCTGGACCCTCCACCATCACTGCAGAACAGTTATAACCACAGCTTTACTCAAAGCCTTTCCTCAACTGGACCCTCCACCATCACTGCAGAACAGTTATAACCACAGCTTTACTCAAGCCCTTTCCTCAACTGGACCCTCCGCCATCACTGCAGAACAGTTATAACCACAGCTTTACTCAAGGCCTTTCCTCAACTGGACCCTCCACCATCACTGCAGAACAGTTATAACCACAGCTTTACTCAAGCCCTTTCCTCAACTGGACCCTCCACCATCACTGCAGAACAGTTATAACCACAGCTTTACTCAAGGCCTTTCCTCATCTGGACCCTCCACCATCACTGCAGAACAGTTATAACCACAGCTTTACTCAAAGCCTTTCCTCAACTGGACCCTCCACCATCACTGCAGCACAGTTATAACCACAGCTTTACTCAAGGCCTTTCCTCAACTGGACCCTCCACCATCACTGCAGCACAGTTATAACCACAGCTTTACTCAAGGCCTTTCCTCAACTGGACCCTCCACCATCACTGCAGCACAGTTATAACCACAGCTTTACTCAAGGCCTTTCCTCAACTGGACCCTCCACCATCACTGCAGAACAGTTATAACCACAGCTTTACTCAAGGCCTTTCCTCATCTGGACCCTCCACCATCACTGCAGAACAGTTATAACCACAGCTTTACTCAAGGCCTTTCCTCAACTGGACCCTCCACCATCACTGTAGAACAGTTATAACCACAGCTTTACTCAAGGCCTTTCCTCAACTGGACCCTCCACCATCACTGCAGCACAGTTATAACCACAGCTTTACTCAAGGCCTTTCCTCAACTGGACCCTCCACCATCACTGTAGAACAGTTATAACCACAGCTTTACTCAAGGCCTTTCCTCAACTGGACCCTCCACCATCACTGCAGCACAGTTATAACCACAGCTTTACTCAAGGCCTTTCCTCAACTGGACCCTCCACCATCACTGTAGAACAGTTATAACCACAGCTTTACTCAAGGCCTTTCCTCAACTGGACCCTCCACCGTCACTGCAGCACAGTTATAACCACAGCTTTACTCAAGGCCTTTCCTCAACTGGACCCTCCACCATCACTGTAGAACAGTTATAATCACAGCTTTACTCAAGGCCTTTCCTCAACTGGACCCTCCACCATCACTGTAGAACAGTTATAATCACAGCTTTACTCAAGGCCTTTCCTCAACTGGACCCTCCACCATCACTGCAGCACAGTTATAACCACAGCTTTACTCAAGGCCTTTCCTCAACTGGACCCTCCACCATCACTGTAGAACAGTTATAACCACAGCTTTACTCAAGGCCTTTCCTCATCTGGACCCTCCACCATCACTGCAGCACAGTTATAATCACAGCTTTACTCAAAGTCTTTCATCAACTGGACCCTCCACCATCACTGCAGCACAGTTATAACCACAGCTTTACTCAAGGCCTTTCCTCAACTGGACCCTCCACCATCACTGCAGAACAGTTATAATCACAGCTTTACTCAAGGCCTTTCCTCAACTGGACCCTCCACCATCACTGCAGAACAGTTATAATCACAGCTTTACTCAAAGTCTTTCATCAACTGGACCCTCCACCATCACTGCAGAACAGTTATAATCACAGCTTTACTCAAGGCCTTTCCTCAACTGGACCCTCCACCATCACTGCAGAACAGTTATAATCACAGCTTTACTCAAAGTCTTTCCTCAACTGGACCCTCCACCATCACTGCAGAACAGTTATAATCACAGCTTTACTCAAAGTCTTTCATCAACTGGACCCTCCACCATCACTGCAGAACAGTTATAATCACAGCTTTACTCAAAGTCTTTCATCAACTGGACCCTCTACCATCACTGTAGAACAGTTACACTCACCGGCCACTTTATTAGGTACACCTGTCCAACTGCTCGTTAACACTTAATTTCTAAGCAGCCAATCACATGGCGGCAACTCAGTGCATTTAGGCATGTAGACATGGTCAAGACAATCTCCTGCAGTTCAAACCGAGCATCAGTATGGGGAAGAAAGGTGATTTGAGTGACTTTGAACGTGGCATGATTGTTGGTGCCAGAAGGGCTGGTCTGAGTATTTCAGAAACTGCTAATCTACTGGGATTTTCACGCACAACCATCTCTAGGGTTTACAGAGAATGGTCCGAAAAAGAAAAAACATCCAGTGAGCGGCAGTTCTGTGGGCGGAAATGCCTTGTTGATGCCAGAGATCAGAGGAGAATGGCCAGACTGGATCGAGCTGATAGAAGGGCAACAGTGACTCAAATAACCACCCGTTACAACCAAGGTGGGCAGAAGAGCATCTCTGAACGCACAGTACGTCGAACTTTGAGGCAGATGGGCTACAGCAGCAGAAGACCACACCGGGTGCCACTCCTTTCAGCTAAGAACAGGAAACTGAGGCTACAATTTGCACAAGCTCATCGAAATTGGACAATAGAAGATTGGAAAAACGTTGCCTGGTCTGATGAGTCTCGATTTCTGCTGCGACATTCGGATGGTAGGGTCAGAATTTGGCGTCTACAACATGAAAGCATGGATCCATCCTGCCTTGTATCAACGGTTCAGGCTGGTGGTGGTGGTGTCATGGTGTGGGGAATATTTTCTTGGCACTCTTTGGGCCCCTTGGTACCAATTGAGCATCGTTGCAACGCCACAGCCTACCTGAGTATTGTTGCTGACCATGTCCATCCCTTTATGACCACAATGTACCCAACTTCTGATGGCTACTTTCAGCAGGATAATGCGCCATGTCATAAAGCTGGAATCATCTCAGACTGGTTTCTTGAACATGACAATGAGTTCGCTGTACTCAAATGGCCTCCACAGTCACCAGATCTCAATCCAATAGAGCATCTTTGGGATGTGGTGGAACGGGAGATTCGCATCATGGATGTGCAGCCGACAAATCTGCGGCAACTGTGTGATGCCATCATGTCAATATGGACCAAATTCCCTGAGGAATGCTTCCAGCACCTTGTTGAATCTATGCCACGAAGAATTGAGGCAGTTCTGAAGGCAAAAGGGGGTCCAACCCGTTACTAGCATGGGGTACCTAATAAAGTGGCCGGTGAGTGTATAACCACAGCTTTACTCAAGGCCTTTCCTCATCTGGACCCTCCACCATCACTGCAGCACAGTTATAATCACAGCTTTACTCAAAGTCTTTCATCAACTGGACCCTCCACCATCACTGCAGCACAGTTATAACCACAGCTTTACTCAAGGCCTTTCCTCAACTGGACCCTCCACCATCACTGCAGAACAGTTATAATCACAGCTTTACTCAAGGCCTTTCCTCAACTGGACCCTCCACCATCACTGCAGAACAGTTATAATCACAGCTTTACTCAAAGTCTTTCATCAACTGGACCCTCCACCATCACTGCAGAACAGTTATAATCACAGCTTTACTCAAGGTCTTTCCTCAACTGGACCCTCCACCATCACTGCAGCACAGTTATAATCACAGCTTTACTCAAGGCCTTTCCTCAACTGGACCCTCCACCGTCACTGCAGCACAGTTATAACCACAGCTTTACTCAAGGCCTTTCCTCAACTGGACCCTCCACCATCACTGCAGCACAGTTATAACCACAGATTTACTCAAGGCCTTTCCTCAACTGGACCCTCCACCGTCACTGCAGCACAGTTATAACCACAGCTTTACTCAAGGCCTTTCCTCAACTGGACCCTCCACCGTCACTGCAGAACAGTTATAACGACAGCTTTACTCAAGGCCTTTCCTCAACTGGACCCTCCACCGTCACTGCAGAACAGTTATAACCACAGCTTTACTCAAGGCCTTTCCTCAACTGGACCCTCCACCATCACTGCAGAACAGTTATAACCACAGCTTTACTCAAGGCCTTTCCTCAACTGGACCCTCCACCGTTACTGCAGAACAGTTATAACCACAGCTTTACTCAAGGCCTTTCCTCAACTGGACCCTCCACCATCACTGCAGAACAGTTATAACCACAGCTTTACTCAAGGCCTTTCCTCAACTGGACCATCCACCGTCACTGCAGAGCAGTTATAACCACAGCTTTACTCAAGGCATTTCCTCAACTGGACCCTCCACCGTCACTGCAGAACAGTTATAACCACAGCTTTACTCAAGGCCTTTCCTCAACTGGACCCTCCACCATCACTGCGGAACAGTTATAACCACAGCTTTACTCAAGGCATTTCCTCAACTGGACCCTCCACCATCACTGCGGAACAGTTATAACCACAGCTTTACTCAAGGCATTTCCTCAACTGGACCCTCCACCATCACTGCAGAACAGTTATAACCACAGCTTTACTCAAGGCATTTCCTCAACTGGACCCTCCACCGTCACTGCAGAACAGTTATAACCACAGCTTTACTCAAGGCCTTTCCTCAACTGGACCCTCCACCATCACTGCAGAACAGTTATAACCACAGCTTTACTCAAGGCCTTTCCTCAACTGGACCCTCCACCATCACTGCAGCACAGTTATAACCACAGCTTTACTCAAGGCCTTTCCTCAACTGGACCCTCCACCATCACTGCAGCACAGTTATAACCACAGCTTTACTCAAGGCCTTTCCTCAACTGGACCCTCCACCATCACTGCAGAACAGTTATAACCACAGCTTTACTCAAGGCCTTTCCTCAACTGGACCCTCCACCATCACTGCAGCACAGTTATAACCACAGCTTTACTCAAGGCCTTTCCTCAACTGGACCCTCCACCATCACTGCAGCACAGTTATAACCACAGCTTTACTCAAGGCCTTTCCTCAACTGGACCCTCCACCATCACTGCAGAACAGTTATAACCACAGCTTTACTCAAGGCCTTTCCTCAACTGGACCCTCCACCATCACTGCAGAACAGTTATAACCACAGCTTTACTCAAGGCCTTTCCTCAACTGGACCCTCCACCATCACTGCAGCACAGTTATAATCACAGCTTTACTCAAGGCCTTTCCTCAACTGGACCCTCCACCATCACTGTAGAACAGTTATAACCACAGCTTTACTCAAGGCCTTTCCTCAACTGGACCCTCCACCATCACTGCAGAACAGTTATAATCACAGCTTTCCTCAAGGCCTTTCCTCAACTGGACCCTCCACCGTCACTGCAGTACAGTTATAACCACAGCTTTACTCAAGGCCTTTCCTCAACTGGACCCTCCACCGTCACTGCAGAACAGTTATAACCACAGCTTTACTCAAGGCCTTTCCTCAACTGGACCCTCCACCATCACTGCAGAACAGTTATAACCACAGCTTTACTCAAGGCCTTTCCTCAACTGGACCCTCCACCATCACTGCAGCACAGTTATAACCACAGCTTTACTCAAGGCCTTTCCTCAACTGGACCCTCCACCATCACTGCAGCACAGTTATAACCACAGCTTTACTCAAGGCCTTTCCTCAACTGGACCCTCCACCGTCACTGCAGCACAGTTATAACCACAGCTTTACTCAAGGCCTTTCCTCAACTGGACCCTCCACCGTCACTGCAGAACAGTTATAACCACAGCTTTACTCAAGGCCTTTCCTCAACTGGACCCTCCACCGTCACTGCAGAACAGTTATAACCACAGCTTTACTCAAGGCCTTTCCTCAACTGGACCCTCCACCGTCACTGCAGAACAGTTATAACCACAGCTTTACTCAAGGCCTTTCCTCAACTGGACCCTCCACCTTCACTGCAGAACAGTTATAACCACAGCTTTACTCAAGGCCTTTCCTCAACTGGACCCTCCACCATCACTGCAGAACAGTTATAACCACAGCTTTACTCAAGGCCTTTCCTCAACTGGACCCTCCACCATCACTGCAGAACAGTTATAACCACAGCTTTACTCAAGGCCTTTCCTCAACTGGACCCTCCACCATCACTGCAGCACAGTTATAATCACAGCTTTACTCAAGGCCTTTCCTCAATTGGACCCTCCACCATCACTGCAGCACAGTTATAACCACAGCTTTACTCAAGGCCTTTCCTCAACTGGACCCTCCACCATCACTGTAGAACAGTTATAACCACAGCTTTACTCAAGGCCTTTCCTCAACTGGACCCTCCACCGTCACTGCAGAACAGTTATAACCACAGCTTTACTCAAGGCCTTTCCTCAACTGGACCCTCCACCGTTACTGCAGAACAGTTATAACCACAGCTTTACTCAAGGCCTTTCCTCAACTGGACCCTCCACCATCACTGCAGAACAGTTATAATCACAGCTTTACTCAAGGCCTTTCCTCAACTGGACCCTCCACCATCACTGCAGAACAGTTATAATCACAGCTTTACTCAAAGTCTTTCATCAACTGGACCCTCCACCATCACTGCAGAACAGTTATAATCACAGCTTTACTCAAGGTCTTTCCTCAACTGGACCCTCCACCATCACTGCAGCACAGTTATAATCACAGCTTTACTCAAGGCCTTTCCTCAACTGGACCCTCCACCGTCACTGCAGCACAGTTATAACCACAGCTTTACTCAAGGCCTTTCCTCAACTGGACCCTCCACCATCACTGCAGCACAGTTATAACCACAGATTTACTCAAGGCCTTTCCTCAACTGGACCCTCCACCGTCACTGCAGCACAGTTATAACCACAGCTTTACTCAAGGCCTTTCCTCAACTGGACCCTCCACCGTCACTGCAGAACAGTTATAACGACAGCTTTACTCAAGGCCTTTCCTCAACTGGACCCTCCACCGTCACTGCAGAACAGTTATAACCACAGCTTTACTCAAGGCCTTTCCTCAACTGGACCCTCCACCATCACTGCAGAACAGTTATAACCACAGCTTTACTCAAGGCCTTTCCTCAACTGGACCCTCCACCGTTACTGCAGAACAGTTATAACCACAGCTTTACTCAAGGCCTTTCCTCAACTGGACCCTCCACCATCACTGCAGAACAGTTATAACCACAGCTTTACTCAAGGCCTTTCCTCAACTGGACCATCCACCGTCACTGCAGAGCAGTTATAACCACAGCTTTACTCAAGGCATTTCCTCAACTGGACCCTCCACCGTCACTGCAGAACAGTTATAACCACAGCTTTACTCAAGGCCTTTCCTCAACTGGACCCTCCACCATCACTGCGGAACAGTTATAACCACAGCTTTACTCAAGGCATTTCCTCAACTGGACCCTCCACCATCACTGCGGAACAGTTATAACCACAGCTTTACTCAAGGCATTTCCTCAACTGGACCCTCCACCATCACTGCAGAACAGTTATAACCACAGCTTTACTCAAGGCATTTCCTCAACTGGACCCTCCACCGTCACTGCAGAACAGTTATAACCACAGCTTTACTCAAGGCCTTTCCTCAACTGGACCCTCCACCATCACTGCAGAACAGTTATAACCACAGCTTTACTCAAGGCCTTTCCTCAACTGGACCCTCCACCATCACTGCAGCACAGTTATAACCACAGCTTTACTCAAGGCCTTTCCTCAACTGGACCCTCCACCATCACTGCAGCACAGTTATAACCACAGCTTTACTCAAGGCCTTTCCTCAACTGGACCCTCCACCATCACTGCAGAACAGTTATAACCACAGCTTTACTCAAGGCCTTTCCTCAACTGGACCCTCCACCATCACTGCAGCACAGTTATAACCACAGCTTTACTCAAGGCCTTTCCTCAACTGGACCCTCCACCATCACTGCAGCACAGTTATAACCACAGCTTTACTCAAGGCCTTTCCTCAACTGGACCCTCCACCATCACTGCAGAACAGTTATAACCACAGCTTTACTCAAGGCCTTTCCTCAACTGGACCCTCCACCATCACTGCAGAACAGTTATAACCACAGCTTTACTCAAGGCCTTTCCTCAACTGGACCCTCCACCATCACTGCAGCACAGTTATAATCACAGCTTTACTCAAGGCCTTTCCTCAACTGGACCCTCCACCATCACTGTAGAACAGTTATAACCACAGCTTTACTCAAGGCCTTTCCTCAACTGGACCCTCCACCATCACTGCAGAACAGTTATAATCACAGCTTTCCTCAAGGCCTTTCCTCAACTGGACCCTCCACCGTCACTGCAGTACAGTTATAACCACAGCTTTACTCAAGGCCTTTCCTCAACTGGACCCTCCACCGTCACTGCAGAACAGTTATAACCACAGCTTTACTCAAGGCCTTTCCTCAACTGGACCCTCCACCATCACTGCAGCACAGTTATAACCACAGCTTTACTCAAGGCCTTTCCTCAACTGGACCCTCCACCATCACTGCAGCACAGTTATAACCACAGCTTTACTCAAGGCCTTTCCTCAACTGGACCCTCCACCATCACTGCAGCACAGTTATAACCACAGCTTTACTCAAGGCCTTTCCTCAACTGGACCCTCCACCGTCACTGCAGCACAGTTATAACCACAGCTTTACTCAAGGCCTTTCCTCAACTGGACCCTCCACCGTCACTGCAGAACAGTTATAACCACAGCTTTACTCAAGGCCTTTCCTCAACTGGACCCTCCACCGTCACTGCAGAACAGTTATAACCACAGCTTTACTCAAGGCCTTTCCTCAACTGGACCCTCCACCATCACTGCAGAACAGTTATAACCACAGCTTTACTCAAGGCCTTTCCTCAACTGGACCCTCCACCATCACTGCAGAACAGTTATAACCACAGCTTTACTCAAGGCCTTTCCTCAACTGGACCCTCCACCATCACTGCAGCACAGTTATAATCACAGCTTTACTCAAGGCCTTTCCTCAACTGGACCCTCCACCATCACTGCAGCACAGTTATAACCACAGCTTTACTCAAGGCCTTTCCTCAACTGGACCCTCCACCATCACTGTAGAACAGTTATAACCACAGCTTTACTCAAGGCCTTTCCTCAACTGGACCCTCCACCGTCACTGCAGAACAGTTATAACCACAGCTTTACTCAAGGCCTTTCCTCAACTGGACCCTCCACCGTCACTGCAGCACAGTTATAATCACAGCTTTACTCAAGGCCTTTCCTCAACTGGACCCTCCACCGTCACTGCAGCACAGTTATAATCACAGCTTTACTCAAGGCCTTTCCTCAACTGGACCCTCCACCGTCACTGCAGCACAGTTATAATCACAGCTTTACTCAAGGCCTTTCCTCAACTGGACCCTCCACCGTCACTGCAGAACAGTTATAACCACAGCTTTACTCAAGGCCTTTCCTCAACTGGACCCTCCACCATCACTGCAGAACAGTTATAACCACAGCTTTACTCAAGGCCTTTCCTCAACTGGACCCTCCACCATCACTGCAGCACAGTTATAACCACAGCTTTACTCAAGGCCTTTCCTCAACTGGACCCTCCACCGTCACTGCAGTACAGTTATAACCACAGCTTTACTCAAGGCCTTTCCTCAAGCTCTTATAGGGGAAAAAATTAGGCATTATCTGAAGAGTTCTCATACAAATTATTGGAGTATATTGGTAATGATAACATGCCATTATCCTGAAGAAGCAGTCGAGCAACAGAAGAGAACATCAGTCTGTGAGTGTTTACTTTTCTCATTATATTTTAGCGTGGATATTTGTTGCTAGGAAACTTTGTTTGTTTTACCCTGTTTACCGTGGTAAAGCGCGTTTGTTGTCGTGACTTTTGAGTTTCGCTTAACTAAGTAGCAGGGCGTGGCCAAAGCCAGTTAAAGTACTTATTGCAGATATTTACTAGCACTTGTCAGAAGAAGCAGTCGAGCAACAGAAGAGAACATCAGTCTGTGAGTGTTTACTTTTCTCATTATATTTTAGCGTGGATATTTGTTGCTAGGAAACTTTGTTTGTTTTACCCTGTTTACCGTGGTAAAGCGCGTTTGTTGTCGTGACTTTTGAGTTTCGCTTAACTAAGTAGCAGGGCGTGGCCAAAGCCAGTTAAAGTACTTATTGCAGATATTTACTAGCACTTGTCAGAAGAAGCAGTCGAGCAACAGAAGAGAACATCAGTCTGTGAGTGTTTACTTTTCTCATTATATTTTAGCGTGGATATTTGTTGCTAGGAAACTTTGTTTGTTTTACCCTGTTTACCGTGGTAAAGCGCGTTTGTTGTCGTGACTTTTGAGTTTCGCTTAACTAAGTAGCAGGGCGTGGCCAAAGCCAGTTAAAGTACTTATTGCAGATATTTACTAGCACTTGTCAGAAGAAGCAGTCGAGCAACAGAAGAGAACATCAGTCTGTGAGTGTTTACTTTTCTCATTATATTTTAGCGTGGATATTTGTTGCTAGGAAACTTTGTTTGTTTTACCCTGTTTACCGTGGTAAAGCGCGTTTGTTGTCGTGACTTTTGAGTTTCGCTTAACTAAGTAGCAGGGCGTGGCCAAAGCCAGTTAAAGTACTTATTGCAGATATTTACTAGCACTTGTCAGAAGAAGCAGTCGAGCAACAGAAGAGAACATCAGTCTGTGAGTGTTTACTTTTCTCATTATATTTTAGCGTGGATATTTGTTGCTAGGAAACTTTGTTTGTTTTACCCTGTTTACCGTGGTAAAGCGCGTTTGTTGTCGTGACTTTTGAGTTTCGCTTAACTAAGTAGCAGGGCGTGGCCAAAGCCAGTTAAAGTACTTATTGCAGATATTTACTAGCACTTGTCAGAAGAAGCAGTCGAGCAACAGAAGAGAACATCAGTCTGTGAGTGTTTACTTTTCTCATTATATTTTAGCGTGGATATTTGTTGCTAGGAAACTTTGTTTGTTTTACCCTGTTTACCGTGGTAAAGCGCGTTTGTTGTCGTGACTTTTGAGTTTCGCTTAACTAAGTAGCAGGGCGTGGCCAAAGCCAGTTAAAGTACTTATTGCAGATATTTACTAGCACTTGTCAGAAGAAGCAGTCGAGCAACAGAAGAGAACATCAGTCTGTGAGTGTTTACTTTTCTCATTATATTTTAGCGTGGATATTTGTTGCTAGGAAACTTTGTTTGTTTTACCCTGTTTACCGTGGTAAAGCGCGTTTGTTGTCGTGACTTTTGAGTTTCGCTTAACTAAGTAGCAGGGCGTGGCCAAAGCCAGTTAAAGTACTTATTGCAGATATTTACTAGCACTTGTCAGAAGAAGCAGTCGAGCAACAGAAGAGAACATCAGTCTGTGAGTGTTTACTTTTCTCATTATATTTTAGCGTGGATATTTGTTGCTAGGAAACTTTGTTTGTTTTACCCTGTTTACCGTGGTAAAGCGCGTTTGTTGTCGTGACTTTTGAGTTTCGCTTAACTAAGTAGCAGGGCGTGGCCAAAGCCAGTTAAAGTACTTATTGCAGATATTTACTAGCACTTGTCAGAAGAAGCAGTCGAGCAACAGAAGAGAACATCAGTCTGTGAGTGTTTACTTTTCTCATTATATTTTAGCGTGGATATTTGTTGCTAGGAAACTTTGTTTGTTTTACCCTGTTTACCGTGGTAAAGCGCGTTTGTTGTCGTGACTTTTGAGTTTCGCTTAACTAAGTAGCAGGGCGTGGCCAAAGCCAGTTAAAGTACTTATTGCAGATATTTACTAGCACTTGTCAGAAGAAGCAGTCGAGCAACAGAAGAGAACATCAGTCTGTGAGTGTTTACTTTTCTCATTATATTTTAGCGTGGATATTTGTTGCTAGGAAACTTTGTTTGTTTTACCCTGTTTACCGTGGTAAAGCGCGTTTGTTGTCGTGACTTTTGAGTTTCGCTTAACTAAGTAGCAGGGCGTGGCCAAAGCCAGTTAAAGTACTTATTGCAGATATTTACTAGCACTTGTCAGAAGAAGCAGTCGAGCAACAGAAGAGAACATCAGTCTGTGAGTGTTTACTTTTCTCATTATATTTTAGCGTGGATATTTGTTGCTAGGAAACTTTGTTTGTTTTACCCTGTTTACCGTGGTAAAGCGCGTTTGTTGTCGTGACTTTTGAGTTTCGCTTAACTAAGTAGCAGGGCGTGGCCAAAGCCAGTTAAAGTACTTATTGCAGATATTTACTAGCACTTGTCAGAAGAAGCAGTCGAGCAACAGAAGAGAACATCAGTCTGTGAGTGTTTACTTTTCTCATTATATTTTAGCGTGGATATTTGTTGCTAGGAAACTTTGTTTGTTTTACCCTGTTTACCGTGGTAAAGCGCGTTTGTTGTCGTGACTTTTGAGTTTCGCTTAACTAAGTAGCAGGGCGTGGCCAAAGCCAGTTAAAGTACTTATTGCAGATATTTACTAGCACTTGTCAGAAGAAGCAGTCGAGCAACAGAAGAGAACATCAGTCTGTGAGTGTTTACTTTTCTCATTATATTTTAGCGTGGATATTTGTTGCTAGGAAACTTTGTTTGTTTTACCCTGTTTACCGTGGTAAAGCGCGTTTGTTGTCGTGACTTTTGAGTTTCGCTTAACTAAGTAGCAGGGCGTGGCCAAAGCCAGTTAAAGTACTTATTGCAGATATTTACTAGCACTTGTCAGAAGAAGCAGTCGAGCAACAGAAGAGAACATCAGTCTGTGAGTGTTTACTTTTCTCATTATATTTTAGCGTGGATATTTGTTGCTAGGAAACTTTGTTTGTTTTACCCTGTTTACCGTGGTAAAGCGCGTTTGTTGTCGTGACTTTTGAGTTTCGCTTAACTAAGTAGCAGGGCGTGGCCAAAGCCAGTTAAAGTACTTATTGCAGATATTTACTAGCACTTGTCAGAAGAAGCAGTCGAGCAACAGAAGAGAACATCAGTCTGTGAGTGTTTACTTTTCTCATTATATTTTAGCGTGGATATTTGTTGCTAGGAAACTTTGTTTGTTTTACCCTGTTTACCGTGGTAAAGCGCGTTTGTTGTCGTGACTTTTGAGTTTCGCTTAACTAAGTAGCAGGGCGTGGCCAAAGCCAGTTAAAGTACTTATTGCAGATATTTACTAGCACTTGTCAGAAGAAGCAGTCGAGCAACAGAAGAGAACATCAGTCTGTGAGTGTTTACTTTTCTCATTATATTTTAGCGTGGATATTTGTTGCTAGGAAACTTTGTTTGTTTTACCCTGTTTACCGTGGTAAAGCGCGTTTGTTGTCGTGACTTTTGAGTTTCGCTTAACTAAGTAGCAGGGCGTGGCCAAAGCCAGTTAAAGTACTTATTGCAGATATTTACTAGCACTTGTCAGAAGAAGCAGTCGAGCAACAGAAGAGAACATCAGTCTGTGAGTGTTTACTTTTCTCATTATATTTTAGCGTGGATATTTGTTGCTAGGAAACTTTGTTTGTTTTACCCTGTTTACCGTGGTAAAGCGCGTTTGTTGTCGTGACTTTTGAGTTTCGCTTAACTAAGTAGCAGGGCGTGGCCAAAGCCAGTTAAAGTACTTATTGCAGATATTTACTAGCACTTGTCAGAAGAAGCAGTCGAGCAACAGAAGAGAACATCAGTCTGTGAGTGTTTACTTTTCTCATTATATTTTAGCGTGGATATTTGTTGCTAGGAAACTTTGTTTGTTTTACCCTGTTTACCGTGGTAAAGCGCGTTTGTTGTCGTGACTTTTGAGTTTCGCTTAACTAAGTAGCAGGGCGTGGCCAAAGCCAGTTAAAGTACTTATTGCAGATATTTACTAGCACTTGTCAGAAGAAGCAGTCGAGCAACAGAAGAGAACATCAGTCTGTGAGTGTTTACTTTTCTCATTATATTTTAGCGTGGATATTTGTTGCTAGGAAACTTTGTTTGTTTTACCCTGTTTACCGTGGTAAAGCGCGTTTGTTGTCGTGACTTTTGAGTTTCGCTTAACTAAGTAGCAGGGCGTGGCCAAAGCCAGTTAAAGTACTTATTGCAGATATTTACTAGCACTTGTCAGAAGAAGCAGTCGAGCAACAGAAGAGAACATCAGTCTGTGAGTGTTTACTTTTCTCATTATATTTTAGCGTGGATATTTGTTGCTAGGAAACTTTGTTTGTTTTACCCTGTTTACCGTGGTAAAGCGCGTTTGTTGTCGTGACTTTTGAGTTTCGCTTAACTAAGTAGCAGGGCGTGGCCAAAGCCAGTTAAAGTACTTATTGCAGATATTTACTAGCACTTGTCAGAAGAAGCAGTCGAGCAACAGAAGAGAACATCAGTCTGTGAGTGTTTACTTTTCTCATTATATTTTAGCGTGGATATTTGTTGCTAGGAAACTTTGTTTGTTTTACCCTGTTTACCGTGGTAAAGCGCGTTTGTTGTCGTGACTTTTGAGTTTCGCTTAACTAAGTAGCAGGGCGTGGCCAAAGCCAGTTAAAGTACTTATTGCAGATATTTACTAGCACTTGTCAGAAGAAGCAGTCGAGCAACAGAAGAGAACATCAGTCTGTGAGTGTTTACTTTTCTCATTATATTTTAGCGTGGATATTTGTTGCTAGGAAACTTTGTTTGTTTTACCCTGTTTACCGTGGTAAAGCGCGTTTGTTGTCGTGACTTTTGAGTTTCGCTTAACTAAGTAGCAGGGCGTGGCCAAAGCCAGTTAAAGTACTTATTGCAGATATTTACTAGCACTTGTCAGAAGAAGCAGTCGAGCAACAGAAGAGAACATCAGTCTGTGAGTGTTTACTTTTCTCATTATATTTTAGCGTGGATATTTGTTGCTAGGAAACTTTGTTTGTTTTACCCTGTTTACCGTGGTAAAGCGCGTTTGTTGTCGTGACTTTTGAGTTTCGCTTAACTAAGTAGCAGGGCGTGGCCAAAGCCAGTTAAAGTACTTATTGCAGATATTTACTAGCACTTGTCAGAAGAAGCAGTCGAGCAACAGAAGAGAACATCAGTCTGTGAGTGTTTACTTTTCTCATTATATTTTAGCGTGGATATTTGTTGCTAGGAAACTTTGTTTGTTTTACCCTGTTTACCGTGGTAAAGCGCGTTTGTTGTCGTGACTTTTGAGTTTCGCTTAACTAAGTAGCAGGGCGTGGCCAAAGCCAGTTAAAGTACTTATTGCAGATATTTACTAGCACTTGTCAGAAGAAGCAGTCGAGCAACAGAAGAGAACATCAGTCTGTGAGTGTTTACTTTTCTCATTATATTTTAGCGTGGATATTTGTTGCTAGGAAACTTTGTTTGTTTTACCCTGTTTACCGTGGTAAAGCGCGTTTGTTGTCGTGACTTTTGAGTTTCGCTTAACTAAGTAGCAGGGCGTGGCCAAAGCCAGTTAAAGTACTTATTGCAGATATTTACTAGCACTTGTCAGAAGAAGCAGTCGAGCAACAGAAGAGAACATCAGTCTGTGAGTGTTTACTTTTCTCATTATATTTTAGCGTGGATATTTGTTGCTAGGAAACTTTGTTTGTTTTACCCTGTTTACCGTGGTAAAGCGCGTTTGTTGTCGTGACTTTTGAGTTTCGCTTAACTAAGTAGCAGGGCGTGGCCAAAGCCAGTTAAAGTACTTATTGCAGATATTTACTAGCACTTGTCAGAAGAAGCAGTCGAGCAACAGAAGAGAACATCAGTCTGTGAGTGTTTACTTTTCTCATTATATTTTAGCGTGGATATTTGTTGCTAGGAAACTTTGTTTGTTTTACCCTGTTTACCGTGGTAAAGCGCGTTTGTTGTCGTGACTTTTGAGTTTCGCTTAACTAAGTAGCAGGGCGTGGCCTGCTGTATCCAATAACGAGGTATTAGGCGTGTATAAATTGGTTAGTGTTTCGCGGCAGCGGTCGCGGCAGCCCTTGTGTGAAGCCCTCATCGTGTGAAGACCGAAGAGTGTAAAGACCAGCTACTCTACCTGCGCGACTCCACCGAGCAAGGACACCGACAAGGCACTTGAGTATTATCTTTTTGTTGTTTTTTTTCCTTTCACTTCTACACAACTTCTCTTCTAATCTTTCTGTTTGTAAGCTCTCTTACACTATGTGTTTTCAAATTCCTACTATTACTAACATACGCAAATCTAAAATCACACGTAGGAGGCAGTACAATCCTAACAACCTGCGTACCTTTCCGGCTTCCTCTAGTACTCTATTCTCTTTTCCTATTGGTCTCTGGAATTGCCAGTCTGCTGTAAACAAAGCTGACTTTATTACATCTATTTCTAGTCATTCAGGTCTACGCTTATTGGCCCTGACTGAGACCTGGATCAGACCTGAGGACACTGCCACACCTGCTGCCCTCTCCACTAACTTCGCTTTCTCACACACCCCTCGCCTGACCGGAAGGGGTGGAGGTACTGGTCTACTCATCTCAAATGATTGGAAATTTGATCCTTTACCCCCTCGGTGTGACCACAGCTCATTTGAATCGCATTCAATCACCATCACTAGTCCTATAAAAATCCATTTTGTAGTTATCTATCGTCCCCCAGGTCAGCTTGGCAGTTTCTTGGAGGAGCTTGATGTGCTACTCTCATCCTTCCCTGAGGATGGTACTCCTCTCATAGTTCTTGGAGACTTCAACATCCACATAGAAAAACGTCAGGCTGCTGATTTCCACACTCTGCTCGCCTCATTCGATCTCAAACGAGTATCTACTGCAGCTACTCACAAATCAGGTAACCAATTAGACCTTATTTACACACGCCACTGCTCCACTGACCATACACTGGTCACTCCACTGCACACCTCAGACCACTTCCTCCTCACTCTCAGCCTCAACCTACCTCAGAACACAACACACACTCTTCCGCAGGTCACTTTTCGGCGAAACCTACGCTCTCTCTCACCCTCTCGCCTATCCTCTTTGGTCTCATCCACACTTCCTCCACCTGACAAGTTCTTAACACTTGATACTAACAGTGCAACTGACTCTCTTTTCTCCACTCTAACACACTGCTTGGACAACTTCTGCCCCCTTTCTTCCAGGCCAGCCCGCACCACACCCTCTGCCCCCTGGTTATCCGATGTTCTCCGTGAACATCGTTCTAAACTCAGGGGTGCAGAGAGGAAGTGGCGCAAATCGAAAAATCCTACTGACCTTGGTCTTTATCAATCCCTCCTCTCTTCCTTCTCTGCTAATGTCTCTTCTGCTAAAATGACTTACTATCACAACAAAATTAACAATTCCTCTGACTCTCGCATGCTTTTTAAAACCTTCTCCTCTCTTCTCAACCCTCCTCCTCCTCCTCCTTCATCAACCCTAACAGCTGACGACTTTGCCACATTCTTCATAAATAAAACAACCACCATCAGCGGCCAATTTAACAATCCACAAACTGACACACACATTTTGCCAACAAATACACACATTCTACCCTCATTCTCTCTGCTTTCAGAGGCAGAAGTCTCCAAACTACTCCTTTCCAATCGCCCTACTACCTGTCCGCTTGATCCTATTCCTACTAACATACTCCAAGCCATTTCTTCCTCAGTTACACCCGCACTCACGCACATCATAAACACCTCTCTTCACACTGGTACCTTTCCCACAGCGTTTAAGCAGGCTCGGGTAACCCCACTGCTTAAGAAACCTACTCTTAACCCAGCACATCTGGATAATTATAGACCGGTATCCCTTCTTCCATTCGTCGCGAAGACACTTGAACGAGTTGTTTTCAACCAGATCTCTTCCTTTCTCACACAGAACAACCTCCTGGACAACAATCAGTCTGGTTTCAAAAGTGGACACTCAACTGAGACTGCGCTGCTCTCAGTAATCGAAGCTCTGAAACTGGCAAGAGCAGCTTCCAAATCCTCAGTTCTCATCCTGCTAGATCTGTCTGCCGCCTTTGACACAGTTAACCACCAGATCCTCCTGTCAATCCTAAAGGCGAAGGGAATCTCGGGAACCGCACTCCAATGGTTCAAGTCTTACCTCTCAGGTAGGTCCTTCAGGGTGTCGTGGAGGAGTGAGGTGTCGAAGTCACAACATCTATCTACTGGAGTGCCTCAGGGCTCAGTGCTTGGACCACTTCTCTTCTCCATCTACATGACATCACTAGGAACTGTGATTCAGAAACATGGCTTTTCCTATCACTGCTACGCTGATGACACACAAATCTACCTCTCATTTCAGCCTGATGATCCGACGGTAGCTGCTCGCATCTCAGCATGCCTGACAGACATCTCTGGCTGGATGAAAGACCACCACCTTCAACTTAACCTTGCGAAGACAGAGCTACTTGTGATCCCGGCCAATCCAACACTTTGTCACAACTTCACTATTCAGCTAGGCCCGTCATCCTTAACTCCATCACGGTCAGCCAGGAACCTTGGAGTTGTTATTGATGATCAATTGAACTTCACAGACCACATCACTAGAACTGCCCGGTCCTGCAGATTTGCTTTGTATAACATTAGGAAGATCAGGCGCTTCCTATCAGAGCATGCTACACAACTCCTTGTTCAAGCGCTTGTTCTATCCAGACTGGACTATTGCAATGCTCTCCTGGCTGGTCTTCCAGCTTGCACGATCAAACCTCTGCAGCTAATCCAAAATGCTGCAGCTAGAGTGGTCTTTAACGAGCCGAAGAGAGCACACGTCACTCCTCTCCTCACAAAATTGCACTGGCTGCCAGTTGCAGCTCGCATCAAATTCAAGTCACTGACGCTTGCTTACAGAACAACCACTGGCTCTGCTCCCTTTTACCTAAACTCACTACTTCAGACTTATGTCCCTTCCAGAAATTTGCGCTCTGCAAGTGAACGTCGTCTTGTGGTGCCACGTCAAAGAGGCACAAGATCTCTTTCTCAGACCTTTACCATGACTGTTCCTTGCTGGTGGAATGACCTACCCAACTCAACCAGAGCTGCTGAGTCCGTAGTCATTTTTAAGAAACGGTTGAAGACGCATCTCTTTCGGCAGCACTTGTTCCAGTAATACTAACACTTTCTCTTCCTTTCTCTAAAAAAAAAAAAAAAAAAAAAAAATTGCACGGGTTCTACGTTGGATTAAACTGTGAAAGGTTATAGCACTTACATTTTGTTGTCCTGCTGTTAGTTTAACTGCTTCTATGGTTCTCATTTGTAAGTCGCTTTGGATAAAAGCGTCTGCTAAATGAATAAATGTAAATGTAATAAATGTAAATCCTGTAAACGAGTCTGAAAGAATGAATCTAAAAGTGGTCAAACTTCATTAAATATGAGACAAATAAAAATGTTGCTCTAAAAAAACAACTGTGTCTTAATTCAACTTCAATAACAGAGTAAAGTTAGTCAGTTATTAAATTCAGATAAATTCAGAACTCATTATTAATATCTTATAAGTTCAGCTCAAGAAGTAAATGTCGATGTTTTCAAATTTGTCAATTTTGATTGAAAGTCGAATCAGTTATAAAGCACAGCGCAGGATTCCTGAAAATATGGTTGTAAAAAAGAGCAGTACTGAAAATGTACGAATCTGAGTTTTTACTCTCGTTAATAATAAAGTTATATCAAAATAATCACATCTAATGCTCTAAAGCCAGCTGTTTGAAGCCAGTCTGTGTGCTGTTCATGTCCAATGCCCTATAACTCGAGAACACCATCGGCAGTGTTGGGGTGTTGTGTTACAACTAGCTTAATCAGATTACTTTTTTTTATCAAGTAATTAGTAAAGTAACACACATTACTTTTAGATTTACTACTAAATATCTGACTTACGTTTTCAAATAAGTAATGCAAGTTACTTTGTTATCCCATATTGACCGCAGGGCCAGTGCGAGTTAGTGAAGCTCCACTTCTAGACTGAATGTGTGCAGGCTTTTACTCATCTCACATGCACAACAACAGATTCAGTATTCCTCAAAATGTATAAAACAGTAAAATACAAACAGAATATTACGGAAACCTGCAATAATTAAATATGCTAAATAACACAAATGTACTTTATGTCTTTAATCACACTTTATTAACAATGTTTCTGCTGCTGACCTTTGATGATCCAATTCAACCATACAAATTAGCAAAAATTACTATTAAACATTACAGTTTAGTTTTTATTGCTGAACTTCTCCTGCGTCCAGAATAGCAGAAAGGTTTGAGCGGCGCCCTCTACTGTTCAGGAGGGAATTTGCATTTCCTTCAGCATGAGGCTTACTCACTTCACTTCTGGTGTGAAAGGGACTTTACATTTGCCAAAAAATGTTTTATTAGAAACTATAAAAGCCAGTCCTGCACAGATGAAAAAAAGCAATGCAAAAGTGACCGCATGCCAATGTTTTAACAACCTCCCTGAACACACTAGCAACCCATTATGAAGCATAAAAGCTTGTCATTGATGCTGCACAAGTATTCTAATGCTTAAACCCATCAAACTTCAAGACTGTACTGGACTGTATGCCAACCTTAAAGCCTTTTCTTTTTCTGTCTGCCAGTCAATTTGTATCAAATCTCCTATTTTTGACAAAGAAATGTACATTTCAGCAAACTGTACCTGAAGTTCATGAGCATGTTGTAGTATCAAAAACAAGCAACTAATTAAACAGTGAAAGAGAGAGCTTGCCAATTACCTGCATGTGTCTGTAGTGAACCACCAAGATGAAAACAAGGAAGTTGTGCAAGAGCAGAAGAGAAACAAGAGAAGAAAACAGAGGGAGGGAAGGACGGGGCGTCACTACGGGATGTTTGGGAAAAGAGGTCAAATCTGTGCTCAGAAAACAGAAACAATGGCCAACTTCATGAGGAGAGAGGAAAAGTCGAGAAGAACACATTTCAGTGCTGAAGACATTCCTCAACTACACATACAACTATACAAATGGGTTGGCTAAAAGAAGAAGCAAGAGGAGAGAGAATGAGAGAATGAGAGATTGTAAGTCAAGTGTGAGAAAGAAGGGAATGGAGTGTCGAAAGCAGTTCCCAAAAGATAACAGCTGCTTCCTCTGACTAACTAACCGGACCCAGATGTGTCTCGATCCAGGGTCCAGGCTGTGGCCTCCAGTTTAAATGAATAAATCAGCTTTTTAAGTAGCCTACTTTTAAACATATGAGTTTCTTTTTCTTTCTTATTGTCATCCAAGCATGTTGAAACTATATACAAATTGAATCTTTCTTTTAAAAAAGGTGATTTATCTTCCCCAATATTTTTATTTAGTGATCAGGGAATGCATTGTAGTCTCCCTGAGGAAACATGTGATTAATTTGTTGCTATAGGAGAGGAAGAATTTTGCAAACTCGTTACTTCATCTAAATCGACAACTTGTATGTTAGACCCTATACCGACTAAGCTACTGAAAGAGATGCTTCCAGATGTCATAGATCCTCTTCTTAATATCATTCATTTGTCTTTGTCTCTAGGATACGTACCAAAAACCTTTAAGTTGGCTATGATTAAACCGCTTGTTAAAAAAACACAACTTGATCATACAAAATTAGTCAATTACAGGCCGATCTCGAATCTGCCTTTTCTGTCAAAGATATTAGAAAAAACAGTATCATCACAACTGTGTTTCTTTCTTGAAAGAAATGATATCTGGAGGATTTTCAGTCCGGATTTAGACCGTACCATAGTACCGAGACAGCTCTCGTTAGAGTCACTAATGATTTACTTTTATCATCCGATCGTGGTTGTATCTCTCTATTAGTGTTACCTGATCTTAGTGCTGCATTTGACACAATTGACCACAACATTCTTTTAAATAGACTAGAAATCTATGATAAACTATACTTATCTGACCGTTATCAGTTTGTAGCAGGAAATTAAGAGATGTCTTATATAAATTCTGAAAAAACAGAGATTGTAATTATTGGACAAAAAACTTCCACACGTAATAACCTAGAATACTGTCTAACACTTGATGGCTGCTCTGTTAAGTCTTCGTCGCCAATCTTTCATTTGAAAGTCACATGTCTAGTATCTGTAAAACCGCATTTTTCCATCTTAAAAATATATCTAAATAAAATGACATCAAGGCTAGATTATCGTGATGCTCTACTGGGTGGTTGCCCTGCACGCTTAATAAACAAACTACAGCTAGTTCAAAACGCAGCAGCTCGAGTTCTTACCAGAACCAGGAAGTATGACCATATTAGCCCGGTTCTGTCAACACTGCATTGGCTGCCTATGAAACATTTATACATTTTTAAATGTTGTTGATTACTTACAAAGCACTAAATGGTTTAGCTCCGCAGTTCTTGAGCGAGCTCTTAACGCATTATAGAGGTCTGCACGGGCTTTAAACTGAAGCCCGAACCCGGCCCGTACCCGCGATCATTTAACCCGACCCGACAATTACATTTACATATTAAGCCCGAACCCGACCCGAACCCGAGGTCCATTCTGTTTCTCACAGCAAATACAATTTTTGCAATATGCTATGTTGTATTTAATGATTGCTTGACATAAACAAATACATGTAGGCGCATAGGCCCTATCAGCAGGCAGCACAGCAGTAAGAGAAAAAACTTACCAATTACGTAACTTTGCTGTGGTCGAACAGGTGTAACAGTCACAAAATTCTCTGGAACTCAAACTTTAAACTTTAAAAAGTTCAAGCACTGTTGCAAAACTATTTACACAAACATCCTTCTCAGTATGAGTTATGAAGGAAGAGAACGGCATCGACAGTTGATGGTTTCAGCGCCGTCCTCCTCTGATTGAAAGTTAGTCCAGCTGCACTGAAGTTCCTCTCGCTGCTGCTGCTACTTGCAGAGGACACTACGGGCCAGTTTTGACAGTAAGGGGAAAACACCACTGTTGTTTTTCCACCAACCCAAGAGATCCCGCTCTTCTTCCATGTCGTGGTTGCGGCTGGGGTATTGCGTAACTTCATCTGCGGTTTCACCGAGGGGCACGTTCACCCACTCCTCAAACTCTGCCACTATCTTGCTTCTTTTAGTGACCGGTTCAGCCACGCGTTCAGCTGGCTC